>JAOSBN010000178.1:2470402-2507049 GCA_027563595.1 Erythroxylum suave | reverse complement strand
TGAGGCTAAAACCTGCAAATGAAAACCACGTCGCTAAGTCCACCGTGGTTGGTAGGACGACAGAGCTTCCGGAAAATATTTTTGGGAAGGAATTAAATAAGGATAAAAGAAGCGCCGATTTGGCAACAAGTTCTGAATTTGTGAAAACGTATACTTATTCAGAGTTGGGAGAAAAGTTGAGGACATTGAGGCCAAAGGTTAAAGGAAAGGACGACGGTTGGTTTTCACTGGAGGAGTTGAATGAGAGATTGAGGGAGTTGAGGAAAATGGAGGAGGAGAAGACGGCGTCAAACCCTGGCATTCTTGGGCTTCCAATTGCGGATTTGAGGAAGAGCTTGATAGTGATGGACAAGAAAGATGATGAGCAGGAGCAGAAGAGGGCACGTGAGTGTAAACTTTATTTCATTTTTACCTGTTGAATTTCTGCTAATGCTATTATCTTTTTTCTCTTCAAAATCTCTGTGTAATGATTGTGTCTAACAAAAAAGTGAACAAAGAAGCTATATTATTACGCTGGAGTCTATATCTTGCTCATCAGGTTGGAATACTGTTAGTTGTCTGGAATGTTATCTGGGTTATATATTAAGTTGATTCTCCACAACTTTCAAAATTTCTAAACTTTGGATCTATATTGAGTAAGTTGAAGCCTCTAAGTGGAATCTTGCCATTGAATTAAACCTATTGGTTACCCTCGTTGAAGGTAATTATGCACTAGCAAAATGCAATATAATTCCTAGAGTTGCTCGTCTTTTTGTAGAAGGAATACTACTTCGTTGGATCTTACCAGATCTAGTTTTCATATTCTAGGGATGATGTTTGTTGTCCTCCATCACTGATTAAATTACTGTTTCAGACCAGAGCCTGGCTATCTTGGGTCAGTTAGGCACAACTCCAGAATTTATGCTGCTTCCTCCAAAGGAGAACTTGGTGGAGAAGGCAAGTACAGATTTTCTCTCATTAGTGGCTTAGCTATTCTTTTGGTTATTCACATGTCCGCTCATCCAGTACTAAGTTTATGGGCATATTATGCTTGTTACCATCATTTCCGCTAAATGTGTCATATGAAATCAGAAAATGCATTTAGATAGTTCATGAAAATGATATCCAACGTTTAGTTGTCCATTTTCAGCGGTAAACAGATAGGTCCTTGTCTATCTTAGCAAAACTTTGTTCAAGATGATTATTTTTACGTTCTGAATATGTCATTTATATCCAAAATACAATTCTCCTCCTGAAAAAAACAAGATGGAAAAAGAAAACAAACTATGCAATCTTGTGCTGCAGCCTTTATGCATTTGTGGCCTTTTCTTTCTCTATTATAATTCTTATAGAAATTGGAAAGCTTGATTTCTTTTTCATTCTAGGACGTCATTTTCAGATATGTTCATTTTGCTACCACAATGACTAGCTCGTGAGATTTTTTAATTTTGTGATATTTATGCTTTATGCAGTATTTCCACCCAGATAACATGTCTTCTGCCGAGAAATTGAAAATTGAACTTGCAAAAGTAAGAGACGAATTTAAAATTTCGGAATCAGATTGTGGATCTGCACGTGTTCAAGGTAAAGACTTTACATAGGGCTTGTTACAATTTGCCGTGTTGTTAGGACTTAGGACTGATATTGACGGACATGAGGTAGAGGTGGACGAGCAAGCTCATTATGAGCTAACCTCATAACATGTACTAGGGATATCTTGCAATTTAAATCATTCAGCTCAACTAAGTGTAAGCAATTAGTTATGCCCTCCATTATGGTTATGGATATATTTCATTTTCAGCTATCATGTTGCTTAAGACATCACCTGCATGGAGAGTATGAATTTAAAAAGTATGTATGATGGGATTTTTAGCAAATTATGAACTTTGGTGTATCGGAACTTTTTTCCTTATTTATTATTACCCTTTTCTTGCAGTGGCACAACTCACAACTAAGATCAAGCATCTAGCATCAGTCTTGCACAAGAAGGTTAAATGATCAAATCAGCTTTTTTATTGGCATTTCAAGATATTTACATTTTAAATTATTTTAGTTGATATTTACATTTTAAATGATTTTAGTTGACCTGCATCCACCTATTATAATACAGAGATCAGGAGCACTAACTTGGTCTCCGTTATCAATTCTTTTGACGGGCTGTCTTTCAAATGAACAGTCCTTGTTTGGCCCTTCTTCTGTTGTTGCAGTGCCTGTGGTTCTATTTGATTCTATTTTTATTTTGGTGTATTAGGATAAGCATTCACGAAGGGGTCTTCAAGCCATGATGCAGGAAAGGAAGAAGTTGTTGAAGTATCTCAGAAGAACTGACTGGGATTCATACTGCTTCGTTATCTCAAAACTTGGTCTCCAGGATAATCCAAGTTACAAGACCAAAATTAAATACTAGAGAGTGAGAGACGGGGCGAAATGTTGAAAGAAACAACGACTCTGTCCAAGTTTCCATTAACTGGGAAGAGTATTTGGATTTTAATAGCTATTACCACCATTGAATTTGAAAGAGTCCAATTTTCTTTTATTTTTTTATACGAAATTTTTTTATATGTGCCACTTGAATGACATTTCCTGCTTAAAGGTGATGTCTGTTCTTTCCTTCTGATTTTAGTCGAGAGCAAGATCGAAGAAATAAAGCGGGAAGCAAAATTAAAAGGAGGAGGAGGCATTGGCTTGGCTTGGCTTAGGAGCTGAAGCGGAGACCTGCGTTTTTAATTGAAACTAAAACGTCACATTTTCTGTTGTGGAACAGACACAAATAATAGCACAGACGATCTGATGCCAACGATATGAATGCAAAATTGCAAATGTTTTCCGCCATGTGTCCCAAAGATTCAGCTAGAATATTTCAGTCAGAGTTCAGATCTTAACATAAGTAAATGTCACATATCTAACGAATTCCAACTAAAGAAAGGAGAACAATTAGCTAAACCAAAGAAATTAAACTTCTGAAACATAATCCTGCAAGAACAGAGACAGAAATAGAGACCGAAGAGAGGACGAGATGATCAAGAGAGGCTAAGACGAGATGATCAAGAGAGGCTAACTGTACGAGATCGTGCTTCGGGTTGAGGTTGATGAAGAGGTCATTTGAGGAGCTCCAACCTGACGGTAGCCCAGAAGCTGCCGAGACTCCAAGATGTCGTATGGCCATGGTAAACATCATTTGGATTGCCCAACAGACCAACACTAGCATGAGCTTTGTTCCCTGTAATCCCATTATCCTTAAATCATTATTTGAACTTCTATCCCCCAAAGTTCACAACTCTCCGACGAACCCTTATCTTCCGGTCACTGTGCTCGCCGCCACTGAGACAATTCTAACACGCCTCAACAACAGTTTGTGTACGAACATATGTTTATGACACCAAGATACGGGGAGACTGGGTTGACTAACTTTACCATGTCGGATTGTGTGTTGGGTACTGTTGAAGTACATACCTGATTTTGAGAGTGATCGGAAGATGCTCGTCGCCGTTTGCATACTTCCCGCGATCTTTTGAGTTTCAAGAGTAATTGGGCTAAGTATTGGGCTTTAGGGCCCAACTTTTATAAATCACCCATTTGTTTAAAATAATCTTACAGTCCTCTTAAAATTTTCACAATCATTATTTTATATTTATAAATTATTCTTTAACATTAAAATTGTTAAATTTGGTAAAAATATTAAATTATAAAATGAAAATAATAATTTATTCATACCAGGTGAGAAACCTTAATAAGTGTTTTAAACTTTAATATGTTAAAGAATATTTAATTCAATATATTGATATTTAAGTTTTAGTTATTTATTTTTTTAGTTTTTAAAATATTAAGTATTTATCTTTGTTTTGTCAAATATATTAAAATTTATGTTCTAATGCTACAAACAATAATTCAATAATTAGATTTTTCTTTTATGAAGGAAAAATAAAAGAAAGTTCTAGAGAAATGAACATTATAATTTTAAAAATAGTTAAATGGAGACAATATTGGCCCTTTGTTTTGCACGTCAAATCTTCTGTTCCAGTTATCCTGTTTCATTAAATCTCATCTATACTATTTACTGTGTTTCATAAATATCCATTCATCCAAGTATTTACTATATTTCATGAATATCTATCCATCTAATAAATGAGATCCACAAAAAACAGAAAGGTAATCCGAGCCCTATTTCAAAGTTAGATGTAGTCCTACTACAATTAGGGGTGGGCACGGTTTAGTTCGGTAAGTTTTTAGCTGTTTTTTTAGACCGAATTGAATAATCAATTTTGTGACATAAGAAAACCGAACCGAACCGAATGTAAGATGAAACCGAATTTTTGGTGTGCCTTGCGGTTCAATTCAGTTCGGTTACTTCAATCGGGTTGGGCCTTAATCTTGGACCTTAAAATTTGGACCGATTTTAGTACATGTCCAATATTTTTATTTCATTTTAAGACCTATTGGGTGATTGTCATACTTGCAGAGTTGCAAACTTACCTTATATACGTAGAGTTAGAAGTACAAAAAAATACAAACTTTGTTTGTTTTTACTTGATCAGTTTGGTTCGGGTTGATTTGTTGAAAAATTTTGCCTGCACCACACCTGAACCGATATAGTCAGTTTTCAATATCCAAAATCGAACCGACCATCACATCACTCTCTAAACCAACCCGTTTCGCTCGATTTTTTAGGTTTTGCGGGTCGGTTCAGCTTTTTCAGATTTTTTCCCCACTCCTAAGTACAACCTAGTGAAAGCAAAACGTACGAGATGACCTAAGCTTTAACGTAGACTCATGACTCTGTGTAATACAAGGTGAAGACGACATGTGGTGTTTGATATGCTCTTTCAACTTAGTGCATCCTTTAGTTACGATGGACAGAGATGGCTTGACTTGTTCGTTTAACAAGGATAAAGATGGTTTGTTCTGTCTCAATTGTTTGATTTAGGCATGCTCCTGAGTTTCTCCAATAGAGAACGACGAAACTGGAGCAAGTGGTGGGGATATCACAATTCCACACTAATGCCAAGCAGTGTTTTGCCATCATTTGTGGAAATTTCTCAAGAATATGCTTACCAAATTTTCTCGTTGTCCAAACGCCAGCAACTTGCAATGAAACTTCTTGGAAGTTGCCTAAGGAAAACATACCTGGAAGATATTATATGCTTCTTGTGGGTGAATGGGATCTAATTATTTTCCTTCCTTAACAAGAAAATTCATGAGATCAGATCTCTTGTTCTAGTTCTATAGTGTTCCTATCATTGTTCCATTAAATCTCATCTACACATTTACACGGATCTCACGTAAATATATGAATGAGATTTAATAAAACAGGGTTGGAATAGAATGACTGGAACAGAGGATTTAACGAGAAAAATCACACTTTCGTATTGTATATCTAACTTGGTTCGTGCTATTAATACGTTCAACTCGGTTAATACATTGAATTATTCATTAACTCTTCCTTTCTATTTTCATGCCAATTCTAAAAATTGAGAAAGCTTATGAAAGAGGGTCATTCCTTAAGTTTGAAGTTAGTCACCCCAGTCATGAAGTTTCCATTTTTCAATCTTGAATTAAATATAAAAATACAAATATTTTGACTGACCAACCCCTAAAAGTATACCCAAATGATATAATGTCAATAGCAGAAGAAAGGAGGTTAACTTGAATTAATTAACACGACGTGCACTAAACGAAATCGTTTAACGAGAGTTTGTTAAAACACGTGACAAACTAAGTTAATAAACTTAATAATAACACTGACGTCGGGTTAAAATTGAACGTTGAAGTTCGAGATATAATTAGAAAATTGAACAAATTTTGAATTTTTTTAATTAATCCTGTGTTATATTCATAGTTTATATCTCCTCTTACTTGTAACCTACGTAAACAAACAGAAACAATGACTTTTTGGATAGGTCTGTCCGGTTCCAATTTGTATAATACGAGGCACGACCTGTTTCATTATACGTTTTATCCAATACAAGTTCCTCTTCCAAGCCTTCCATCTCTGTCTGTGAGCTGTCTGAATGAACAGAAACTAGAAATGCCTTTGACATTACCAAAGATTCCTTAAAACTAAGCTTTATAGTAAACAACATATGTTTCTTGGTTATTGTCTAAAAAGGACCACTGATCTAATTATCTATAACTTAAATTATTTTTAAATGATTTATTTAAATTATATTATTTTTAATAATGATATAATATTATTTCGTATGTCAATATGCTAACGTATACCTTAAACCATGCCACAATGACCTTACGAAGAGACAAAATAGCACTATAACATGGACTGAACTATCAAAGTCGCATCTTTAATTAATTTTTATTTAATTATTTTTAATTAAACTTTAAATTTTTATGTGAATATTCTCTTTAAATTATATTTCAAATTTTTTTATATTTAATTTGTAACTATATTATGACGTTTAACATCAATTAAACCTTTAGACCTTAAAGATCTGTTTGGATGGATGTTCATTAATAAAATGGAATATAACGGAACGAAACGGACGGGTTTATAATGAAATGGAATGTAATATAGTAAAAAGTTATTTAGGAGGGATAAAAGGATTCATAATGTAATATAATAAAATGTTATTTAGAATATGGATGTAATGGAATGTAATGTATAATAAACGACTATTATACTTCTGATATTAAAATAATTGTTACAATAGGTTTAACGATGTGATTTTAAAACAGAAATCATGTTCAATTAAAAAGTCACGGTTGTGACTTGTTGAAAAATAATGTTTATATATTTTTTATATTTTAAAATAATACAAATTTTAATAAAAGTTTTATTATTTTATAATTAATTATATAAAAAAATTATTATCAATTATTTAATAAATTTTATTCTATCATATGTGATTTATATTTAAAAATTATTTATTTATATTTTAATTTATATAAAAATATATACAAAACATTAAAGAATAATTATATATTTTTATTTTCATTAATAAAAATTTTATTAAAATTAATAATTTTATTATTAATTATATTTTTATTAATAATATAAAAATATTATTGAGTGCGATAAGCTTGTGGACCATAATAAATAAGTACGAGAAAAAGGAAGTTAAGGTTAAAAAAATAAATAGTATTAAGAAAAATTATTAAGGGTATATTAGGTAATATATATTTATTAATTTACGATCCACCTTAAACTTTCCGAATCAAAGATTTCTTATTTTCACTATTTATAATAGAATGAAACGTAACATCAAATCCTCCACTTTTATTTCAATTTATTATATTTTATTACAAACATTTAACCAAACGGAGCCTAAGTCAACACAACTCGTAAACTCAAATAATCGTTAATTATTTTTTAAATGTTTATTTGTATTGTAGAAATATATTTAACACGGGGAATTAGAAAACGACTGCACTGACTGCGTCAAAAAGCGCGTACACTTCACCAGTCACCGCAACGGGAATCACGTCAGTCTACTCGCAAATTCCCCTAACTGCCCCTTTTAGGAACCGTACTGAGTCACTCGACCAGACAAAGGTCGTCAGGGACGTTGCAGTAAATAGCCAAGCAACAAGAAGAACAACCTTTTTAGCTTCGCAGTCGTTAACGTTATTACCCAAAACGAAACCGCTGATTTTTGTAATTTCTTAATTTCCACGTCAGCAAAACGACATTCCCCAACTAACAACAAAGGCCTCATCCACGAGGAGATTTGAGTTCCGTGATATTAATATTACGGTTATATTAAGTAAATCATTTAAGAATATTGATTAGAGGAAGGCAAAACGAAAATTACCACGCAATAAATTGGATAATGATTATAATTCCTCATATTAAAGGTTTAATCTTCGTAATAGGAATTGGACTGGGTTGTGTTTCAGTTATGAGCGTTTGTTTCTAGGAAACTAGTGTGGTTCTACGTGTGTGTATATTATATATATAGATGGATAGAGAGATAGATGTATGTATGTGTATACGTCTTTGTGGAGTACAAAGGAAGAGTTTTTATCTGGTGAAGGAAGCGAAAATAGCACCAAACTGCAAGAAATAGGAGGAAGGAATGACGTTGAAGGGCTGTATTTGTTGGGAAGAATCAATCTGAGACTGTGAGAGTGAGAAAGACAGAGAGAGAGAGAGAGAGAGAGAGAGAGTCATTCACATACAGGACTTTACGATCCTGGGATTTTTCGGGATTACGAAGATTTTTCCTCTAGTTGAAGAAGAGAAGGAAAGTGGGTTTGATCAGGATTTCATTAGGATATCCGAAAATCCCATCCCAGGTGGGGATAGAGAGAGAAAGATAGAGAGAGAGAGAGAGAGATAGTGTTGTTTGTGGATGGTGTTTTTGCTGGAGCCTGGTGTTCATACTGGTTGTTGAATCATCATGGTTGATGGATGCTATAATTCTAAGAAGAAGACTGATGACATATGCGAAGATGTTTGCGGCCAGGTACTACCTTTTTGCTTACTCCAAGAATTACTTCCGTGTTTTTTTGGGTTTATGTTCGAGTTTGTTCGGATTACTCGTTGCTTAAATGCCTGTGGATTTTCTGGGTTTTGAACTTGTTTTTGCCCATTCAAACTTTCGCAAGTTCTGATCACCCTTTTGTTCGGTATACACGGATTATACGGGAAAATTGAACCAGAGGTGTGAGATTTTACATAATCTCCCTACTTTACAAGGTGAAGACTTTGCAAGTCTGTGCTATATTTTGGATTATATTATTGTTTTACGAGCTGTTATATTCTTCTGTGACCTTTTGATGTATCAGTTTGAGATTCAGTGAAATGGCTGCAAGTTTTGATTTATGCCTTCGCCTGACTTTATATACCGTTAGAACTCTGTTTTGTCAGTTCATAAAGGGCTTATTTGAAACGTTTTATATGTATATTCTCTTCTTTGTTAAAATGTGATTGATCACATTTAATCTTGATATCTTAGGAACTTTTTGTTTGAACTGCAGCAGACCTCCCGTGCAGTTTTGAGCATGTCTAGACTCAGGTGCATCTTTCGAGGGTTTGAGTTGAAGACGTGCATATTCATGTTCGTAGTTGTCCCTTTGGGACTCTTTGGCATCTATTTGCACGGACCAACTGTGTCCTGTTTCCTCAGACCAATATGGGACTCTGGTCCGAAGCCCTTTCAAATGCTTCCTCACTATTATCATGAGAATGTGTCGATGGAGACTCTGTGCAGACTTCACGGGTGGGGGATTCGTGAATCGCCAAGGCGGGTTTATGATGCAGTGCTGTTCAGTGTTGAACAGGAGATGCTCACTCTTAGGTGGAAGGAATTATTTCCTTATGTAAATGAGTTTGTACTTCTGGAGTCGAATTCGACATTCACCGGCCTACCTAAAGCATTGGTCTTTGCAGCTAACCGGGACAAATTCAAATTCGTGGAGTCCAAATTGACTTATGGGACAGTTGGAGGGAGATTCAGGAAAGGGGAAAATCCATTTGTGGAGGAGGCATATCAGAGGGTAGCATTAGATCAACTTATAAGAGTAGCGGGTATAGAAGATGATGATTTGCTTATAATGTCTGATGTTGATGAGATCCCTAGTGGTCACACCATAAATCTCTTGAGGTGGTGTGATGACACCCCACCTGTACTTCATCTTCAAATGAGTAACTACCTGTACTCTTTCGAGTATCGTTATGATGACAAGAGTTGGCGAGCTTCGGTTCACAGATATCAGAAGGGAAAAACTAGGTATGCACATTATCGTCAATCAAATCTTCTGCTGGCAGATTCAGGGTGGCATTGCAGCTTTTGCTTTCGTCACATCAGTGAGTTCATATTCAAGATGAAAGCTTACAGCCATTACGATCGGGTTAGGTTCTCTCATTACTTGAATCCTGAAAGAGTTCAGGACGTAATCTGCAAAGGAACTAACCTATTTGACATGATTCCTGAGGAATACACTTTTAAAGAAATGATCGGCAAGATGGGTCCTATTCCGCGTTCTTATTCGGCAGTTCATCTTCCTGCATACTTATTGGATCACTCTGAGGAGTACAAATTTCTCTTGCCTGGAAACTGCAGGAGAGGTAGTGGCTGATATTTCTGAAAAATTAGGTAACTTCTGTTAACGTAGATCTATATCGTGCATTGCATGAAAAAAGAGCACACCCCAGTAACACAGTACAGATATGCCTAGTCTAATTTCCGATTGCGACAATGGTGGGTTGGTTCCAGAGGAACTAGGGGTAAAATATGTTTAGTTTGCTTGTCCTAAGTTTCTTCCATGAGGGAGTTGCAAGGGGGTGTACCTTGTTCTGATGATTGCTTTGCAGCTATTGCAGAAGAATGGTGTTGATATCTTCCCAGGTTTTGCCTGATAGGAATGTTACTTTTGGCTGACTAATTTATCCTTTTATTTGGATCTGATCTGTAACATTTGATTTCTTATAAATTCCAATAATATAGATCAACCTGCTGATTTCTTCATCTGGGTTATCTCATTTCCTTTTTACTTCTCAGTATTATGAGGATTAACTCTACTCAAATCATTTTTCTTCTTCTTCTTGCTGTTAGATCTCTCGTTCGGATACATCTTCTCTTTGTTTCTCTTTCTCGAGCCTATAGTGAGTTACGGACAGAGTTCGAACCGGTCAATATAAGCATACTTAAAAATAGGGGAAAAAGCATAGACTTTTTGATATTTTCAACTCAATTTGCGAATTGTGGTCCATAAGCACTAGTCTTTGTGTGGAACAATTCGAGTCGTCATCAGGAACTTCTCTTCACCACGTCCGTAGTGACTTGGTCCTCCGTTCTTAGTTTGACGTTTCAATTGTATTTAATTACACTTTTCTTAATCCATTGATTTACAATATCCCTAAGCTTTTAATTCTAGAATTCGTTATTTTAATCATCTGATATAAGACTTTGAATGATTTATTTGTTAGCTTATTTAACCCTAATACACGGATTTCTAAAAGCTTCGTAAGAGGAGCTTTTAGAGTTAGTTATTTATCTAATGACAGTATTATCCTTTACTTTACTTTCTACTTTTGCTCTGTGTGTTTTTAAATTTAGTTTTTTTAATCGTACAATTACGTGATAAAGTTTAGAAAAATATAATAAAGGTGTTAATTAAACTTTTTATCTTTATTTAATTTTATGATATTACTTTGCATTTAAAAATATCATAATATTAAATTTTTGAATATAAAGTGTCACGTAACTAATGTATACCGTATCTATGTCATTATAATTATAGATATGTTTAATTTATTAAATAATAAAATTTATTTATATTATATGAAAATTAATAATATGATGTAGCTCACTGCATCATTCGTATTATTAGAGAATTTAACGTTAACTTATTATTATTATTATTATTATAAACTTAATTTTTGTAAAATTAAATATCTATATTTAAATTCTTATAAAAATATTCAATAAAATATTAAGAAGTAAGGTTTTAAAAACCGAACTGAATTAATAAATAATCGACAAGATAATAGATACAGAAGATCTAGTTCCGGTTATGCGGGCCATCCACTGAAGGGAAATCTCACAGCAAACGAGTGAAAGAGGGAAGAAAAAGGCTTTCATCTTTTAGCATGAGAATTCTTTGTTCGGACAACTCGTGTCAAAAATTGAGGGCTCATATGATGTGATGTTTTAATATCACAATTCCTTTTCAGACAACTCGTGTCACAAATTGAGTGTTCATATGACGTGTCGTCCAAGTGTTCGACAGCACTGGCAATATTGATGATTTTGAAGATTGACTCGGAATCTAATACCAATTCATGCGGTCGATAACTGGTAAATTAAAATTTTAAGTTTTTAATTTACAATTAATTTCTCAAAAAGTTTAATTAATTTTTTTAAAACTTGTATAAAAATTTAAAAATTATTTGTACTACATATTTACTAAATATTATGTGTGTGACCTTTTATTGTTAGATAATTTTGACCTTTTTTATAAAATCGGGCAATATTTAATTGCATTTAGTTTTTAAATGAATTGTCGGTTAAGTTACGTGATTTAATACGGATAAGATAATAAAGTGGTTCAATAAATGATCTAAATCATAAGATCAAAATTTGTTTGAAAATAGATGCCAATTAGTGTGAATTGGATTCATATCGAACTTACGATATGGAAGCTATATATAAATATTAAGTTCTCGTACGATTACTTATATCAATCGTCAGCATAAGGATTCTCTGAATCGTTAAGAGAGCTTATGTTTTAAGAAAACTGTAGAAAGACATTGACTGCGTCTCGACGATGGACTCTCGTGAAGACGGCGGTGTATTTAAAGTTATGAAACCCAAATCAAGTACTTTCCGCATTTCTTCGTTTATTGCCCTTTTACGTTCGATACATGATATATAACTAAGCTATTGTTACATGTTATATTTATTAGTCACGTTAACAAAAAATAATATTTAACTTAATTTTATATTTATTTTAAAAAGATTAGTGATTAGATTAAAAATTTTAAAACTAAATAAAAAATCTTTTAAAATAATTTTAAATTTAATATCCTTTTTTAAATTCTCTAATATCTCATGTTTGCTAACTTTTCGGGTAATTCAATTATAAAAATTTTAAACTGTTTAATTAATTAATTAATTTTTATAAATTAATAATTTTTTATAAATTAATAATTTTTTATAAATTAAAATAAATCAATTAATTTTCACTTAATATCCCTTTTTAATTAAATCTCAAAATTTTCGATGTACATACAAGGATAATCATAATTCAGTATCGTCTTTCTAGTAGACCTAATCATGAACTCTTATGGTCAATTATTCTAGTTAATCAGTTTCTATTATGCTCTATTAAAATCTCATCTATACAGTTAAGAGGGTCACACAAATATGTGGATCAGATTAATTAAAATAGGGTTGAAACACCCTAATAGGAACAGGATGGTCCAACTTGATCAAATCCTCTCTGTCACTTAATTTATTTCAACCCTAATTTTTAAATATTTAATTATTGGTAATAAATAAAAGCTAGATGAATTCTAAACAATTTTACACTTTATTTTTTAAAAAGGGTGTAGGTATAAGTTGGAATCAAATATCAAGAATAAGAGATAAAAGATATTATTAGAATATTATCAATATATTAATTCTTATCGGAACATTTTCATTGATACATTTATTCTTATCATAAAAATCATTAACAATTATTTTAAAATTAATAATTTTATAAATATTTGAAAGTTTTATTAATTATTTATAAAATATAAATATTTTAATTAATTATTTTCAGAATAAATAGTACAATAACTAAATATAAGTAACAAAATTCCTCATTAATATTTTTAACATTAATACTAAATATTAACAATATCATACCTGATAAGTATAATCACTAATTTCATTCCTATTTTAATTCTGGTTTTCCATTTCTATTCTTTTTTGTTCCGATTCTTTTATTGATGATTATCTTGCCTATAATAAGGTGGAGGCATACCAAATTATATTGAAACTAAGATTACTTTTATTTACATCAAACTAATTAATATCAACTTATTTACGCCCCCTAAGTAAGGATGGGCAAACAAACTAAAAAACCGAACCGACCCGTAAAATCGAAGAAACTGAGCCAAATCGAACCACACTGAAGTGAAGGATGGTCGGTTCAGTTTTGGATAATGAAAAAATTGACTATATCGGTTTTGGTGCGGTGTAAGCAAAATTTTTTCCAACTCGAACCGAACCGAACCGATCAACTAAAAACAAAAAAAAATGTATTTTTTATACTTCTAACTCTAGGTATATAAGGTAAGTTTGCAACTTTGTAAGTATAACGATCACCCAATAGGTCTTAAAATGAAATAAAAATGTTGGACATGTACTAAAATTGACCCAAAATTTAAGGCCCAAAATTAGGGCCCAAACCGATTGAAATAACCGAACCGCAAGACAAGCCGAATTTTCGGTTTTATCTAACATTCGGTTCGGTTCGGTTCGGTTCGGTTCAACAGTAAAAAATCGACCGAACTGAACTGTGTCCACCCCTATCCTTAAGGGATGGTCGAGTTGGTGGAGTAAAGGAGTATAGAGCCAAAAAGTCCTTGTTCGAATCTTCTTATCTACGCTCTCTTAATCGAGACTGTCATATAGGACTTGCCTTGTGCGAAGTATCAAGTTGATGTAATTTGCAAGCTATTACGTCAATTCGGAAACTTACCAGTGCGCATTCAAAAGATAGCGTCTGTAAATTTTTCCATTAAAAGAAAAACTTGTTTACAATAAAAATTTCAATTCTTATAATTAAAAATTGTTGGTTAGTCTAATCAACCATTTTATACTTCTTCATATTTGTTAAAAATTTTATATTTAATATGAAAATTTTAATTTTAGTTTTTTTCAAAATTGTATAAATTAAGTTTAAACATTGTTTTTGTTTACGTAACTAATAAGTAGACATTTGTGTAAGATTTAATGTACACATTATATTAGTAAAAATAATCATGTGAATTGATTTATACAAATTTTAAAAAGTTAATTATTAAATGGAAATTTTTTAAAAAATTTCCATTAAATTAGAGAGAGAGAGAGAGAACTTGGTCCATTGATTAAATAATATTGTGCATGACTATAGATGTGCCTTGAAGCAAAATAAGTCTAATCGAACCCAGAGGTTTCTAGCTCGTGACAAAAGCTTGCGGTTCCCCGTTAATGAAGTACCTCGAGCCTTTTACCTTAAATCTTTGGTTTCAGTTATTTTATTTTATTAAATCTTATCCACATATTTATATAAAAATTACGTAAATATATAAATGAAATTTATTAGAATACGATAAAAACATTATAATAAAAATAGAATATATAAATGAAATTTATTAGAATACGATAAAAACATTATAATAAAAATAGAATATCTGATCCCGAAACTTGAACGTCCGTTCTCACGGTTTGGCATTCGTAATCAATAACTAGAAATTGAATTTATTACAAGGTGAAAGCACACGAATTAAGAAGTTTTCAATGGTTACTTTTGCCAAATGATAGTGAACGAGATGAATTGATTTTCCATATTTACCTTTGTCAAATGATGATGTAGGATGTGGATTTGACCCTTTTGCTTTTGACTTATATGACAAATTGGGAACAATTTGAAGCTACTTTGATCCTGTTTAGCATCAACGGATTGTATTAGTTGATGCTAATACAACGTAATTGCCATCCCTGCTGACGCTTTCTTTTCACTGCAGAGGGTCGGCAGCTAAGCCGTGGCCGCTTCAGTATAAATTTGTCCCTGCAAGGCACATTCACCTAAAAACACAACAAATGTTGCTTTTGTACTTCACTTGCGTTCTTGTCTTCTTCTGTTTTGTAACTTTTACAGGATCTGAACAAATGGGTTCGGAGTAGAGAAGACAAATGTGGTGTATCATAAATGTTACAGAGGGACATTTGTCCTGAAAATAACAGTAGAGATAGACAGTAACATCTGAATTCACCTGAATTGACCCAACCTTATTGGGTAGTCAACGAAAGATATTTGATACTTAGGTGGTTTGGTTGGTTTCCTGCGTAACACTTCCTTTGTCAAGACTATTTACCGACTATGGTACCTTAAAATTACCTAACTACTTCCAGAGGCTGACTTCGTGCCTTTGGACATGATCAGTAACATTGGTTAAAGCAGAAAAACAAACCCCTTGACTTGTCCTCCATCGTGGTTTCAGGGGTTTCACCAGAATCATCTCTTACACCCATCAATGAACTTGTCCCCGGAGACTCTGGTGGTAATACCATGTTCTTAGAAGAGAGTGTCTGTGCAGGAACAACAGGCTCTGCTGGTGCTAGCGGAAGCATCTGTATAATTTCCCTGAAATTTGGTCGAGCATTCGGCTCCTCGTTCCAACATGAGGTCACGATCATAGCCAATTCTTGCGGGAGGTTCTCGGAACTGGGTCTCACGTTCTGAAACAATTAAGTAAAGCAGCAAATGATGATTCTTAAGCATGCTACTAACCACAGCTATGGAGTAATACCTGAACTTTGGCTAGCCTAACAAAGTAAGGTCCCGTAAAGATCTTACTCCTTGAGGAGAGTATACTTTCAACACATAATCCTCACTTGTGATGTAGAGAACATTGCTCACCTTGAAAGCAGCTGCATATGCGGCCTGCAGATTCGACATCCCTTCAAAAGGCAACTTGTTATGGATAAGCTCCCATAAAACGATTGCAAAGCTATAAACATCAACCTTGTGATTGTAATGTTTCTTCTCACCCTGTCGTAATGTGACTGTGCTATATAGCTGCCAGTGGAAGACTATCAATTAGCATTTCAATCTAAACTGATGAACAGTTGCTGCAAAAGACATTGTCAATGACAAAAGAAAGCTCATCAAGCATCAAATATGAACCTCTGGAGCCATCCACCGATAAGTTCCTGTCTCTGCAGTCATCATCTCTGTTAACGACTCCTCTCGGGCTAAACCGAAATCTGCGAGTTTAACAGTCTTGTGATCGGCAGTCAAGATCAAGTTCTCTGTACGATGGAAAGCAATCAAATTGTCATGATCTTATGTAAACTTTGAGTCCGCTCGACGGATTACATATAACAACTCTCTCATATATCATAGAATGAGTCGTTGCTAGTAATTCAAACTTGCTATGCTTAAGCGTCCAACGATCTAATGCTTCAGTTTAACATCATACCGGGTTTTAGGTCACGATGAATGATGCCATGGGAGTGCAGGCATTCCATTGCAAGAGCAATATCAAGTGCATATCCAACTGCCACGCGCATATCCAACTGCCTTGGTCTCAAGTTCAGTAGGTATTTACGGAGTGTCCCACCTAACAGAAGCTCAGTTACAATCACCATGACAGGTTCCTTGCAAGCACCAATGAACTGCACAGACAATAGACACACCGTTATTCTTTTCATAATACCGTTTGAACAATATCAAAGCTCGATCCTTCTAGTAAACGGAACAACCTTAACTAGATTTTTGTGTTTAACTCTAGATAACATTGCAATCTCTCTCGCATACCGCGCTTCTTTCTTGGCAATCTCTTCTGGGGATTCTCCTCTATGAACAATTTTAATAGCAACATTTTGATCCTTGTACCTAGGGAGAAGGAAATGGCAATGTCAGCAGAAGAATGCTTGTAATGATGGGGAGTAGGAGACTCTCCGTGGATTGATCTTAGCCAGAAATAGGAACAAATCTTGAAAGAGAACTTTCGGCGGCAATAGGATCATATTAAATCAGATAAGTAACTGAAAAAACGATCAAAACTTGTATTTCAGATACAAAAACAAAGGAAAATCCAAAGGTATTGACTTACTTTCCTTCATATACTTTGGCATGAGCTCCTTCTCCAATCTTTGGTCCAACAAAAAGAAGCTTAGGATCAATCAACCACTTAGCTTCCAAATTAAAATCTCCAGAATAGAACCCATTACTAGATTCCATTTCTGATCCTATACCAGTAACTCAACTCTCATCTGCTGATTAACCAAAACCAATCTCCTCTACCACTCTTTTGAATTCAAGAAATCCAAGTCAACATCAACAGATAGAAAACTAACATAAATGAAAAAGATAAGATAGTTTCACACTTGCCCCTGAATTGTACCCCAAAGCCACGCCCGCAAATCCAGAAAAGATTAGCATTTCCCTTTGTTTGGGAGGCAAAGAATTAAACCCCACATGTTCTAAGAGAGTAATTTTTTAAAACTTTAGTTGAAAAATAGAGAGATACTAGAAACAGAGCAAGGTCCCCAACAAGCTCTGCCAGAAACAGAGCAGTGGATAAAACTACACGTGGAAGTGAAATGGAGTAGGAATAACTAATATAACAAGAAAAAATCAACGAAGGATTCAAGTAGAGGGTAGAAAAGACCGACCAAGATTGAGACTTGGACTGATCCAAGTTTCAAAGGTTTAAGTTATTCCAAAAAGGTTCTCACTTTGCGCGTATGGAATTGAAGAACTGCTGTGTCTGTTTATGTGTAGATAGATAAAAGACCGGCAGGATTTAAGGTTGCATCAGACGACTACAGTTAGTTTGAATAGTTTTAGTTTGTTTGGACGTGAAAGAAATATACGATGCAAGAAAATGGAAGGTAAAGCGACAGAGAGAAACAAGCGAAAGCGCCATTGAAAAACTGTTGAGTTGCGTACTTTTACTGTTGTTGAAGATGGAAAGCTCAATTAGAGTTGACTTTAAAATTGCAATTTCCACATTTATATTTTCTAAAAAATTCAAGTAAAAATAATTATTACTTATTACGTCACAATTTTTTTTTTTATACTCACGAGATGTTTTAGGTGAGTCTGAACTGTCGGTGACACTTTTAAGTTATTACCACGCTCAAATTAATTCCTACTCATACCTTGTAGGATCCAAGGGTTGACTCAGCGTTACCACCAAGTATTTGACACTGCTGCATTCACAGGCGAGGTTCAAAGCCCTGACCTTGTTTAAGCGAAGATCAGCTTCTTACTGTTGAACTTCAGTGATTGGTGGTGCGTCACATTGTAATTTAACAATAATAATAGCAGTGACAGACTCGAACCCATCTACCGTTGTACTATGCATTAGATAGTTTCAATTTTCCAGTTACACAAAAAAAAAAAAAATAGCAATTCAAATTTAGGTTTATGCAAATTCTTAGTAATTGGGTTATATGGAACATCACAATTTAATAATTTGGATAAACCATACACTAACATGATATTAAAATCAAATTTTAAATATCAGTATATAAAAAGCTTATGTAAATTTTAGTTTTAGGTGGGTTTGAACTGTCGGTGACACCTTTAAGCATTACCACGCCCAAATTAATCCTCGTTCATGCCATGTGGGATCTAAGGGCCAACTCAGCACTACCACTAAGTATTTGATACTGCTGCATTCACAGGCGAGGTTCGAATCCTTGACCTTGTTTAAACGAAGATCAGTTTCTTATTGTTGAACTTCAGTGATCAATGTTACGTCACATTGTACTTTAACAATAATAATAGCAATTCAAATTTAGGTTTATGCAAATTCTTAATAATTGAGTTATATGGAGCATCACAATTGAATAATTTGGATAAACCATACACTAACATGATATTAAAAATCAAAATTTAAATATTAGTATATACCGCTTAGTATCATGAATAGATATTGTTTTAATAACATTATAATACAAATTGAATTCCTAGTCAAATTTAGGTTAGAATTGACTAACTCTTGAGTCAATTTTAATAAAATAATATCATTTTATTCAATTATTGAATTTTTAATTGATGAAAATGATGTTGTATTGACAATTTCTAATTTGCTCAAATATGATTAAATTATGTTTTGCTTGTTTGACTAAACTTCAAATTATATTCAGGTAAATATAAAAAAATATAACCGCAATCTAAATATCATTTTTAAAAAAGCTCTCTCAATGCACAAAGCTCTCTACGTTGTGAAAGTTAGAGTAGTCAATTGTATATAATTTTCTTTTATATTTTACAAAGACCTTTTTCTATCATTTGAATCACGGCCTTCCAGTGACAAAGGAGTAGCCTTATCAGTTAATTATTATTTCTAATAATAATAAAAACTTATTCTCATATTGTTGCTTTTTTCTTTGTTCCTTAATTCAATTGTTCATCAATAACAATGAAAAAGAATACATTTTGATGCAGGCCAAATCAACCTGTTCTTAGCTTGCAGAGCTTGCTTATCCATCAATCCTTCCCGGTGAAAGAACAGCTATCCAATTCATTAATCTGTTCCTCTGCCATTTGTATCACCACAAACCTCTGCTAAAAGGCTCCACATGTCAAAACAGGACATTTGTGAGCATTTTCTCTTCCAAAAGTACATTTTGCACCTCCAGCAAAATACAACTTCAAATCTAATATTTTGAAATGTTTAAATAGTACTCTAAAGTTTTCAAAATATTAATAACATATCTTAAATATATGGAAAATTTGATGAGGTTAAATATTTATTAATTAAATATCATTATTTTTATTTTTAAGATAAAAAGCGAGCTCCACTATCATATAACTAATTTCTAAAATTAACCAAAAAGTGGATTATGCAGTCACGTGATAATGAGTCTTACTGCTTATACATTTTAACGTGATAATGGGTCTCACTGTTTATACATTTTTAAAGGAGATCTCACTTGTCAAGTAGTAGTGAGGTCCATATTTATACATTTTCGATAATGGGTTCACTTTGTATTTAAAAAATAAAAAAGAATAATGTCATATTAGCACTGGCTTAGTGTTTATCCGATACGGAGTTAATTATGTTAAATTTTCCACTTAAGTAGGGTTTGTTTTGAATGTTTCGAAAATATTGAGGTTCAATTTGAACGGTTCAAAATGATAGGGTCGGGTCTATATTTTGTTATAAACTTTGAGGTTCAAAACACAATATTGGTCTATAACAATTTGCAATGTTACTTTCTACTTAATGCTTTTGTAAATAGCGTGTTTGAACAAATGCTTGTTGTTCACCTAACTTTTGGTGTCTTATAGAGTAAGGCAAGATTGCATATGTCTGATGAACTAACTCTTGAATAGATTGAAAAGGTCTATGCAGGTATGCCAACTTATGCACCTATTCCTTAATATTCTTAGTATGTTTTATTTGGAAACAGATCTAACAAATGGATTGAAACAGGATTGGAATGACAAAAAAAGAACAAGTGATAAGTAGAAGTGACCTAATTGGTTTCAACTCCTTACTTAAAGCTCTCATTTATAGGAGGTCTTGAATTTAAGTCACCAAAAAGGGAAAGAGAGAGGGAATTTTGTTTGTTGATGATCCTCTAACTCGCTGAGTATGTTGATTAGTCAGATCAATTGTGGATGTCTCGCTTTTCAGTGGCAGTGTGGAAGTTGGAACTACTAGGAAACCTAGAGTTGATGAGAACCTAATACTGAGTGGAGCCTGCTAAATTTTTATATGATTAGGCCTAAATAAACTGAGCACATACAAGCTCAAATTAGATTCCATCCTAAAACCAATTAGTACTAGGAGGAGTAATTCATTAGGCTTATATGCATGCTCAAGGCTAAATATTCTTTCGATGTAGGACAAAGTCCAACGTATATTTCAACAGGGCCAAAGATCAATCATCAGCTTACCAATCAGTATGTAACAATTCTTTGTGCACAAAAGTGTGTAGGCTACGTACTACCCTGAAGAACTTTGAGATTTCAGATTTACCTCCTTTAAGGCACTTAAAGTGAGATCTTAAGAACTTAGGATTAGTCCAGCAAAATTGAGATTCCTGTTAAAAAATATATAAAACTAATTAAATTGGCTTTACACAATAACTTAAACTATTATGATATAATTTCAGTTCTAAACAATTAAAAACTTTATCTTATAAGAGAAACCGATCTCCTGTTCTCGTTATTTTGTTTCTTAAAAATCTATGCATTTAATAATCTGAACAAACAAAAATTGACCAGATCTTGGGGCTTTTACGAGGTCAATATGCACTCATTCTTAGGTATGATTATGGTTGACTGGTAACTCTTTACTGCATGCGGAAGTGACTTTTTGTTGCAGTGGGTCTTTCTGAGAGATTAGGAAGTACCGCTAACTGCAACAATGGCTGTCCTTTCTGCTTCATGCAACAAAAAACCATGATAAAAAAGCCAAGGGAAGCCACAACGCTTGCTCCTTGCTAGTGATCTGCAGATGTTGCAGGCAGGCTTCTGCTTACTGGGACAGTTCGCATGAGATCGATATCGATTAATATCATAATGGCCCGTGGGGTTGAAAATCCACCAGAAAATCAAAGTCCAATTTTAAGAAGCCATAGGATCAGACATTCATAGTGGTCTTATTATATTTTTTAATTTTAATTCATATATTTACGTAAAATTTCATATAAATATATGAATGAGATTTAATAAAATAAGGTTAGATCAGAGTAATTGGAACAAAGGATTTAATAAGAGTGATCGCAAAAAGAAATGAATTAAAATTTGTAAATTTAATTTAATTAAAATGTTATTTAATTTTAAATTATTAATTTGTTAAATAATTGATTTAAATTACTTAATTTATAAAATATTGTATTTATTTACCAATTTATTTAACATATATCTGAAAAAAAATGAATACAAAATTTACTATTATCAAAAAAAATCAAGAATTATAATCTTTAATTCTAAAATTATTGTTTTCGTCATCATCAATACCTAGTTGAATTTCACGTTAATAGAAAATTTGAAAATGTTTGAAAATACGTAAACATATTTTTATTTAAATAGAAAGACTATTTTCGATAGACGCACGAAAACTCTAAAACCGTATCCTTAGAAATTAGTTATTTTATGGCATTTTATATTACAAGAATAAATATTTGGGGCTTTCTTAAAATTTTAAATTAAAAATTTAAATAATTTTTTTAAATATTAATGCATACTTCTTTTTATCTCCGGTCTTTATGGGATCACGCAAATAGGTCAGCGAGTCTTTGTCCCTCATAAATGCTGTGTTTTCCTGCCTCTTCTCTTTTAATTTCTTCTTAAGTGGTGTAATTAATATTCAATGGGCTGCTTAATTAAGATTTTAAGAAATAATCTCTTTAATAATAATTAATTAATAAGGATAGTATTGTAGTTATAGCTAAATACAACAATCCCAAAACCAGCCATAATTGGCATAAGCAAAGCAGCAGCTTTTAAACTCTTCCATCTTATGAGTGAGCTCGAAACACAATAATGTATGAAGACCGACAATGTTGACTTTGTTTCACGCTTTTCGGGTTTCGAGCTTTATGCACAAAATTTCTGGGTTTTGAAATCGAAAGAGGAGATTTAATCCTTAAAATTTATTAAATCTTTTTGTTCTAACCGGTGTTTTGGATCGAACCGATTGGTCGGATCGAAAAACTGGTGAATCAGAGCATGAAACGGTTCAGTTTAGCCCATATTTTTTGTGAGTGATTGAACCGTTCATTTTACGGTTGAACCGGTAAAAACCGTCGAACCGGTGAAAGAAAGAACCGGCCGATTCATTTAAAATGCTTTGATTTTGATGATTTCAACTTGAATGAATATTATAATTAGTAATCTTTATTTTATCTTTTCGATGAAATATGACCGGTGAGCTTTATTATCTTATTTTGTGTTGTGTCAGTAAACTAAAAAAAAACTTGTATATTTTGAAGTTTGAAGGTTTAAATTAAGTTTACAATTAGATAAATAATTAAATAGTATGTTTAAAAATTATCTTATATATATAATATATTAAATAAAAATTTATATATTTATTAGTCACCGGTTCAATCACGGTTGAATTCCGGTTGAACCAGTGACTATTGAATCAGTTGCTTTTCCGGTTCAATCACCGGTCCGGTTTTTAAAACATTGGTTCTAACTATTCTATTCAAATTTTTTTATTAAATCTCATTCATATATTTATGTAAGGTCCACGTAAAAGTGTGAATAAGATTTAATAGAACATGATAGAAAGAACATAACTGAAACAAGAGATTTGATCTCTAAAACTTACCAAATCTTCTGTTTCAGTTACTCTGTTCCAACTCTTTTCTATTAAATTTCATTCTTACAATTATGTAAGATTAACGTAAATATGTTGATGAGAATTGAGAGTTAATGAAACATAATAAGAACACCTTAACTGAAACAGAAGATCTAATCTCTCAACAAAAACCACAAAGCACAAGTAGGGCTTAGACGAATATTCATACAAACAAATCAGCCAAAACAAACAAATAAAGAATATATAAATGCAGGATATATATTAAGGCAATTTGTTTTTTTGCCCTTTTGTCTCTTTTTAATTTCTTTTGATCCCTTTTATCACATTTATTTCTTTTATGATCTTATTTTTGTCATAAAATGTTCCCGAATTTTTCAAAAAATAGTACTTGTATTAATTAAGAGTACGATTGTGTACTACTAGATCTCCTTAAATCTTATAATCAACAGAATTTTTACTGAGCCATTGATAAGGACTTTAGAAGAGCCACGTCCCAAAAGTTAGCTTATGAAGGTAGAGAGTCCAAAGTCCTTATAAATCTCACATCAACTTTGTACTTAATCAATGTGGGATTCAAGCCTTATATCTTACAATTGGATCAAACCGTAACATTCGTCCACCTATAAAGACTAACATCTTCATTAGTCACGGTCATGATGGTCACAGCTGATATTTTCAGGTCATCACTCCATGGGCCACTACTTTGAGATCCTTGTTAGTCTTAGTTGGCACTCCCAGGCCACCATTCCAAGACTGACTCTGATACTAATTGATAAGAATTTTAATAGAGTCACAGCCCAAAAACTAGCTTATAAAAGTAAAGAGTCTAAAATCTTTATAAATCTCACATCAACTTTATATTTAATCAATATAAGATTCAAATCTCATACCTTACAATCGGATCAAACTGTAACAACTTTCGTGGTTACATACGAATTTTAGCTTATAAAATATGTTATTATATTATCACTATGTGAAAAAAGGAAAGTTGCATCTATGTACTTAAGCTTTAAAGAAGTTTGTCTGGTTGCTTGCTTTGAATCTAATGCCGTTTGAAGAATGTTTGATGTCTGAAGAAAAAGCCTTCGAGTTTAGTCGAGACAAAATTCTAAAAGTTGAGGGAATGTTCCCAATGGCTCAGCTTTTGCTTTTTCACTTTTGAGGATTTAAGATTCAAAGTCACGAGTTAAAAAGATTCTTACCATTACTTGTTTTTTAAATCAGAATAAAAATTAAACTGATAAGATAAGAGATTTAAATTATTATAAAATCAGTTAAAGATTAAATATAATTGTTAAATAAAAATTAATTAATTAATTTTAATTTATAAATTGACTTATTAATTAATAAATTGTTCGATTTTTAATATTTAATTTTCATTTATTTAAACCCAATTATTGTAAATCATGTTCTTTTAAATGATTTATCATATTATATATGTGTCTATCGGAGACAACATATATATTAAATAGAGGTAAAATTATGTACTTTCGAACCTCTTCAAACTATGCGAGTCAGTAAAACTTAAACTAGGTGTTGATGATAGTTATGTTATTTTGAATGATAATTTACAATTTAAAATATAGAGTGCAATGAAACTTAGAACCTAATATCATTTATGGTAAAGTGAGAGGAAACATGAAGGCAATAAATAGGGCAGCCAGGGGAACCTAGAGAGAAATTAAATTAAATTAATAAACTAATTTTATTAATAAGTATTACAAGAGATTAAATAAATTTAATTAATTAAAAATAATTTATTTTTAGTATCTAATATGAAACATACACTTTTTCTAAATTATAATAAATTGAAGGAAGTAATAGGGTTTTTTTAATCTTTAAATATATCATTTTCTCAATTATTAACTTTCTAATTTAGTACTTAAATTTTATTAATTATTTCCTTATTAAATTTTTATTAGTAATCGTTAACGAATATTCCGATTATTAAAAAACCTAATCGGTTCAACCACAAAAATCTTGAACCGTACAACTTTTAGGTTCAATTTTTAACTTTTCAATTCGATTTACTTTAATAACTTTTGTTGTTAAAAACTAATCAGTTTATTAATTAATTATTAAAATTTTTATTAATTACTACGTTCTCACAAATCAAATTAATCCTTTTTAACTAAACTTCAAATTCTTCTCAAATTCTTTAATTTTATTGAATCTTTAGTCTATTTTATGACAGTTTAATACTAGTCGAACCTTTTAAACCTCTTATCTGATAAGTTTAACTTTAGATCTAGTTTTTTAAAATATTGAAATATTTTACGCAATATTCAAATAAAATACATGTCTCATTTTTAATTATATTTTCACCTTAAATTTTAATTATTTTTAAGATAAATAATTATTAAAATACTAAAAATATTGAGGAAAAATTAATTAATTGTTACAAATTTTTATTAATTACTAAGTTCTCGTAAATAAAATTAATAGTTTTTAATTAAACTTTAAATTCTTTTATCGGTAAAAATGACTTCTCAAATTCTTTAATTTTATTGAATCTTTAGTCTGCTTTATGACAGTTTAATACTAGTCGAACCTTTTAAACCTCTTATCTTTCAGTTTTAATTTTCGATATAGTTTTTAAAAATATTGGAATATTTTTAAAATCTATATTGAAAATTAAAATAAAAATCTCATTTTTAATTGTATTTTCTGCATAAATTTTAAATATTTTAAAGGTAAATAATTATTAAAATACTAAAAAAAAAATGGTAGGATAGAACTTCGATCACTCCGTATATTCCCCACAGATACAAACGTTACGTGTCCTATCATCTTCATCTTATCTTCGAAACAGACAAAAGTGCCCTGTGCCAACCCAAAACGACACAGAGACTTTGGTGGGCTGGCACTGCAGTGATTGAGATTGACGTTGGTATATGTTCCTTCTTTATTTCGTTTTCTTGAGAATTGTGACAGAGGTAATGTCGTCAACAAGTATTTATTTCAGTGGACCCTTTTATCCCCCTTGGCCATACTCATAATTAACCTCACCACCTCCTTTTCTTCTCCCTCTCCATCCATTCCTTCAATTTTCATTCACCAATAAATGCAAAATACTTGTGGAAAGTAGAACCAACGGCTGTCTGTTTTTTGGGTTTTTTTAATCTAATTTACTGCCAATTAAATATATATTTATAAACAATTTTTAATTTTAAAATTATTTATTTTATTAATTTATCGATAGATATTACATAAGATATCAAAACACATTTAATTATAATTTTATAATTAATTTAGAAGAAAAACTATGACAAAAAAAAAAGAAATGAGAGTAGAGATAAGGAAGAGTATTGAATTAAATTAAATCAATTATTTAACCTTATAGTCTATAAATTTATTAAATAATTTGTTTAAATTGTATAATTTGTAATTTATTTAATGTATTTTAAAACAAAATAAATGTGGAGTTTATTTTATAATAAATAATTATTGTTAATCGATAGTTGTGAAAATAAAAGCAAAGTATTTAATCTATTTTTATTAATAATGTTTTAACATTATTATAGAAATAATAATAAAAATAAAATGAAAAATAAGAGAAGGATAAAGGCTGTGAAGTAAAGAAAAAGATAATGAGAGAATAAAGCTATTTTGGATAATAAAGCGATCTAAAGGCTAGAAAAGAGATCCCTTTTTAATGAAAAATAAATAAATTAAAATACATAAATCCATCCACGTGTTTTTGAGTTTAATTAATATTAATTAATCATGTTAATTTTATAATTTCTATTTCCTTTTTCTTAATTTTATTTTAGTCCCATTGTTAGAAAAAGCTTTCACAACCTAAATCAAGCAGAAGAATAATATTTCCATATGTCATTGTTTTGGAATAAATGAATAATTACTTCAACTTTCATTCCCTTCACGTGATATCAAATAATTTTAATTTAATGAGAGAAATTAAACTTTTGTTCGAATCTTCCTATCTACACTCTCTCGATCGAGCCTATCGTACAGGATTTACCTAGTGCAGAGTATCGAGTTGACGTGATTTGCAGGCTATTGTATCAATCCGGAGGTTTACTCAATGCGCATCCAAAAGATAACGGCTGCGAATTTCTTTGTTCCAAAAAAGAAAAAGACTTAATGTACCATTAAACAACAACGTAGTAAAAATTCAGCTGAAGCGTAAGATTTAAAGAAGTCCAGTAATATACAACCTTACCCTAATTACTAAAGAAAATATTTCTAAAAAACCCACATAAATAATTAATTAATTAATTAATACTTGATAAAACCCATATTATTTAATAAAAATATAATTTAATGAATTTATATCACTTTTATTTAAATTTTATTTGGGTCATTAAATAGGGTAAAAGGAAGCTTATGAGATACAAGACATTCACGTGAGCTGCATGGCATCATGTACAAGCTTGTAACTACAATGTAAAGAGCTTTTAAATTGTTATGTTTTCAATGGGAATTAAATCCTTCTATAAATAAAATTCTATTTGTATTACAAAATTAAAAAGGTAATTTAAGATTTAAGGTTACTTTAGATTGTTATTTAATTATTTTTATTTTAATCTTAAATTTATATTTCAAAAATTATTGTTTATATCAATTATCATACAAATTTAATCTGCATATTTTTGTTAATTTTTTTATTTATAATTATGAAATAATTTATTCTAAAATAATGTCGCAGCTTTGTTCGGCTACGAAAGAAGTGGAAATAATAAAACAAGCTTAACCGGGCAAGAGAGGTATCTAATCAATAGTAGTGAATGTGCTTGCAATAGGTAAAAAGAGACGTCAAATTTTCTGTTCTAGTTATTCTGTTTCAACTTTGTTCTGTTAAATCTTATTCATATATTTGTGTGAGGTTTACGTAAATATGTTGATGAGATTTAATAAAATATGATAGAAATACCATAACGAGAACAAAAGATCTGGTCCAAAAAATTTGTTTTCGCTGTGGTAGACTGGTCAACTATTAAGAGAAGGAGAGGAAAATTTCTGAAAGGGGTGAGAAGGCTGACGTTCTTTTAGGGCTTGGAGAGGAAATCAATTAGGATGTTCTAACAACTTTTGATGTCGTGGATTACGAATTTATAACGAGAGACCCAGTCTTTCTAACGAGACAATGAGCTATTTTGGTAGTAATTTTTTGTTTGAAAGATATAAAAATTAAAAATTAAATTAAATTATAAGAATTCAATATATTTAATATTTCATTTTTAATTATTTTTAATTATTTTTACTTCTCATAATTAAAAATTTGGGTATGAGAATTAATATTGATCATCTTACTACAAGTGCTCCTTAGAGGTGGTTGAGTTGGTGAAATGAGAGGTTTGGGGTTAAAAAGTCTTTTATTCGAATTCCCCTACTCACACTCTCTCAATCAAACTTCTCATATAAAGCTTGCCTAGTATAGAGTACCTGGTTGGTGTGATTTACAGGCTATTGTGTCAATGCTGAAATTTTTCCGATGCACATTTAAAAAATAACAACCGCGAATTTCCCGTTTTCAAAGAAAAAACTTTTTACAAGAAAAAATATCTTAAAATTATTATCTTTTTTATATTTTTCAACTTTAACATCTATTATTTAACTTGATTTTTTTTTTTTTTACATAGTTCTTTGCGTGTGTGACTGTTATCTCTATCTGTCTCTCCTTCCTTTTGTCATCTTCTTCTCCCTCTGACACACTTCTCCTAAAAACCTGATGGCTGACAGTGCAAGCAAAGCAAGCACACCCCACCCTTTTTCTCTTTGCTTTAATCTCCTTCACTTAAACTCCACTGTGAATTCCTCTTTGTCTGTAAAAAAATTCTGCTTTTCTTTTCCCTCTCTCCTTTTTGGCCTCAGAAACTACTTCTATAAGCTCCTTGTTTAGTGCCTTCTCACCTGCAAAACTCTCTCCATTTGCATTTGACTTTGTCTTTCTTCTCTTCTCTCCTTCAAAACCCACTTCTCTTTGTTTCTGTTATCACTAAATTCTTTGTTCTTTCTTCTCTTCTCTGCCAAACAACTCCCATCTTCAAAGTTCCTTAAGTGTTATTATTCTTCTTATAGATAGAGCTTCATTTTGGGATTATTCTGATCCTGTCTTCATAGTCTTTAAGCCATTTCACAGAAGATAAACAAGCTCTACCCCTATACTGCTCTAGTGATCACCTTGTCTTTGAGTGTTGACTGTCTCTTTCTCTTTTCTATTTCGATATGCAGACTGAAAGATTTAGGGAGAGAAAGCGGTTCTGTTGCCTGTTGTGATCTGTAGCATTAGTTGTCAGCTTCAGTCTACTGTGTTACTGTATTGATTTAACCTTTTGTTTCTTTCATCTTTTAGGCATCAGAAAAAAGACCTTTGTGTGCCACTGTAACTCATGAAACTCTCCCTACCCATCTTGGAAGCATAGTATTACCTGCAGGTTAACTAAAGAGGAAAAGTGAGTCAATTTTGTTATGTTCTTCACTTAATTATTTCTCAATTTTGTTAGGATTTGATGTTTCTAAATGGGTTGTTGTTTCTAAAAGAGTGGACAGTCTTTGAAAGTCCTTAGGACCTCTAATTGTAATCATTTAGCCCTCCTAGATTTAGTTCCTGTCTTGTTCTTCATCTTTTGGTCTCCAAACAACAAAACAAAGCATAAAATAATACAAATAGTCAAAGAAAGGAGAGAAAGAAATGGAACTTTCATGTCATGAAGGAGAGATTCCCATTCCAATAAGCACTACATATGGTGGGGAACATACTCATAGGCATGGCCACTTGATCCATCATCATCATCATCATGATCAGGACCATTCTCCTCCTCCTCCTCCTCCTCCTCCTCCTCCTGCTGCTGCACCACCAAGCAGCCACAACCGTATCAACTCTACCATAGCACCACCTCAAATCTCCACCGCCAATGGGGCTACGGTTCCATTAAGTCTAGACCATCGTCATCATAATTATCATCATGACCATCTTGAACCTTTCAAGAAAATGGTCAGGTATAAAGAGTGCCTCAAGAACCATGCAGCTTCAATGGGAGGCAGTGCCACTGATGGGTGTGGTGAGTTCATGCCGAGTGGTGAAGAGGGTAGCATTGAAGCGCTCACTTGCTCAGCCTGCAACTGCCACAGGAACTTCCATAGAAAAGAAACAGAAGGTGAAGCTGCACCCAACTCCTGCGATTTCTTCTATAACAGTAGCCCACATTTCAGCAGAGTTGGAAGGAAAATGATTTTAGGTCATCACAAGAACATTTTAGCTCCTGAAGCCATAGGGTACGCTACAGCAACTGGTACCCTCGTGCCACCATCAAGAGTAGCACCACCACCACCACACCACCAGATGATAATGCCTTTCAACATGGCCGGGTCACTTCCTTCGGAGTCTGACGACCAAGAAGATGTTGGCGGGTTTGTTTTGTCCAGGACTCCACAGCTTGCTAAGAAAAGGTTTAGGACCAAGTTCACTCCGGAACAGAAGGAGAAAATGTTCAACTTTGCAGAGAAAATCGGGTGGAGGATACAGAAGCAAGAAGAAGCAGCGGTGCAAGAGTTCTGTCAAGAGATTGGGGTCAAGAGAAGAGTCCTCAAGGTTTGGATGCACAACAACAAGCACAATCTAGCCAAGAAGAACCTCTCTACCACCGGCATCACCGTAAGCTCCCCCGCCGCCGCCGCCACTATATAGTTAACTTAGAAGATGATTGTTACAAATCTCTTTCTTTACAGTATTTCATTACAACATCATGTTTCATGGAGGCCGTGTCTTGAGTTGAGTTACTAGTTCTAATGATTGAGATCATATTCATGTTGGTCGTGTGTTTGTTGCTGAATTAAGCAAAGTAGACGTTTGGGACGAATGTGGTTAGAGACAGAAAGTAAGATTAGCGGACATGCTAAACTTAGCACTTTGTCTTTTGCTCCCAAGACTTTGGATTCTATGTAGGAAATGTACTTTCTTGTCATAGGATACGTGTTAACAGCTTAAAACCCCTTTTTCCTTTCTACAACGGAATATCTCACTATCTATTAATTTATATTAAATACCAATATTTTAAAAATCAAAACTCAAATTAAATCAATAAAATAAAACATTTAAGGTTAAAAATTTTAATCTGCATCATACTGTTATAAAATCGATTAATTATAAAAATTGAAGAAAATTAAATAATTTAAAATAAGATTAAAGAAAGACATTATTTTGTCCACCGAAAAAATAAAATTTAATTGAATAAATGAACTGTTAAACAAAAATTAACAAGTTTATTCTAATTTATAAAAGTTAGTTAGCTTATAAAAAATAGACCGATTAATTAGTAAGTTAATTGATTTTTAATTATAAAATTATTAAAGTAAATCAAGCTGATTTGATTTTTTAATCATTGATAAAAATATGTATTATTTTGTTAATTACATGTTTCATATAAATGACTCGACGAGTTAAATAGCAAAATAAACAATAAATTTAATTTAATAATTAATAGTAATAATAAAATTTACAAATTTTAAATTGAGTGAATTCCCTAAAAATTATTATTATAAGGAATTTGAAATACGATTGAAATTAAATAAAAATTTATTTATTTATTTTAATTTATAAGAATTAATTAATTTACAATATTGACCACTTAATTAACAAATTTATTGATTTTTAAAAATAAGCGTTATTAAAGTAAATTAAAACGAAAAGTTTGATGCTTAAAGATTTTTTCAATTGAACCGGTCGAATTTAGTGAATTTTTTAATCATTATTTAAATATTTTTAGTTATGGTTCTAATAAATCAAAAAATGAGTATTATTACATTTTGAAATACTTTGATGCTCTCAACTTGAAGTATAAATACTTTTTTCTAGTCTTTACTCAAATTTTATATAATTCCAATGATCCACATTAGAATAGTAGTAAGTTAAAATTTAGAGAGGAGTCGTATGAAGTTAAAACCTTTTCGATCGAACCTATCGTACGAGATTTTCTTAATGCGAAAAATCGAATTAACGTGATTTATAAACTATTACGTCAATTCGAAAATTTATTCAGTGAACATCTAAATAATGATGACTGCGGGTTCTCCTTTCAAGAAAAAAGCCCCTCACGGGATGGTCTAGTGGTAGAAAGGGAGAGAAGATGGTAATAGAGGTTGTGAGTTCGAGCTTGGGGAGGAGTGACCTTTATTTAAGGTGATGTAATCTTCCTGATGATGGTCAATCCTTTAGAATAGGTACCCCTGATGTTGTCTAATATAATACTCAAATTTACCTATTTATGAGTCTGAGTGGATGGCTCGTAGATCTCGGAATTAGTCGGGCTTTGCCCGAAACAGGAGTTATAAAAAAAAAAAAAACAAAGAGAGATATGGTTATATAAAACGATAAAATGATAGAATGATTTATTTAGTGGTTCCATGACTTGAAAGGGACCAAACGACGCACCATGTCAGGTGTGTATATTATTAACTGCGGAGGAAGGCGCCAAGGTCGTGGCAGGGCTATGTACGGCATGAAATAAAATAATATATAACTTATAGGTTTTTTTTTTAATTTTTAAGAAAAATTCATTATTTTTAAAAATATTTTCATAAAAAATAATGATAAAATTCACTTAATATGAACATTATATGCGTATTAACTAGATGTTATTAACATAATAATTTAACTTAATTTTTAAACTCGACTCAATTTAGTTACTTTAATTTGAGTTTAGTAATTAGATTAAATTATATAGAGAGTATTTGATAGGTTTATGATATTAATAATTTAAAATAATTATAATAAATTATTAATTTTAAATAAATTTTAGTTAGTTTAATTTGAGCTTAATGATTAGATTAAATCATATAGAAAGTATTTGATTGATTTATTTGTGACACTTATGTTGCAAATATTTTTACTCTATTTTTTAATCAAAATTTAAGATAAACAATTTTTTTGAAAATTAAAAATATAAAGAATTTGTAAAATAATTTTAATATTGTTTTTTAAGTTTCATAACTACAGTATAATTCCATGTCTTTTACTTAAAATATAGGGTTAATTACACAAAAAAGCTTAAATTTTTGTTAATTTTTTAAATATTTCCCGAACTTTAAAAAGTAGTAATAAAATGTTAAAATATTCGATTTTTTCAATTGTAGTCTGAATTTCAAAAAGTATCAATAAAATACTTAAACTTTCAAATTTTTTTCAATTCTAGCTCGACATTAGTGTTTCAATTAATTTTAAAAATGACTTAAATCAAATTATACAGTTCTGACGACCTTACTAATTTAGTACGCTATAATGCGAGAGTAATTTAGTACGTTAGAAGAATAAACAAAAAACAAATAATTGAGGGCAACAGATAATGTCGGACTATAATTAAAAAAATTGAAAATTTAAGTATTTTATTTTCACTTTTTGAAGTTTGGGTTTGAATTGAAAAAAATTGAAAATTTTATTTTTACTTTTTAAAATTTGAGCTATAACTAAAAAATTGACAAAAGTTTGAATTTTTTCGACAATTAACCCTAAAATATATAATTTGATAAGTCAATAATTTAATATTAATATTAAATCAATTTTAGTTAGTATTTCCAAATTTTAACCTCCTTGTTACTTTGTTCTTTTATATACTAAGCAGCTTTTTATTTTTATGTTTAATTGAGCAGTCGTTAACCCAAAGTAATCAGTTTCCGTCAAACAATCAGTTAAAATTACTTTTTTGTAATCAGAAGGTCACAAGTTCGAATAATCGATACATCTTTATAAAAAATACAAGATAATGGCTGCGTATATTAATAACCCTTACAAAACGAAAAGCCTTGTACATTGAATATGTTGACTTTTTTAGGCTAAAAAATTGAAAAAATTATATAATATTTAACTGTTTAAATTTTGTTTTGAGGTGTGGTATATAATGTATTTTCTTTTAGTGAAAAGTAGTCTTTACAAATTTTATTTTCAAGAAATTAGTATTTAAGCATATTAATGAAAACCAAAACAGTTTTACTCATAAATAAAAAATATATATCCGTGAAAATTTTTAGTGCATAAATGTACCTAAAATTAAGTTTAAGTTTCACAAAAATAAACCATGCAAGTACATACATTAACTTGGTGAAAAATAAGAAAAACAAGTTACTTGCGCTTTTTGTTTTTAGAACATAGGAACCCGTAGTTGCTATCATTTAAATGCATACTGGATAAATCTTTAAATTGACGCAATAGCCTGTAAATCAAATCAACTAGATACTTTGCATTAGGCAAGCTCTGTACGACAGGCTCGATCGATAGAATATAAATACGAGGATTCAAATACAGGACATTTTGACCCCATGCCCTCAAGGCTAGCCTTGGGCAGGGTGAACACTCACCCAAGACCCATCCTTATAGATGATAAAATAGGACCTATTTTTATCCTCATAAAAAATGAAATGAATCAAAATATAATCTACTCTTGACCTCATAAAGAACAATAAAAAAGCTCATATTTTACTTATTTTTATTTATGAGAGCCTAAAAATAGGCAAAAATAGAATCTTTTTTTTTATTTTGCCCGAGACTTACAAAATATTCCTCACTCTATCAATTCGACCACCCTAAAAGGCTACCTACACACCAGTATTTTAAAAGAAAAGCTGTATACATATTATGAGACCAGTAATACGATACCTTTACCAATTTTCAATTACTATTATATATGCAATAATTTATAAATTATTTAGCATTCAAAATTTTCCATGGCTGTCATTTGATTTCACCTGTGGGGCTGCTAAGGGGTTTCAGACAGATACCAGGTGGATGGAAATGAGGAAAGAACAAGACTGAGAGGCAAGTTAGCTGCATTTACGGGGGCCCTAATAAGTTTGGAATCCCATTGTCTTCTGCGCCTCTATTTAATACTACATGGCCAACCATAAATACACACTACTGTCCCCAATATGACCCCACTATGGACAACAATCAGTAAAACAGCAGGATTCTAGCAGTGAAGACTGGAGAGTGTCTCGTGTCTAGTGTCTATAGGCTATATAGTGAAGGGGATTAATTGATTGCAACAACCTGCAGCGACTTTACATTCATCGATTCTTCACTGGTCGTTGTTAGTATTATCTACCCCAAACCAGTGAACACCCCCGAGTATCAAAACATGTTCATCAAATCATGACCACTGAATGCATTTATAGTTTCTATGGTAAAAGAAGCTTTTCTCTTACTTAGAAAGAAGAACCTAATCGAAACACCCAACCTCCAGATGTCAGCTGTTAGGGATGTAAAAATAGGCAAAGCGTAGAACTCTTATTGCCACCCACATGATAAAAGTAGCAAACAGTAACACAAGTAGGCAGAGACAAGAACAGAAGTGATTGAAGTTGAATAAAGCTAGTGAAAAAGTAAGGTTGAAGCTTCGTAGGGTTAAACAGTGTCAAGCTTATTGCGCTGGCCGTACACAAGTCACAGGAAAAGAACATGCATAACAAATTTTGTATTGAGAACAAAAGGGGGAGGTAGTAAAGGATTCAAGCCTTCTACACGTAAACAAATGTAAAATCATAGATACTGTGATTCATCTAAATTAAGACTCGAGACAAATATGTGAGACTGTTGCTTCAGAAGACAGGCGGTTTGAAAAGAAAAAAAAGGAAACATGAATTTGAGGAAACCCGTCAAAATTTGATAAAAGCTTAAACAAAGAAAACATTAGGAGTTTTGGAGCATATGTACCGGCTAAGCAACTTCATCCCCGTAAATATCTACATATCATTCCCACAAATTGGAATCTAGACTGCAGCCTCCATCTTTCGACCGTATCTGGTTCATTTGTGGTCGTGTGCAGTTAATGTATCAGGGAGCTTCTTGGTAAAGAGAAGCAACTTGCTCGACACAGTATCACTTTCTAGGTTCTGCTGGTGTACTCTTTCGCCCGTGTATGTTCACATAATGGTGGCTCACCTGTCTGGAGTTTCTAATGACATGCTAACACCCGATCAGCAAGTAGACAAGTATCAAGTTCAACTTGTTCTGTTTTAACCAGTTAAAACAAGCCTAGCTCGGCCAGGATTAAGAAGTGATTCTGACATCCTCCAACCCTACAAGAAAGTGAGGGTCTCAATATCCATTTGTAGTTTTACTTACAGAAGCAAAATTGAGCTTGGGAGAAATTCAGATACATCTTAAGACCGAAAGTTAGTCATCAATATTCTCTAGAAAAGCAACAACTGAGTAACTAGGTAAACATAAGAACATTACTTGATTTTGCAACTTAGGATCAAGAACAAGATT
>JAOSBN010000178.1:2405997-2438562 GCA_027563595.1 Erythroxylum suave | reverse complement strand
GGGAAAGATTTTTGGACTTGGTCTATTGTGTGTACAGGGTCACTGGTCTGGTCCCAGAATCATCATCCTTAGGTGCTGCTGTGCAATACATTTGCAGGCCAAAAGATTTCATGTGCCTGCCTTGCCTTGCCTTTATTTATATGTAACCTTCCATACATTGTTGTGTTCATCTGATTTTGCAATTTATTTATTTTATAATGGTAAAACTCAGCAATCGATATCTGCTATGTGTCTATTTTGCATTTTCGTCCCCAGGAAGTCAAGGTTTTGTTCTGACAACTGCAAGGCCAAGACCAAACCAGTACTTACTGGACTGATGGCTTGTGCAGTTTCAGTCACTGATTTCAGTTTATTATATGATTTATAATTTATTTAACTAATAATTTTTAACATTCTTCTTACGGCTAGATCCAATTTCCTGATTCTTGCAAAAAGAAAAATGAATTTCATGTTCTTCCTTTCGAGAAGGGAGGGATAGGAAAATCTTATTGATTGCAGCTTTCTCTAGATCTTCAAGAAAAGCATGAAAAAAAAGGCTTTAATAGAATGATCCCTCTGTCATCTCAAAATGAAAGGGGCGATCTCGTAGTTTAGGGTCTGTGAAGATACCTTGTTAGATAGTTGATTTTATTTTCCTACAATAAGCTTATTATTTGACTCTATCTTAGTTAAAATTTAAATTATCCAAAACTCATTAGACTGATTTGAATATAGTTATTGTTATCCTTATTCTTGAAGTAAAAAAAAAAAAATTGCAAACCATATAATTACTTAAATTGTGTAGCTAGCAAAGGTAGCTGGTATTAATAGAAAATTAAGAAGGAAAAGATTTAGGTAGTTTGGAGACACATTATTAAGAAGATATGAGAAGATTATATTTAATGATTGGAAAAGAAAAAAAAAGGTTTAAGAAAAATTAGAGGGAGGTGATTAAGAATAATATGATTGTTATAATTTACCGAAAACATGACCCTTAATAAAAAACTTTGATATACTAGGAAGGATTTTGGGTCTTTATTTTTTTTATAAGTCTTTTGAACGTTTTTTATTTGAATCGTATATCTTGTATTTAACATAAACATTTTATATGTAGTATTTTTTTTCTTAGTTATTTATCCTAAACTTTATCTTAATTGAGATTAAATATTGTCTTGTACCGACTTACTTGATTGGGTTATTTATTTACTTATTTTATTTTTATTTTTATGCTTTATTTGTTCTATATTTATTGTTTATTTTTATATTTATTGTTTATACATATTTATTATTATTATTATTATCTTTTATGCATTTTTATTTTATTTTTAATTATTATATAAATTTTTATGTGAATTTATCACCTCTATTAGTTAGTGACAAGGTGAGACCTCTTAAAACATGGTCTGTTTGGTTGGATGTTAATTAATAGAATGAAATGAAACGGAACGGAACGGTTTATAATGGAATGAAATGTAATATAGTGAAAAGTTGTTTGGAAGGAGTGGAAAGGTTCATAATGTAATGTAGTGAAATGTTATTTAGAAGATGGATGAAATAGAATATAATGTATAGTAAATCACTATAATACTCCTAATATTAAAATGGTCGTTGTAAGAGGTTTAACACTATGATTATATTTTAAAATAATAAAAATTAATAATAAAAGTTTTATTATTTTATTATCAAATATATAATTTATTATCAATTATATAAAAATATGATTATTAATTATTTAATAAATTTTATTCTATTATATATGATTTATATTTAAAAATTATTTATTTAAATAAATGAATATAGGGAAAAGAGGGTTAAGATTAGAAGAAATAATTGATATTAAGAAAAATTATTGAGGGTATATTAGATAGTATGTATTTATTAATTTACGTTCTATCGTAAACCTCCCGAATCGAAAGTTTCTTATTTTCATTGTTTAGGATGAAATGAGACGCAACATGAAACTCTCCGCTTCCATCTCATTCCTTTTTATTCCATTATAAAATCTTTAACAAAACGATAAAAATATGTTACGTTCTATTCCGTTCCATTACTAATCCCGCAACATTACTTATTAGTTCATTCGGGTTTCGTTGTTGTTATAGTAAGGGAAAAAAAAGAATTATTTAAAAAAATTAAATAAAGATATCTATTAATACTCAAAATTATGAATAATATTCATGAAATTTAGTGCATGCTTTATGCTTTTGCTTAGAATTAGATTACAACCCATAAAAGTCATTATCTGATCTGGAAAATTCCTTTTAGATGCAAACTTATTCCTCTGGTAACTGTTACATATGCATGAATGGTTGCTTGTCCATGATCCGCAGAGACACCCACTGCCACCACAACCGCCGCCGCCTCCGCCGCCACCATGTAACACAAGTGTTCAACCTCTGGTTTAATCGACATTGCTTCTACCGTCTATGCTAAAACAAGGACAAAAGCAACTAATTAGATAATAGAAAATCCCTTTCCCGCCGGATGATCTTGATTTCCGTCCCACGGCCACCGGCACACCGTAAACTGGGGTCGGTGGCAAATGCTGCTGGTACGATGTTGTCCGGTACAGGGGATCTGTTTCACTAACGATTTCATTCCCAGTTTCATCTGGTGAATAGCCTGCTGATTCTGGGACGTATTGCTGACCATCATCAACGCCGTTCTCATCCCAAGTGGGGTCATCGAACTGATCCTGCTCAAGCCATGGTGGGAGAGGTGGAGCTGAGGGATGAGGAGCGGAGGTTGTAGAGTAGAAGCAGTGGTTGGAGTAATGGCGATGGAATGTTGTTGTTGATGGAGGAGGAGGAGGAGGACGAGGAGGAGGAAGACGATGGTATCTGAACATTGCATCATGGTCATGGTGAGGGTAGTGAGTCTTCTTTCGTAGCTTCTTTCTTGGCCAAAACCTCTTGAGCTTCTTCGCTACCTTAAACATTTGGAAATGGAGGATATGCCAAGAGTGAAAGAGAAGTTTTGATTATTAAAGGTTCATAAAAAGCTCTACCAGTACCAAGAAAAACGCTTACTTTTCAAACCTTGTGACCGTTGTATGTCCATCCATTTCTTTACAGGAATTGATTGAGAGGAGCTGGTGCTAAAGATTGCCCCTTTTTCAAAGATTGCCTCTTTTTTACAATTTGACTTGAAATCTGATCAGATTTCAAATTAAAAATTTGGGTGTCAAACCTGCTTGGATCTAGTTCAAGTTACACCCTGAACCCAAAATCCTAAGAATACTTAGACCAAACCCGAACAAATCTTCTCGTGTGTTTTGATAATCTCAAAACCATCAATTAATGGAAAGACTCTTTGAGAGTTGTTAGATCCTTCTCAATACCATTTGTGGACAGAAGACAGTGGACAGCAAAATGAAAAAAGAAGACAGGTGAACTGGAGACATATAGTCTGTCTTGAGTTCCCAGGAGGTCTTGGTGGAATGGACAAACTTTTTGATATCTGAATATCAAATTCCAACAAACAAGCACTAAAAAGGTTACAAATATCTTACAAAGCAACAAATCCATCCCTCCATTTCATTGTTTTTGTTTCTAATGATAGAAGAAGTCCCATTCTCTACATTTCGACATGTTCAGTACAATTCGTACCCAAAGCCAGCAGACTTACCACAGCTTGTTTCGAAGGCTGTTCTGGCTCTTGCCCAAGACGACCATATAAACAAGAAAAACTTTGGGGTTTTTCTCTCTCTGGCACTCCCATTTGGCAACTCTTTACAAACATTTATTGTAAACTGAAAGAGGGCGGTATCAGCATCCAGGCCCGACGATAGACAAACTGTCCTCCATGTTCGTCACTCCGTCAATGGTAGCTTTGGTTGTTTTGATGTCTTCACTGCCCAGAAGTTTGATCTTTGGTGACAACCGCTTCACTTCCTCTGATGTGTAAATATAAATCTTCCTAACCATGCTGCAGAACTCACTGCAATTAAACGGAAAATATGAAGAGCAAGACGAAACAGGAGCAGAGAGACAATATAGAAAGATCAAGGATTCATTTGCTACAACTTTTATAAGCACAAAATGAGGACCAAATGAAGGAAAAAAATCAATGATGATAACCAAAACTTACTGCCATGGATCATCTCCAACCATCATCATGTCATCTTCATCATCGGTATACACAACCTGCCATTTCTTGGTTGATCCACAGAGTTCGCCACCAATATCAAACATCTCATCCAGTTTCTTCAGGAGGTCCTCGTAACAATCGAATCGTGTCAAATCCACAGCCCTCCCAACAGCAATCCCTTGCATGTGAACCTAGAATAAAGACGCAAACTAATCAAATATTTAATTGGAACGACATAAGAGAAGATGCGAATCTTACAACAATCACCCGTATTAGTTCCTTTTAGTTAATAACAACATGATGAAAAGGAGAGTGCGCTAATGTTGGTCACCGAGAGGAAACCAGAAAAGAAGAAAACACCAATGATAGAAAGTTTAAACATTTTCTGTATAATGGTCAATTCTGCATGATAGTAGAATTAAATTGCAGATATACATGGGCCAAAGGGGAATGACCTTTGTGCAACTCCTGATTTGCTTGCTCTGCAGCTCCTGGGGAGACCTCAGGGAAGATTTCTCAGGTTCAAAACTTACTGAAGGAATTTCAGACTGATTAAGATGAGAGGGCTCAGAATGTTGGTCCGACTCTGTATCTAGGCAGAGAACTGAGCAGTTATCTTTTAATCTACCAGATACATTATCAGCAATCATATTCCCATCTGCATTGGAGTTATCAACAAGATGAATTCCAAACAACATTGGTCCAGAGTTCCTAGTGCCTAGTCTACTATCCCCAGGATCTCTGCCAACTGGGGCAAATGACTCCGTCACACCTTCCATTGGGTTAGGCCAGAACATTGAGTTTGCAGAAACACCAGCCAGTTGGCTACTGCCACTGAAGTCAACAGCACTAGCCTTTGTAGAAGCAATTAGAGAGGGCGACTGATGCAGGTCTTCTCTACGTTGTGAGTTGGCGTATAAGAAAGTGGGAGAGTTAACTGTGGGCTTCCATGCACCTAATGGACAGAGTAACAGATAACTTAGTTTAGGCATAAGGGAACATTATGCTCAGGAACAAATTAAGTGGCAGAAAAAAAGCTGAAAAAATGTAAAAGAAAGTTGAAAGAATTAAAACATTTTGCTTAGTTGTTTGGATTGAATGAAAGTAATGGAACCAAAATGAAAGGAAGATAAAATATTTAGTAAACAATAGTTCTTGACTAAATTTAGGAAAAAGAAAATTTGAAGCAATTAGTTCAATTTTAACTAGTGTCAAATTAGTGTTCCAACTCCCCACCCAACTTAGTAAGAAATGTTTCGGATAGGTCAAACGGTATACTTTCTTCCAACTATCTCTTTCTCTGGCTTCCAAACAGAAGGAAATGATATCATTTTCAGTTCTCCATCCTTTGAATTTCTTTCATCCAACTTCCATTCAAAACAAGCATAATGTAAGGATAGATGTAAATACCATGGGCAGAAAAATCAGGTGCTGGTGGCAAAACAGGTAATCGTGCCCTTTTGCTCCTTTGCACAGGTTGGGGATTTGATGGTGTGGTTACAATAAGTGGTTCCAATTCCCAAGGTGATACCCTTTCTGGGCGCAAGATGGATGAAGGTTCATCCCATTGAACCTGTAAAAATATATAATATAAAAATAAGAGCAAACAAAAAAGATACTATTGCCAACATAAGGATTGGAATGACCAACATCTTTACTCAAGAAAATGAAGATGATGTCACCAATATTGAAGAAAGGCAAAGCTAGGGTCTAGCTAGACATTCTGAAACTAATCAAAATCATACTAGAATATGAATTACAATGATGAACAAAACAGGTTGCCAACCTTCAATGATCTCCACTCAGAATTAGTCCATCCTGATGACATATTATCTCCAACACCAACAATTGTACCACTAAACCTGTAGTGTGGTGAAGAATGATTATCCAAACCTATCAATAACTTGAGCATATCCAGTGTAAGATAATATACCTTCTTTCAGGAACTTCTTCACCCTCAAATCTCATCTTAAATCTCATCCCAACAGAGAGCTTAGGGTTCAGAGCTTCAAGATACCTGTTAACGCTCACAATGAACTCAGATCGACTAGTTCTGCATATGCATATAACCAGTGGAGAGGTGAGTCCTCTTGATAATCTTACATAAGTCAGCAGCATTATGAATCCAAAGACAATAATAAGCAAGCTACGCAGTAAGTGGAATATTGGTGTTAACTCAAAAAGGAACTAGCCATACTTAGCCCCACAAACTAAAAATCAAATATGTACACTTTCAGGAATGTGTCAAGAGGAAGAATGAAAAGATCTTAAATTTGAACATATATACTGTGCTTGCGAGTCCCAGACATAAATCATTTCATCAAGTAACAGTCAGACATGTAATGCATTAAAACATGAGGAAAAGAATCTTCTATGACATTGCTGTTAAACAAGAAATTGGTGACGAATAAAGTTGGTTTCCACCATCCCATAAATATTACTAAAACCTTAAATATATTAAGGAATGTCCTCAAAGAAACCATAACAATATATCATTAAATCTGATGGGTGATTATCTCAGAGACTTAGTATCAATATATAAAAAATTACATACATTCCTAATAAAAAATATAGATATGAAGAAATATGTATTTCACCTTATAAATTGGAATTTATTATAGAATGTAACATAAAGCCCCTATAAAAGACGCACCCCTAATGGTTTTGTGTCCATGGACATAAGATTTACAGCTGAACCACATAAAACCTTGTATAAAATCTCTCTCCAAACTTCTCTCTATTTTCAATTTCAACAATAAACTTCCATAAGTAGCATATTACTTCATAAAAAGGAACAAAATACACTTCCAGTAAAAGAAAGACACAAATAGCAAGCTCTCAGTCTGTTAGACAAATGAAAAGGAAAAGAAAAGAAGACAATGAGATACAACAGGGTGCAAACTTCAGCAATGTTAATCATGAAGTAAAAGCTAAATGACAATAAACAAGAGAATTTATAGTCCTTGAAACCTTGGCTTATAGAATACAGAAAAAAGAGTTCCAGTCGCGATGGCATGAGAAGCCGTAGCAAGTACACCGAGATGCATACTTTGACTAGATATTACAGAAGATGGCATATTTGTTTGTTGTCTCATGAGCCTCCTCACTCCAACACGAAGTTCTCCACTTTCTCCCCTGAAATTAATTATGAAAGCTCTTAAAAGGCAGTATTTTGTGTGTGGGTCTCCATGTCTTTCTGTTTCAAGGAGAAGTTGAGAACAGATCCTTCCCGCTAAAATTCTTATTACTGTCCAACTCATGAGTTTTTCATTTTCAATCCCCGTTACTGAAACTCTTATTTCATAATCTTTTGTGATAAGTGAATAGGAAGGATTTAATTCAACCCACATAGTGGCAAATAGGATAAGATGCAATAATATTTAAGAATACTAATCAATAATATAGAAAAGGAATTTGCCTTAGGAAATACTAATCAATAATATAGAAAAGGAATTTGCCTTAGGAAGATGAATGCATCGCCTGCAACCAGCTTCTTAGAGCTAACAAAGACACTCCACCCAGTTGTAAGCAAGTGACGCCTAGGTTGGCCTGTGATTAAAAATTTGTTAAATAACTTTCCACATCTAACCAGTAAAAGATAATGAAGCATATAAGCACTGGACTGGCCCTGCTTTTCCAATTCATTCACATAATAAATTAACCAGAAGAATGGTATCCTCATAGCTAAAATGTACTGTTGGTATCAGAGTTTCACACGATATGTTAGTTCATTTTACGCCCAACAAATAATCTCTTCCCAGAAGTTTGGATGCTTACTCAAAAGATATGGAACATAACTTTCTGAGAATGCTTAAAGACTGGATAGGTCAAGATGATTTAACCCAAATCATGTGTATGATCACACACTACAAAACCACGGTAGAGTAAAATTCCTATTCAAGTTAAAGCACCTACAGCATACCATATGCCCTAAGATCCTCATTAATTTTTTATTTTGGTTTTGAACACCTATTGCATACGATATGGCAGAATAAATGAAGCTACCAGAAGTTTCAATCAGTATGAATATTTAAAGACAACTAAGTATTGCACATGAAAAGGATAGCTAGTATATTGAGCCACATAAATGGAGTGAAGAAGACAATCAGGCGCTCTAGATGAGTAAACATTACTACTAGCATACGACGTTAACAACGCATCATAATTAAGTCTAGACACCATTGCCAACCTCGAAAAATGTGTCGAAAGTGCCATTGATTGCCATGCAAATCAGTTGCCACCAACTCCTGCCAAGGTGGCTGCTGGGACATATCCTGAACAAAAGGAAAATGTAAGACAGTCACTAAACCAGAAAGAAGTGGAAGTAATACAATAGAATTGACGAATAAAAATCTGTGCTAACCAGTGGAGGCAGACACTCATCTGCATGCCTTCGAAGAACAGAGAAACCACCATGGGTGCTTGTATCTGATGCAGTAAGTGTCTTACAAAAAGAATGGACTGTACATCTTTTAGGTTCTGGGAGGGAAGGATCAGGGCTGGTAACCTCACTTTGCTGATCCATATAGGTAGATGATAAAAAGGCAGACATAAGGGACAAATATAAAATAAATACAATGGATTGTTCCAAAAAGAAAGATAGCTTACATAAGGTTCAGGAAGTAGAGTTATTTGTGCATAAACTTCATCTGTTTCAGGTTCCGCCTAGGATCCAATTAAAATAACACCAACGCCAAATATAAGTACCAAAAAGTACATTTGAAAGAAAAAAAAGGCAATTTCTCACTTTGGAATAAGATGGCATGAATCAGAATCAAAAGCATTGTGGTACTCACCCTTCGCTGAACATTGACTACTTTGCACAGAATTTTTGATGGAAGATTGAAGGAGGGAATTTGCTGCTCTGAACCCTGATGCATTGAAGCTTCAAGCTACATGAAGGTGATATGGTTTTATCAGTGAGAAAATAGAAATTGCCACTAGCTAACAATATTCAAAGGAGTTACATTCAAGGATCTCAGCCTACATTCAAGAGTAACTTTTTACAAATAATCAGCTAAGATTCATATAAAGTCATTGATCTAATTCATCAAGGATTACCTGCTCCATGTGACCTTGAGGAAAATAATAAACTCGCTCCCCTTCACGAGGAAGGGTAACAAGAGGTCCTGCACATGCATGCCATAGCTCTTTGTACAAAGCATCATTGCAACCCCCTATTGACAAAAGCCACAAAGTTAGTTTTCAATGACCACAAATGGAAAGAATAAAAAAGAACCAAAAAATGGATGTCTTGCATCACTGTAGGATACACTAAGCCATATAAGAAAGTCATTATAAGACAGGAGATAAAGCCTATTACACAATGACAGATAACTGGGAGGGTTGGGATAATCATTGATGGCATGAAACTTCCATATTTTAATGCTTAACAAGGTAAAAAGAATTAACGAGAGGTGAAATGCCACATAAAAATTTCTTCACGTGTGCAAAAAGTAAACTAGGAGGCCTTAGTGCCTTACTGGAGATGCTTGAATCTTTATGAAGTGCTATAAAATACTATGACAAAGTTCAAAAGGAACACCCATAGATGTCAAAATCTCAGATTGGTTGAACAACAAGAGAAATTTTTGACAAATGCCACATTATCCTCATCTAATAAGAACAAGTGATGCATTTAGAATCACTCACAACTTTCTCGGTATTAAACACAACCAATCTAGCTATGAAGCAAAAACAGATCAAGCATTGCATAAGGTAAGCATGAACGCTCAAAATAGGTTTCTATAATTAATTCAGGTTCATAAATCCTCAGTAAATTGTCAATGTAAGTTAATTCTTCCATCACAAGATGTGGGTAAAACATGAAAAATGAGACCCCTAAGCACGAAGTACCAACAAATTCACCGGCCTTTTTATTGATGGCTAAAAGGATACTAATAAATAGACAATCTCTATAATGTGAACTGCAAAAGGTGGCACAAAAGAATTCCCCATCCAAATAGTTTATACCAGAGCTTTACTCTGAGTCCTCTGTTTTCAGCACCGTTTATGAAGACATTAATTAAACACATCCAAGCCTATATTCCAAGGTGCACCATTCCATGAGGGCACACCCAATGCTGAGACATATTACTAGATGGTATGATGGAGAACCATTCTAGCAATATTTTTGAATAATAAGAAGAAAACTGAGTACATGAACTCCAATTCTATCAATGTTGGGGATAGGATGTACCAATGGTTAATTTGGACAGAGACAAGGTAGTCAAACAATAATCCATTTCAAGTACTTCTACTTAATAATGTGAAAAGATTAAAATCTTAAGAGTAAGTTGAGAAACAGTGGCTAAGTCATTGAAACAAAAAAGCACATTTCACAAACTCAACCTAGAAGATGAAAAAATTTCAACAGAAACAAAGATTACATCAGTTAGGTGTATGGTAGTAGATATTCAAAAATCAACTGAAAGAATGGCCAATTCAAACAGCGTGCAGGCCAATTTATGGAACCGTAACGAACGAAAGGGCATATCTACATAGAAGAAAGAAAAGGTAGTAAAGCAACAACATGGAAGAGAACGAGATGATCAACAAAAAACAACAATCTGTAGATTTTCTAATAGTTGCTCAAAGTTCAGAAAGGTGGACTAACAAGACAAACTAAAACAGTTTGAGATTACAACTTTGTTGGACTGACCATTCAAATCCCAAGAGAATATCCCTACTCAGATAGGCAAGTGAACCCAAATACCAGTTCAACACTTCACCATCCACTGAACAATTGTTAATTGAAATATGAAGTAACTGATACAACTGAGACCATAGAAAGCCTGCACATGTATCAACAAATGCCATTTGGCCTGCTACCGCACAGTCGTAATTCCAAACCTGCTAAAACATCAACTTCATGGAATACATTTCGTTCAAGAATAAACACATCTTCTACATTGAGAGACAGTTATTCCATTCTACAGCTAGTTTCATGTAAGAGTTTAAACAAGCTAGTGCCCAATCAACCAGTCAATTATCACCCTCTTAATGTGAAATAATCAAAGCAAAACCTAACCTGAATTGGGTTGTTCTCCAGAGGGATGACTCATAGGCGCGCAAACCATGAGAGAAACTACACGGAATCTTCAACCTCAAGGGCTAACAAGGCTAGTCAGGAGGAAACCTGCGTTAAAAATAGTTATTGTAGAGCACTAATAAAGAGTACCAGCAATCAATAGTTCCACCAAACTAAAACAAACCCATTAATGGTAATGCATTTATTACCCCTTAAAGGTCAAGCCAGATGAATTCAGCATTGGCCAAGTAAAAGGACTCAATGACTGACCTTTGATGTCAATAATAAAGTTCTCTCTTTACTCCCCCTCCCCCCACCACTTCATCCCTCTCTCTCTTTCCTTCCCTCTCCTCCCCAGTTTTTGCATTAAATGAAGCATAAGAAAGCTAACAAAATTTCACCCCTTTCTACCTTTAACTCCCACGAAAAGACGCAGTACCTTCCACAAGTTCTAACATGCATTCAATTCTTAGTCAGAAGCGTCGAACACGTTTCACTCCCAAGTCCCAAACCCCCCTCCCTCTCCTCTTCCCCCACAAGTATTAACCTTTAACGCACTAAAACTATTTTTTTACTTAAAGAACAAAACTTTAAGTTAAAGAAAAGGCTTTCTGTCTGGGTTGGGAGAAAATAGCAAAGAACATAAACAGAAAGCCAGAAATGCTAAGGGATCTGATCAAGAGAAACTAGAAAAAAACCCAATATAATTCCCATACTTTCCTTTACAATACCCACCAAACATGTCCTTCATTATCCCCCATTTTTCACTCCAACAAACCAACCCCACCTCAAGATCAACTATAACAAGCAAATCAGAGAAGAAACGATACCTATCCAAGTGGTGCTTTAACCACAAATCGGAGAGCTCGATCCAGTAGTAGAAAAGAGAGTGAACAATTTGCCTGGATCAAAAAGGGCATAGAAAGATATAAAGTGAGATGCAGAGTGAGTAAATCGTCAAATGTTTGGTCGAAGCCGACACAACTTAGCTTTGGCTCTCTATTCACCTCTCTCTCTGTCTGTCTCTTTTACATTGCTTCTCTTACACACACTCATTCCCCTTTTCTCTCTCCTTGTTCTTTTCTCCATTCTTTTTATTTATTTTTCTTTATTTATTATTATAAAGTAGAAAAATAATAATAATACTTATCATCTTTCCTCTTGTTTCCGGACGGAATCTTGCCGAGGGGCACTCGAGAAAGATCCAATAATACGTAATCTTATTATTATTTTTATTTAAAACGTAGAAATTTATAATTATTATTTTTTGAATATGTATTGAATAAATGTTTGAATTATCGTAATAACTTGTAAATCAGGCCAATCAGATACTTCACACTAAAAAAATATTGTATAACAAGTTCGATCGAGAGAGTGTAAATAGAGAGATTCAAACACAAGACGTTTTAATCTCATGTCTCTCACTCTACCAACTCGACCACCTCTAAAAGACTGTAATTTTATTCCTATTTAATAGAAAGACTATTTAGGATAAATGCACGGGTAAATAATAATAATTCTTAATAATAGGTAAAATAAAGAAAAAACAAAAATACAGATATATTGAGTAGGGATCAGGGCAGCTTTTTTATTTTTCTGCCAACCCTAATTAAAAAAATCAAATTTTGGGGTTATAATTTTTTAAGGGATAAATTACTTTAAATATATTATTTATTTTAATTTCATAATATTAAATAAAATATTAATTAAATATTACAAATAACAATTCATTATAATTTTTTAGTTGATATAGAAAATTATTTTTAGATTATATTTATAATAAATTAGTTGATATATGTTTATATATCTAAATAATTTTTTAATTGAAAATATGGTTTAAAGTATTGTGCGTTTAATTGTGAAACAGTACCCTGAAATCCCAACAACAACTGCCCAATAGAAGTTGGATTGTGATCTAAGTAAGCATCTTGTGTTTAAGGATAATTAATAATTATTAGTTTTGATTAATTTTTTGAATTTATCATTACAATATATTATTTCTTGGTAATTGTTTGTCTCTTACGACAAGACACTAATGCCCTTACTTTTGTTCCTGTTTTTTTGGGGCAAGTTGAACACGTTTTCGACTGCCAACCCTTCTGACACAAAACACTTAAATTATATATAAAATTAAAATATATATATATTGTTCTGAGCTCATATAAAATTTATATATATATATAGTTCTAAGTTCACAAGGCTTAGTTTTCGAGACGAGAATCATATTTTATTAAATCTTATTTACATATTTACATAAATCTCACGTAAATATATAAATGAGATTTAATATAATATGATTATAAAAAAAAAGATTTGATAGGTGTTGACAATTTGCTTGTTTATGTTACTCAAAAGAGTCAATGACAAGAGCTTCTATAAAAAAAAGGTATTGCATTTATTAAATGATTAAATGAAAAGAAAATAACTTTACTTAATAATATTTGTTATTTAATAAAAATGTATTAAATTATTGGAAATTAATTAACCCTAAATATTGTATTTATGAATACCTCAAAAATATTACATTTATTATATGTGATCAAAATTCATTTAATGAAAAGATTAAGAAGACATACTTATTGAGACCTAAGATCATAATGTGAACATAAATGCCATAGAAGTCAATGTTGAGCATAATTATGTTTAACTGTATAATCTTTTAAATATAGGAAATAATTGAAGCCAATTAATTATCTCCATTCTAATTTCACATTCACACTAACATGTCTTAATCTACACCCTCAAATCTTCTGTGCCAGGTACTTTGGCCCTATCCTGTGCCATTGGATCCACACCATCCCCACACAAATAGATGGTGTGGATTCAATAGCACAGGGTAAGGCCAGAATACCTGGCACAGAGGATCAAGTCCCCTTAATCTACTATGTTACAAGTGTACTTCATTATGTAATATGAAATGGTCACTTGACCACCAAACCAATGTAAATATATATATGATTACCAAAAAAATATACCATGTATTCATAGCTTCATTAAGCATCTGCTAATGGCTTCCCAAGTAAAATTAATCCAACAAGTTATTCCTCTCCCTACAAAACTACTACAGCTAATGAATCAGGTGATGGAAACGCCAGAACTAACAGTCAGTTTACATGAGAAGAAGCATTCTCTAATCATCCGCAGTCTCAATGTTTGCACCTTTGAGATGTAGATGCTTTTCTCTCCTCTGAAACTCTGTCAAGCCCTTTCCACTTCCAGTAACACCAACCTTACCATTAGGATCGTCAGGAGATTTGAAAATGCTTTCGCGCTTGCGCCCGGAAAAGAAACCGACCTGTAAATACACATAAGAGATGTGTCATGACCATGAAACGGTAACGAATGAAGATCTTAGAGATTGAATGTTAATATTCAGTGCCAAAGCCCCTTTGACTAGTCTATTACACTCTGCAACAATCCCTCACCAATCCCCTTTGACAGATAGAAGAAGACCAATCAAAGGAGGAACACCAAGGTCCCACCTTTGCCGTCAGCTACATCATCCTCTTTTTAAGGGAGCAAATATCTTTTGCGGCAGTAAATTGTATTTTAAAAAGATTTGAAACTTGGTGAAGAAAATAATTAAAAAGGATTGGCATTGGATGAGTCATTGACCCTTATTAATATGTACCCTTTTATAGTCTAATATTCTATTTAAGAATATCACAATAATAAGAATATTCTAATCCATGGGCTAAACCTAATTAATAACACATCCCCAACCAAACAGCATCACAATCTAGTTTCAGCAATGAACAAAATAATTCCTGGGCAATGTGACAATTCTAATAAAAGCCCAGAAGCACAACATAAGAAAATAATTAATGAAGCCCACCTAAACTATGCTGGTATCAAAGCAAAAGTGAAGGATCAACCCAAAGATTAGATCTCTAAGAGGTGCAGGAGAAGCTGCCAATGTTAAGATGCTTATCACAAGAATTTAACTATAATCACAAAATTATTTGCTCTTATAATTACATACCTTCTTAGTCTTGCCTTTAGTTGTTTGGAACTGCTGCCATGCATTTTGTCGTTTGTTTTGTGCAACCTCAAGTTGCTCTATCCGCATCTTTGACTTAAAAGCATGAATTTTCTTACGCTTTGCAGATTTCTGTAAATATAATGGTTAGCAAGTGCAGAAGTTTGTAGGACACAACAATATCAAATAACTTAATGTTAAGGACTACAAGCACAAGTACAATGAGAAAGATCATGTTTTTTTTTTTTAAATTTAAAACATATTTCATTAATGTATAGATCATGTTGATAAATTCTTTCGGAGTCTAACCTCAGGTCCTCAACTTGGAGGAAACAAGAAGTTCATGCCAGGGTATCAATTGCAGAAGTGTGATGGAATTTAATGCCAGATTACATCCAAAAGATGACAATAATGTGGAATGAATACTACGGAGCTCACGTGTACAATAAATAAGGTTTCTTTAACTTCCAAAACCAGGGGAAAACAAAATGATTTAAAAAAATTTTAAATAACACTTTGCTAGATGTAGACACCAATAACCATGAATGGTGCAACAAGCAGGGTAGACCACCTTTAATTACCAAAAAGGAAAATGCAAGAGAAGGTGGAAGATTAAAAGTCAATGCTTACCACATCCTCAGGATCATCAGGTTCTATACGCAGCTTTGATGGCAAACTCTTTGATTGAAAGTCAGCAGAAGCAGCTTGAGCAATCTTCCGTTTGATAGCTAGTTTCGTAGCTTCAGCAGCTCGTTCAGCTTCCACCAATGCATTAAATTCTATTGGTCGAACATTGTCAGGGTCCACCTGGAATTATCAAATATAAGTGAAAAACCACCATTGGCTGGTTCATAGAAATATATACCAGATAGCGGGACAAATATGAAACAAGTAATGCATACAGATGGATTGTGCACAAACTTGCCACACCCTCTACATTACAAAAATAAAACACTCATCTTTAAAGCACCAATTTCATCAAGAACAGCTACCTTTTGTAAAGGGTACAATTGGTTCTGACTAAATTATATTGCTGACTCAAAGTGGTACCTCAGCTTAAGCCTCCAAAATCTACCAAATCATTTTAGTTTAACCTTAATCTCATAATCCTCCCATTAAATGAACTTAACCTTCTGTCATGCAATCTCGTATAACTGAACTCAAAGACAGAACAACTTCATTTAAGACATCACAAACGTCTAAACAACAAACCTTCAAAGTTCAACGAATAGTCATCAAGGCTAATTGATATGAATACCTCTAATAACCTGGTTTTACATTAGTTGGTCAAATAAAAATCCGTCTTATTAATCAAATAAACCTGAAAAAACACTCAATACTATATGCTCCCATTATGTATTCAGTGGAACTAATAAGCTTCTTTAAGAAAACTAGAAGTTAAAAAGTTGAAAATTATATACCAGATATCATTTTATTCAAAACATAGGCATATCATTTAACAAATCTAAGCTAAGAACATAGGCAGGCCAAAACTAAAACTTCTAGGAATATTAGAAATTTGAACCAACCCTTGGTCTGGAAGTAATCAGATATTTAGGGTACAGTGAGAAGAGGTGTGTGAATCACAAACAATAAAGAAATTGTGGATTTGAAGTTTGGTAGTAGAAACCGCACCTCTTCCTTGTTCCCCCATCCATCATACGTAACATAGTATCCAAGAGGAGTATGTGCCTCAACAGTTGCCTCATACCTAAACATTTAACTAATCAAACACATTAAAGAAAAAAGAGGGTAAAACAAATTACAGACAATATAAAAAAATCCATCAAATTTGCATCTTGATTTTAATTACGTACCACTCTCCATCTTCACTCCATACAGCTTGAACTTTTGTACCAACAGGAAATTTATCAGTCTGATAAGGTATGCTTGCCTGCTCCTGCTTGGGGTAAAAGGGCATAATATCAGCACCTGAAATGTGCCCATATACACATGCAACCACTATATATATTACATTCACAATCCCATATATTCCCTGCACAAAAAAATCGATGCAATTTTCCTCTGTATGAAAAATAATGTACTATAAACTATCACCTCAAGTTGGGAAGAGCTAAGTTTCATGCTGGTTCCTGCATCAATAGCAGATCCAGAAACATCATTCTGCTTCGCGGTTGCAAGAAGCTCTTCTGTGAGTTCAATGACCTGCATTTCCAAAATGTTAGGTAAATCACAGAAAAACCAACTCTGGATATCATAACAGCAACTATCCTTAAAACTCGAACTTAGAATCTCAAGGTGAACATCTCAGTCAGGTGAGGAAGACAACAAGCTGGGCAATCACAATGCATAGTACACCTGCAAACCGACCAAGATAGAAGTGATAGGCACCTTAATGATGTTCTAAGTTTACACAAATAGCTCAACAATTTTCTTCTTTTGTCAGAATTCTCCACAGAATTCTAATTTCTGCATTGTATGAAATTCATTTAGCTTAAAACCACCCTCACCTTGTCAACCCTGGAATGAAAACAAACCTCCATTGAATCCATTAGCAGCTAAATAATGTTGTGTGTTGAGTAACAAGTTGGGTCCTTCAAGAGACGGTGAAGAGATAAAAGAAAAAGAAGCATCAAAATCCCAGACACTCAAATCGCATAATCTACCCAGAATCAAAATATGAGACCCAGAACTAATCCTATAACCCTCTAAACACTAGAGAACAGCTCACAAAGCAGGAATGATTGTCAACCATCACTTTGACAACTTTTCCCTACAAGTGACTCTAAAAACAGACTCGAGTAGAGGCCAGCTACCCTACAAACGACTCAAATAAAATAAGCATGTCAAAGAAAAATTACCACAAAAGAAGAAAATCATATAAAACGTACAAAAACTTAACAAAATCTGTACAATAATCGTTAAAATCTTCACCTCAAGTAGCTCCTTTTCCATGTCTACATATTCCGAGTTTGTGGGTTCATCCGCCAAAAGCTGCCTGACCTGTTTTAATAAGCAGGAAGGAAATGATTACACATACAAGCCCAACAATATATTGATACAACAGGATCAAGGAAACGTATACTAAGTTCAGTTCAAGATAACACAAATATCTGCTTCCAATTTACACTACCAAAAATTACAAATTTCCAAACACCTACGAAGGCCAAAGGCCCACTAACTAACGCCAACAATGAGACTACCAAAACTGCACCTGCACAATCCTCAAGTAAAAGACCCTGATCAATCAAAAAGGTAATAACACGAATTTTTGTTAGCAATAAGCAGAAAAAAATACTTATTAACCCTAAATCCAGAAAAAAAAACCCTAATTTGAAAGGGATAAAACAAAATAATTTGAGAGGAAGAGATTATTGCCTGGTGCAGTTGTTGTTTGTAGGTGGAAAGATTGGAAGCCAGCTCCTCTATGCTCACTTCTTCCCCTCCTCCTTGCATCTTATGATATCCCTTTTCTTTCTTTTCTCTACAAAACTCCAATTAGAGTGCGATTGATCAGAAGTCGATTAGGGTTTTCCGACAACTTGGGGAAATCGAAATGGTTTTGATTCCGTTGAAGAATAGCCAACAACACGAAAATGGAGAAAGATCTTTATCCGTCTTAATTCATTTTCTTCTTCTAGAGTCCGATTTAAGCCAAACGACGCCGTAAGACCTTTCTTTTCTTTTTTTAAATATAGACCATTTTATGACTAATATCAAAATTAAAAATTTAGAAATTATTGTCAATTGTATCATACTTGAATTTAAAAATTTTAATTTGGTACTAAATTTTTAAAAAATTAAATTTAAGAAATTTGTAAATTTTAAATAAAAATTATTTTTAATATTACATTTCTATCAAATTAGAGATGAAAATGGTTACGACGCATAATCTTAGTTATTAATTATTAAAAAAAATTTTAAAAATGACATTATTTTTTCACTTTTGGTTGGGCCTCGAGACAGGCCAAACTTGCATGCCCACCCAATAAGGTTAAGATTAGTCCATTGATTTTTAGTCGGGCCAAATTGTCATCCTTAATTAAATATTATATAATTATTTATTTATTTATTTGTTATATTAATAAAAATAATAATTTTTAAATTCTATATATTTTTAAAATAAATCATTAAAACAATTAAAATTTTTAATATTAAATGAAAAATAAAAATTATTTTCTTTTTGAAATTATGAAATATCTTTTTTAATTTTTTTTTAAAATAATTGTATAATAATAAAACTTCAATTTCGTAAATATTGGAAAGGAAAGGACCAGAAGTTCATAACTATAAACCTGTCAGTTAGGCTTGGGTTGGGCGTGCAAAGCTCTACACGGACAATGACGATAACCACCACGCCGTTATCGGCGATAAACAGAGCGGCCGCGAACACAGGTGGAGCAGGCAGCGGTGGCGGCGGGAAAAAGGTGATGATAACGGGAGTGAGCAAAGGGCTGGGGAGAGCCCTAGCCCTAGAACTGGCCAAGAGAGGCCACACTGTAATCGGCTGTTCCCGTGCTCAGGATAAGCTCAATTCCCTCCAATCCCAACTTCCGTCCGAGCACAACAACAACCACCTCCTCCTTGCCGCCGACGTCGTAATGCTTCTTCTCTCCCACATTTGATTTTATTTGAATGTTTAACTCTTCTTTTTCTTTTCATATTTCAATTGCGTTTGGTAATTGAAGGGATTGACTGTTTTTTTGTTTGTTTTTATTTGTGGCAGAGGTCAAATAGTAGCGTAGAGGAGTTGGCGCGAGTTGTGATGGAAAATAAGGGTGTTCCTGATATTATAGGTATGAATCAGTTGTTGTTGCACATGCAGTATGATGCTCAAATTTACTGCTTTAGAGGGGTATGCAGAGAATTAGGGCGTCAAATTCTGTTTTCTTTTTTAATTTTGAATTTGCAGTGAACAATGCGGGTACAATTAACAGAAATAACAAGATTTGGGAGGTCCCAGAAGAAGAATTTGACACTGTTATTGATACAAATATTAAAGGGGTAGCAAATGTGCTACGTCACTTTATTCCACTGATGCTCCCAACCAAGCAAGGAATTATTGTTAACTTGTCTTCTGGGTGGGGAAGATCTGGTGCTGCTCTGGTAAATATTGCACTTCACTTTATCCTGACCTGAATTTGGCTCTAATCTGTTTGAACGTCTTGCCTAAATGTCAAGATGTTATTTTCAATAATGATGGTGCAATTTAAGATGAAATGCTTGTAAATTGTGGCTATATTTAAAAATATGTAAATTCTTCTCCTAAAACACCAAGTTAAGACACCACGAGAATGACAAAACAAGCTAGACAATGCCAAAAAGAAATAAACTCTTGTAGTATTTGATTAAAAAGACTTGATTCAGCTTATTCATGATAGTTATAGACTTTGTTTGTGATTTCTTTTGGCAATCTTGGAGTTTTCAGTACTATGAGGTGGAATAAGATTATGTAATTTCACCATGTCTACTTGATCTTTACACTTCTTTTGGAAATTTTTTACGCATGATTAAATTTGCATAGGTTGCACCTTATTGTGCATCTAAATGGGCTATTGAGGGTTTGAGTAGATCAGTGGCAAAGGAGGTGCCAGATGGAATGGCGATTGTTGCACTTAATCCAGGCGTCATACACACCGAAATGCTTATGTCCTGTTTTGGCGCTTCAGCTTCTCTGTATCAGGAACCTGATGCATGGTATATAGTCTATGAGATAGATATTTCCTTTTGTCTCTGCAGTTTTGTTCTCATGGCTTTCTGATAATTTTTGCATGTTATATCTGTGGATTTTGTGGTTTTACAAGTCATCAGCTGGGAAGGGTTTGAGGAAAACATTGCAAATGAAGTGTCAAATTGAGTATGATTACCCTTTGATGATTCTGTCGTACAAAAATGAATGTCTAACCGTATTGTGAAAAATTCTAATTGCTCTGGTTAAATTCAATGGATTAATCCATGGAAGCCAACTAATTAATTTCTTTGTTATCAAGTCATCCTGAAACTTAACTGTACCTTGATTTTGGAACTTCTTATTTTTTTTGGAGGGGTTTGTCTTTCTCTTTAATATGTAGGAAATGAGACTTAATCAGTTAGGACAATGAAAGTATTCCTAAAGAAATTACAGAATAATTATACCTATCATGAATCAACAAAACAAGAAAAAGGTTATCTAGAGACTCGCACAACTTTTGCTGCAGCCACGATCCAACCAATTGTAGAGTATGTTGCCATGCAATGTTTTTTTATTAGCCTTCTAGTTTTGAATTCCATTTCACTAAGAGACGCACGTAGCTTTTGTTTATCGCTATGTGACAGCCTCATATGGGGTATGTTGGGATCTTGTATCCTTCCTATTATTATTTCTATGCATTTTATTGTTGAAATCCAAGAGACAATTCTGCTTTTCATTTCCTGAATGATCGTCTACACAGGGCCTTGAAGGCAGCTACAATGATACTCAATCTAACAGGAGCTGACAATGGTGCATCTTTAACTGTGTAATGGAAGTTAATGGTTAGCTGTGCAGTATCCATTTGTTTTGCCGAAAAAGAAAAGGCGTGTAAAAGTTTAGAGATAGATATATGTACATCTTCTGGTTGATAAACTCTATAATTGCTGAAGTATAGTTGTAGCTGATGATAGTTTTGTATGTTTTACCCCTTAATTGTTGTAGTTAATTAACTTTAAGGAGAGTTCTGCCCTGGAGATATGATCAGGAACTAACCTAGAAATGGTGAAACGCTGGAGTATTATGTTAAATGAATAGCAACTGCAAAATTTTGGCTACATGATTTCTTTGACTAGTTATTTTAAGTTTTCTTTGGGTAAAATACATCAGATTTTACAATTTTTGCTCAAGGATAACTACTTGCCTGCAATTTAGGAGTAACAACGGTCAGGTTTGGGTCCTCTAAGATGTGACCTTGATCTTGAACGGTTGGTTCGTATAGGAAAATGATAATAAGCATAAGAATGAGTTTAGTAAAGAATGAGAATGGATATTATCATTATAATTATGATTATCATTACTATTGATAGTGGATGGTTTGTAAAAAATATTAAGAAATAAAATTTATTTTTAATTAATTATAATATTTTAATTAATTAATAATTATATTTTAATTAATTAATTGTATTTAATTAATTAGTACTAAAAATATTTTAAAAAATAGATACTATTAAGGGATGAGTTTCATTCCTCTACTAAATGAAGGGTATGGATGATTCTTCAAAAGTGGGATATCAAATTATTCCCCTATAATGATAATTAACAACCAATCATTCACTTTTTATTCGTTATCCATTAACTTCTTTCCAAATTCATCAACCAAACACCCATTAAATTAGTATCTATTGCTTAGACTTCCGATTATATTTGTTGAACTTTAACTTTCTTGTTATCTCTATATTATAGTCTCGTCATAATTACATATAATAAAAAATTAAAATAATTTGAACGAGTTAATTATAAAAATATTAAATTGATCAAAACTTTTTGTTTAATTTATTTTTAATAATTCTTATTATTAAAATTTAACTAATTTTTATAAATTAATTGATTTTTATTATACATTATAAAAATTTTATAATTTTATTATATGAAGACTATTATTATTTTTCTTTTTTATTGGACATTTTTACAAAAATAAAATATGTTTTAAACTTTGTAACTGTTTTTCATTTTTTTGTCATTTTTATAGCCTAAAATCATAACAATATATGAACTTTTTTTTGTTAGCCCACGAAATGTCGGATGTCCTAGAGGATCCTAACTATAAGAAGGCACATTTAAGTCATCCATACCTAGATTAATCCTCGCTCGTGCTGAATTAGCCCATAAGGAGTAAAGTGTTGGCTAAATAGGTTTCTATGTTCCCAAGAATCGAATTCAAAACCTCTGGTTAAGGGATGAGAGTATTGAACCACTCATATCAATCATGTTTGGTTTGAAAAACATCAAATTCTCTGTTTCAGTTACTCTGCTATAATTCTATTATATTAAATCTCATCTATACATTTATATACGTCCCACAAAATGCTATAACCAGAACAAGAGATCTGATTTCGATTTAAACTTATTTTAATTTCATTAGAATTAGATTGAGTACAGAAGCTACAGAAGCCTAATTGGCGGAGGTTTCGAGAATTCTGGAGGATTTTTGCAGCGTGTCAAGCCAACAAGTGAACCATAATAAGACCCAAATTTTCTTCTCTAAAAATGTTCCTTGGGCACAAGCACAACAGCTCAACCATATGCTCCAGACTCACAATACGAATAATCTGGGAAAATACTTAGGAGTGCCTTTGTTACACGAATGAACTAAGCGACATACCTATCAGTACATCATTGACAGAGCCCAGCATCAACTAGTCAGGTGCCGATCAAGGGAATTATCCTTGGTAGGGCATATCAACTTAATTCAATATGTGATAGCGTCACTTCCTATTTACATGGTGCAAACAGTATGATTGCCCCGGGCTCTCTGTAACGACCTGGAGAAAATTAGGAGAACATTCATTTAGGATTCGTCAGAAGGACAATGTAAGGTCCTTCTCATTAATTGGGACGCAGTTTGTCATCCGAAACACTCAGGGGGACTAGGAATCAAACACATTCGAGAAACGAACGATGCATTACTGACAAAGATGGGCTGGGCTTTACTCACTAAGCTTGCAGCATTATGGGTTCAAATCCTTCGTGCAAAATATTGAACAAATTTGTATCAGATTCCACAATCCCTGGCCAAGGAAGGGGCATCGAGCACTTGGCGGAGGATAGCAGCCATGCGAGAGTACGTCTGCCAAGGACTCCAATGGAGGATCGGCAATGGCAGCTAGATACGATTCTGGCTCGACCAATGGATACCCAACTAGGGCCCATTAATAACCGAGACAATATCTCTCTTTCGGTCCTTCCTGCCTATCTCCCCCAGACAACCATTGCTGAGTATGTGGATGAGGGTGACGCGTGGAAGTTGGAAACGTTCCAAAAATATCTTCCACCCTCAATGTGTAGGACTGTTGTCAACATCAGACCTCCATCAATGAACAGAGGAACAGACCGTATTGTTTGGAGCCTAGGACCTTCTGGAAACTTCACTGTGGCTTCTGCTTACGCCTTAATTGCAAAACAGGTACCGGAGGCCCCTAACCTGATATGAAAAACGGTATAGAAATGAGCCAGTCCATAACGTATTTGATCCTTTTTATGGCTTTTAGCAAAACGGGAGCTCCTCACGAATCACCGACGAGTTGCAAGACACCTCACTTTGAACGACCGCTGTCAGTACTGTGGCCAGGTTGAAACCACTTTGCATGCAGTTCGAGCTTGTTCTAGGGTGAAAACCTTTTGGGGGCGAATTAATCCTGAAACCCCAGCTACTACTTTCTTTTCCCAGGACGAGGAGGCGTGGCTTCAATCCAATCTTACTAATACATCTCAACAGCTACTGCGAGATTGGGCCACCATTTTTGGAACTGCTTGCTGGTTTTATGGTCCTGACGGAACAAGACCTTTTTTGAGGATGATTTTGTTTGACCGACAGATGGACATCAGCTGGTATTGGAGTATGTTAGCTGGATAAGACAAGCACGGTTAGTGACCGGAAGAGTTATCCGTACCATGGGATTGCCTATCGAGCATGGCGTCGTTTGGAGCTCCCCACCAACTGGCTGGATAAAGTTAAATACGGATGACACAGTGCTACACAGATCCTTCTCCGGAACTGGTGGGGGTCTTTTTCGGGACACTACAAGTCAATGGTGTGGTGGCTTCTTGGATAACATCGGCGAATGCACAGCATTGGTAGCGAAATTACGAGGGATCCAGGACAGGCTTAAACTTGCGTGGGAAATGAACTTCCGCATTGTAATCCTCGAAATGGACCCTTTGGAGGTGATTAACATTCTATCTTCCTTATAGTAGAATTTGACTGACGTTTTTCATTTGGTGCAGGACATTCAGGTACTATTGGAGCGTGATTGGATGGTTCAATCACAGCATACTTATCGCGAGAGGAATCAATGCGCGGATAATTTGGTAAAATCATATTTACAAGCACAGTCAGGCCTGAGCTTTCTGACTAATCCGCCATCTGATATTTTAAAGTTAATTCAACATGATCGACAGGGAGCGATCTACCAGAGAGGGATGAATTAATGTTATAATTTTGTTTGCTTTTTTCCTTGTATTAAAAAAAAAGAAAGATTGAGTACATATCATCTATTAAAAAATTAACTAATTATTAATTTCGATAACTTTTTCCTTAAAAATTTATATAAAAAATACAACAACTATTATCTGCCGCGTAAAAATGTACAAAAATAGAAAACAAATGATAATACGATTGGCTGGTTCAGTAGTCTTCTACGTGGCCTTCAATTTCAAGTTTCAATTTTTCTTTGTCCATTCATCCGCAGAAAGAAGCAATCATCGGGTGAGAACTGAGGAAAGCCCTCACCCTGTGCGTGTGTGGTGGCCCATGGCCATGGCAATGGCAGCTCTGAGCTACTCCTGCAAACCTTCTCCATTTCTTGGCCAAATCCCTTCTCACTTCGTGAGTCTGTCGTTCTTCATGCGCAATCTCTTCCATTTAAGTTTACAGAATCCAAGTTCTCTTCCAATTTCACTTCATAATCAGTATCTGGTTTCTGGGTATGCGTTGTTTGTGATTAAACTTGACTTAGTTGTACATTCCAAGCAACACCATGGCCGGCTGTTCGGAGGTTTCGAGGAGGGAATTGCACATACGTTTCATGAATCTCGGTGAAGCATACCTGGCGAAATATATTAGAATTTGTACTCCTCTGTCTTTTTAAATGGGTTTTGGATATTTAAATACTAAAAGGTCTTAAAATTTATGATACATCGCGGCAATAGGTGAAGGAAAAGTCTTATTGTTAAAGTCGATGTCTTTCGTAAGGGATGTGAAACATGGAATCTAGGGAATTTGCTGTTATTTTGGCTTCATTTTAGGAAAAGGAGCAGGCTTTGCAAATTCTAGTATGACTATAGTGCCTGGCCTGCAAAAACATTCCTTACACTTTTGTAATAACCAGGATCCGCCAAAATTGCGATTGATGAAATTTCTTGGAGGTAGTGGCCTTAAAGTTTCTGCTTATAATCACGTCCTGAAATAACAAGCTAAGGTTATTATAGAACACCATAACGAGGTGTAAATTCCCAAAGATGAACATCAAACATGCAGTTCTTGAGTTGGTCCCCGGTTGAGGTGAACTTGCATAATGTATGTGCATGTGTTTCATATGTCTGTTCAATATATGTCAATACACTTGTTCGGTTGTTCCTAATGCTTGCTACGGTGAAGAGTCTTAGAAGTGATGTACTTAAAACACACTAATGTTTTTGTTTCTGGTTAAAGCTTCAATTTGTTCCAGATACAGTGAGACCCTTTATGTTTCATGTCTATCTACTTTGACTGGTTGGCTTTTGTTGTAATCATTACCAAAATGATCAGAAGTGATACAATTATAAACTCCGTCTATCTACTTTGACTGGTTGGCTTTTGTTGTAATCATTACTAAAATGATCAGAAGTGATACAATTATAAACTCCTAACCTAATTTATTACAGGGGAAATCACAATCTAGACAAGATTTTCAGAGTGCGGCACAAGAATCTAAGATCAGTGCACTGTTCTGGGGATCAAAGAAGTCTGTGTATCCTGGAAAAGTTGATTTTCAACTTGAGGATTTCACTTTAACAGGGTTAGGCTCAGAGGTGTTTGCATTTTAAGGCCCTATAATAATTATGATAATCTGGTATATGTGAATTCCTTGTGCTAATTATCTGATCTAGTTTATTGGTTTTGAATTCAGGGAACATCAACAAACCAAACAACAGAAAGAAAAATATCAGTTTCAGTTATTTCTTCAATCTCTGATGTTCCATCTGATGAATGGGATGCCTGCAATTTGGACAGTACAGGCCCCGAAGAATATAATCCATTCCTTTCCCACGGTTTCCTTTCAAGCTTAGAAGAGTCTGGTTGTGCAGTGAAGGTTAGCAAAATGTTGCGTCATACTGCACTTCAAATTTTGTGAATAGGTTCCAAGTGATGATGATATTACTAGAAAACTATGGCTTGTTTTAATTTATCTAATCATTTTTTTATGAAATTTGCCTACAGTACTACTTCTTCAAGCCATTCCCTTAGGCTTTTGGTTGCAGCATTGGGATGTGTATCGTTTTAAATGTGATCTATTAGATGCTTTGCCTAATGAGTATTTACTAATATCAAACTCTTGCCAATTGTTATCCACTACTTGTCTTTGAGTAGAGATACCTACAACATTTGCATTTTGTTGACTTTCCTTGTAAGCTTTTCATGGGCAGTAGAAAAAATGTTCCAATATATTTAGGAGGGGTGCATTTCTTCATATCTTTAGTGCACCTTTTTTTTTTTTTAATCTAGATCGGAATCAATGGGAGAATACCTCACCCATAATAAAATGACCTACCTTAGCATTTTCTTCGGTGAAGTCATTTTGCTGTAGATATGTTGTTTCATTGATTGTAATAAGGTAAACGAATAACAAATGTGAACTTTAAGAAATTGACTTTGCTCAATTGTTCACTTGACCTAATTACAGGAAACAGGATGGGTTCCCAGTCACATTGTTGCTAAAGATGAAAGTGAAAATGTTTTAGGAGTTGTGCCACTCTATCTTAAAAGGTTCTGCATCCACCATGCTGTCCGGCAAATCTTTTGTGTATCCTCTTCCACAATCATCCACTTCCTTGTAGTTCTGTTTTTGGTGTTAGTTGTTTTCTTATTTCTTGGTCGTTTGAATATGCAGCCATTCATATGGTGAATTTGTTTTTGATCATTCTTGGGCTGATGCGTACTATGGTTTTGGATCAAGATATTATCCAAAGTTTCAATGCTGTGTACCTTTTACACCTGTGACTGGTCCAAGAATTTTAATTAGAAAAGTATCATTCAAAGATCAACTTTTTGATGCTATGGTCTCTGTCCTGAAGAATCTGGCTGTCCAGGTATTTTATCAGCTTCTGTATTGTATTTACTTTTTCAGCTTTTGGTGATTGGCTGCCAAGTCTTGTGCAAATTTCTCTGTCCCTCTCTCTCTCTCTCTCTCTCTCTCTCTCTATTGATAGATAGATAGATAGATAGCTAGTCCACCAAGCAATTGATTTGGGTTCTTAGTTATTAGCATAATGGTAAATAAAGAATAGAAGTTATCTTTTAAGTGTTCGTGGAATTTGTGCTTGTATATTACTAGAAGATGGTTTGTTTGAGCTGATCCATTGTTTACAATTTATGGTTCAAATTCAGCGTTCTTGGATTTTGTGCTCTTAATTGCAGACATTTTTTATGTAAATTGATGTTTTGTCATATAGTATTGTTTTTGTACCAGAAACTGCATGTGGAAATCGGGGATACTGCAAAGTTTTATAGTGATACTCTTGATTTTCCCATTTGTATGATATTCCATTGGCCTTCAAAAAACTTGATTTTTTTTTTTTCTGTTGCCTTGCATTATTGGCTTTGAGTTGGCTAAAACTACTATGATAGTCTGGATAATTATGTCCATTGTGATGTGATGACAATCTTGTATGTGAGTGCATCAATGTCCTTGTCATTTTCACCATTCTGGTATTTGAGATCAATTTCTTTACTCCCCAACTGGAGTTGGAGGATGACAAGTAGATGTTTGTTTTCTTGAACTTTGCGCTGAAAACTGCTCTGAACTATTGTGTGATATATGAATTCTGTAAATCAGTTAAATACTCAATCCTAAGCCAAAGTATATCTAAAACACTTTGTTCCAAGAAAGAGGACTCTTTTTTTAAGGAGAGAAAATTGTTTTGGAGGCGGCTGTGAAAAGGTTAACGCTCTGGTGTTCTTAATTCAGTAATTGTTCAAGTGCATAGGCAGAAGCATAAGCCCAGGATACATTGAGAAAGAAAAGCTTGTTGACAATTAACTAAATTTGCTTTTCATGCTTGAATCTGGTCTATCTCCTTACTTTTTTTATATTGTTTGGACTGTTTATTTGAATAGCAATCAGTTCTTTATTGTTTTTCAAATGAATGCATAGTCTTGTTAATAGAATATGAATTATACTATTTAACTTAGATTTCTGGTTCATTACTAAGTCTTCCACTCAACTTTGTGGTTGTTGTATGTTACACCAAAAAAACTTGCCATCTTGATTTGGATCACAGATGGAGCACCTTTCAGGTGTTATTGACAAACTTATATGGCTGTGTTTTTAACAGTCCCGGGTATCGTCACTGCATATTACATTCCCTTCTGAAAAGGAATGGAACAAGCTGAAGGGAAAAGGTTTCTTGCAGAGAATAGGAATGCAGTATCACTGGAAAAATCGAAATTATAAGAAGTGAGTAATGACTGAAAGATTTATCACTTGTGATTTTGTGATTTTCAAACTTGCTACTCATAGTTTGATTATGCGATGAAGATGTGATATCTTGCCAACATTAATTGCTAGAGAAACGAGGACACTTGTCAGAAAAAATTCAATTTTATACTTTAAAAGATTGTATTGTTTTCACTTGCTGTTTGTGCCTCGCTTCTCAAAATGATTTGCTCGAAAACAAAAAACTGTCTTGGTTAGCACATCCCCTTTTTTATGTCTGACAACCTATACAGAAATGAACTCTTTTTTAATGAAAGAAGTAACTTTTTGGGATTTGGTAGCAGTTACTTACATTCAGCCTCTTGTTAGTCTAAATTTACTGTGATATGGTAACACTTGTTAATTGTTATCCCTTACCCTATTGTGTTTGCCATCTTCCAAAAAAAGTAGGTAGTGCATCCTCTCATTCTTTCATTTCTGAACTTCCAATAATGTTATGATAATTGACTTTGGGTTGTTAATTCTGAATTTTTGTATGCTCATTAATTTCTCTGATATGATATAAAATGTACCAACTGGCCACCAAATCACCATTTTTAACTTTATTTCTCTCTCTTTTTCTCTCCATGTTCAATCAGATCCAGAAAGAAAAAAAGAGAAAGAGTATGAAAGGAAAAGCCCACAAGTTTAAAGCTTATAATAGTGGGTTTTCCATTATGTATATGCTTTATACTTCTTGCATCTAACGGATGATTTAACCCTATCCGTCCTGTTGACCTCCAAATTTATCTTGGAATTTATGCTGATTTGTTTGCAGTTTTTACAACAAAGGCTCGTTGTTTCATTTCCTTAGCTAATCAAGATTTGTACCTCATGAAAAATGCTAGAATTATTATGATATTGGAAACTAATCCTAAATTGTCTTAAATGCATCATTTGATTTTCCTTTCACCGTAAGTACTTGACCTTGGACTATTTGATCATTGTTATCATTGCTTGGTGGTATACGTTGCCATTTTTTTTACTTCTAAATTTTTCTCCCGCAGCTTTGATGAGTTTTTGATGGATATGAAACAAAATAAAAGAAAAAATATTCGTCAAGAACGCAAAAAGGTATACTGCTTCAATTATTAGTCATTTTCCAGCGTCTTTTCTTTTCCTCTGTAAACTTTGATACAATTTATGTATCTGAATAAACTCATTGGATGCAGATTTCTACCCAAAATTTGACCATGAAACGCCTTCGGGGTCATGAAATAAAGGTACTTGTTATTTGTATCTGCAGATGATGATATTAATAGTGTTACTTTGCAACTTTTTCCTTTATATTGCACAATCTTAAATTTTCTGATTGATAAGGGATTAAACTTGCCGATCTTATTTACATGTTTTTCTTCTGGTTAAGAAAAACCATGGTTGCATAAATTGTATAAATGCAGATAGAACCTGAAAATGTCAAATATGAAATTTTCTTTTGAAGTAATGAAAATCAATGGAATATTGTGGGAACACAGATTTGTTACTTGCTCTTTTCCTTTCACTTCCTGTCGAGTATCCTGTTATTTTAACTTATTTGTTTACATTTTAACAGGCCAAGCACTGGGATACCTTCTATACATTCTATAGGAACACCACTGATAACAAGTTCGAACTCTATCTTAACTCTTTCTTTTTTTTCCCCTTTCAATAACTTATACACCTTTAGACATTCTGAGAAGTAGCTTCTTGTGGGTTGCAATGTGATAGAATTCCGTAGGCTTATATAAGATGATTGAAGTGCAGCACTGTTGATATTGAGCTTGTACTTTATAGGTGGGGAACTCCTTATCTTACAAGAGACTTCTTTCACAACATGAGTTCGAAGATGGGCGATCAAGTACTGCTTGTTGCTGCTGAAGAAGGAGATGAACTTGTTGCTGGAGCACTTAATCTTATCGGCGGAGATACTCTGTTTGGGCGCTTGTGGGGGTGCCACCCAAGAGCCTACTATCCAAGTTTGCATTTCGAGGCCTGCTATTACCAGGTTTCTATCTTATTGCTCGACGTTTTTGTCCATTTTTTCAATGTATCCGCGAAAACATAAATTGAATATGACCCCGAGCTTCTGGTTTCACACTGGCTCTATTGTCAATGTGTGTAATACTTAAGGTAAAATGTCCTAATTCAGGACTTAAGTAAGCTGCCATACAACATTATCCATTATTGGTAATTATCCTCTCTAACCAAGTAATGACAAGTTGGAACTTAAGCACCCCCTTCAATAAAATGTTCTTTGCAGCTTATCATTATCTTCTTATACAGGCCATAGAGGCTGCCATTGAACTTAATCTGAAAACAGTAGAGGCAGGAGCACAAGGAGAACATAAAATTCAACGCGGTTACCTACCTGTAACAACTTACAGCTGCCATTACCTTATTGATGAGGGATTCCGGAAAGCCATAGAAGAATTTTTATTGCGAGAATCAGCACAGGTGCCGATATATCCTCCAATGATAGTTGTAGGGGATTATATCATTTATGTTATGCTACATTATCTCTGTGTATAACTTAGTTCTTTTCTCCCTCTCCTCTTTGGATACACTTGTGTTCTTACCCATATGCAATCGTTAGAACTTGATCATGAATTTGCCTTTCGCAGGTTAAGCTTGTGATGAAACTCATAAGTGATTCAGGTCCCTTCAAGGAGGGTTATACACAGAGCAATGGTTCGGTGAATATTTAACCTGTTTGATCAATGATTCTGTACATTTCTGTATCTGTATTTTATAGCTTAGATAAGTGGCCTTCAGGTTTTAGTACAATGTCTAAGTGTACATAATCATTGTTGTAAAAAGGTGTACAAGGGAATGATCCTTTATCTGGCATTTGTCATGTGATTCTATGACATTATAGTATATTTGCACCTTGATGAATAACTATATTCTAACCAGGAGTTAATTTGGGGACCGTTTGATTATCAAGCCTCTGATTTTTTTATTGTATTTTTTAATTTTTGTTTTTAGTTTTTTAAAATAAAAACAACTAAACTAGTTTAATTGTAAATGTTAATTGGGTTATATTTTTATTACTGATAATAATTACACATTGGATAAAATATACGCATAAATAGTAAGAATTATTTTATTTTATTAAAATAAATAGTTTATAAATTAATATTTATTT
>JAOSBN010000178.1:2334730-2345482 GCA_027563595.1 Erythroxylum suave | reverse complement strand
GGAAGGGTTGAATTGGCTAGTGCATTTTTTAGATTAAATTCCTGAGGAAAGTAATCTAAATACCAAGGGAGGTGTTGAGATTTAGAATCAAGGAAAGTGCCACTACTTTCCCTAAATTAGGAAAGTTTTTACTTTTCTAACTACTCAAAAAAATGAACCAAACATAATAATGTAAATTTTAGGAAAAATATTACTTTCCTAAGCAAGAATCCATGCCAACTAAACAAGACCTAGTAGAAATCTTATTGAGACAGGGGATTTGAAGAGGTTTGATAGTACGCAGCCTTACCCTTAATTAATAACAATTTTATTATATAATTAAAATAATTAAATTAAAATATCAAATAATAATAATAATAAATATTTATAATTCTCTAATTATTATGATTTAGGACAAAAGTTTGAGTGAAGATATTAACAGAAAATAAATTTTAAATAAAATCGGAATAAAAATTAATTTTAATGATAGTGTCAGGCTGTCAGCATTCATCTCTTACTTGTCCCTCTTTACGATATTTATTTCCACCACACACCAGAACCAGCTTCCACTTGACAGTCCAATGCCAACTGATCAAAGCCATAGTTTAAAAGGTCCTACACAAAGTCGAACCTCCAACCACAATCTAGATTAGAAGATCCCTCCAAGCACGCAGTACTTTCCTGCGTGAAACACGGATCAAATTCTCGGTAGCCATTATGTTATATTTACTTTATTCTATACGATCTCACCTATATAAATATGCGGGATCTAAAGAAATAAATAAATGAGACAGAGTAAATAAAGAATAATGGATACAGAAGATTTCATTCCGAAAAGCATAACCATGAAAAACCCCACCTCGCCAATCTCTTGTTATTGTGTGTATCGATCATAAAATCCGTGAGATGGTCGTTGACTTGATAACACGTATTGGTATTTTAGTTATGTATCCTATATTTTTTTGTTTATTGTTCTTTCACGTTTGATCCAGGATACGTAATTAAAATATCGTTACGTATTACACGTGGTAATATACGAAGAAATGTAGAAAATACCTAATTTCAGTTTCATAACTTTAGACGAATTTTTCGAAATTGAAACGAACACAAATCTACCGTCGTCTTCACGGGTTTCCCTAACCAAGATGTAGTCAACGTCTTTATACAATTTTTCAAAACGTAAGCTCTTTTAACGAATTAGAGAATCCTTATTCTTATGAATGATATGAGCACAACGGAAGACCTTAAGTTTTATACAATAAGTTTTAGCATAGTGGTATTATTTCGTCTATATAGTATATGTTTAGTTATTTATTTAATTTTAATATTATTAAAAAAAGTTCTTGATATATTCTTTTTATTAAAATTTTTCATAGAATTAATATATTATATACCAATTTTATAAAAAATTAATATGAAATATTTTTCAATTTTATACAAATTTTAATACAATGAATATGTCTTTGTTTAATAAAATATGAAAACTCAAAAAAAATGAAGGTCAAAAGTAATCTTTTTGTAAAATACACAAGAAATACTAAAATAATAAATATTAATTTTTTCATAGTTTTTCGAAAATTTTGTTTATGATAATTGAACTCTATTATAGGTGCATTTAACATGCATTTCTCTATTTTATTATGTAAAATTTTAGACCATTCGAGAAATTGAAAATATAGCGTACAAATTATTACATTTTCTTTCTTATTATGACATAAGTAAGCTTTTTTTTTATTGTTTCGGCCAAAAATCTCGCTAACTGATCTTTACAGGGCTTCCTCTATCAATCAATTAGATTCTTTATTCATAGATTCAAATATTTAGACATATTTTTTCATATTTCTACTTCTACGAAATTTTTTTTTTGCTACAACTAGGGATGGCAATAAGTAGGGTTCGGTTCGGATATTATATTACTCTACCCATATTCATATCCATATCTATTTTTTATGACTCAACCCATTATTCATTTAAAATCTATCGGTTTTTACGATTTACTACCAGTATCCAAATCCATTGGATTGTTCAAGTTTTTGGATATCCATCGAGTTGTATAGCACATAAAAATATAACTTCTAAATAAAAAATATAAAGAGCAAATTTTCGCGAACGCTCTAAATTAAAATTACTTTAATAAAAATAAGTTGAGATTTTGATTCTAGAAAAAAGTGAGGAGAAAAGTGAGAATTTTAAATCTATTTCTCTTTAGAAAATATTAATATTTTATTATATTTAACCATAAATATTCAAGAAAAAATAGAAAAAATAAAGTTAATAAAAAACACGTTGGGTGTGGGTATCCATAGGTTCGGGTTATCACTATCTATATCCGCATCCATTTAAAATCCTTTTTTAGCCTCCATGTCCATTTTTTCGGATCATGTGGTGCAGATGTTAATCGGGTTGACAACCCACTGCCACCCCTAGCTATAACTGAATATAATGAACTTTTTTTTGCTACTGTATCTTTATCGGAGATGCTGGCATGACTGCGTACATCTTACCCTCTCCATACCCTGTTTAGGCGAGAATTTAGGTATGGTTAGTTTGACTTGGTTTTTTTGGCACTGTAATTTTGAAAATAAATATTTAAATATCCGTCAAAAGTAAGTAAATAAACTCGAAACATACAAAATGCCGTTAATCCTACTGTGAAATAAACTATTATCGTGAAAAGATCTCATGAATGAAATTAAATTTATATCAAACTAAGAAAACAAGTTTAATATTAATCTTATAAATAGAGCTATGAATGGGTTCAGTTTTACTATACTTAATTTTAGTCGAAATTAAAATTAAGATTCAGATTCATTCTTTTATATAAATTTATAAAAGTGAATTTATTGTGATTTAAGGTTTCAGAAATTCTTAAAAAAATTATTAATTCAATAATTTAATAGAATTTTTGTTTATTGCTAATGTAATTGTCAGAAGATCGTCTACTATTAAAAAAAAGGTTTGAGAGTTATTATTTTAATAGATTTTATATTTATTATGGTAAATTTTGACTAAATTATTCTTATAATTTACAATATATAAAATAATTTAGTAAAATATAAATTATAATGTAACAAAAATAACCAAAATAATAAATATTAGGATCCTTTTGTATAATGGCTTGTAAGGTAGGATTGAGAGAGCAAGTTATATTCTTAAGCTGGCCAACTCTAACTACACGAAGGTTGAAGCAATGGAAGCAAAAACAATCACTGAAGGAAGAACCAAATGATTGGTAAGTAAAGGTACATTACACATTTTAATAAAAACCCTTAATGGCTATGATGGAATCCATGACTAGGAAAAGAAAATTATTGAAGAAAGAACATTTCTTCTGTTTATCATGACTGATAAGAGCAACCAACAGTTTATCAGTCAGCTATAGCTCGAGAAGGCAACAACAATGACTTCCTTTGATTTTTCATGCCTCTCAACTTGAGCGGACTCCACAACAATGACTTACGTTGTAGGGCAACAACAGTTGGATGTCTTGGCTTCCATGAACCTGCCTGTGTTGGAGGACTACCCATGAACTTACTGCTGCTGCTCATGATAACACCTGGTGTAAGTGTCGTTGCTTCTGATGTTGATCTGTTGTACTCTGGCAATGGTGAGAACAACTTGGAGTATCTTGCCTTTCTAGGGTCTCTAGTCCCAAGTTTCAACCGAGAGGCTGAACTGCGAAGTGGTGTTGCGAGGTCTGAGTTCGACTCGGGACGGTGGAGTGTTGCGATTGATACCCTTCTCCTAGGCTGAACAGCTTGAGCTGATGTTGAAGGAACAGATGGTCTGACAGCAATAGATATACGCCGCGGTTTCATAAGGCTTTTCGTGTTCACTCCGGCCATTGTTCTTCGAGTAATGTTCTCTTTGTCATGAATTGAAGAAGATAGGGTGATTTTCCTGTTCTGTAAAGGAGATGGTGGGGGCACAATATTTGTGATTCTACGTAGAGGCAGCCTAGGCTTTGAAGGACCCAAAGGAGGCTTTTTGTCAGTAGTCATCTTCTCAGCTGCTTGTTTTAAGGATTGTGATGAAGCAGTTGAGAAAGCTCTTGTTTCCTGCTTTAGTCTCATCTTCCTTTCCTCCCCCAACTGACTTTCAAGGTCTCGAACCTATTGGTGAATGCAAAATTTTAATTAATAAACACCTATATTTGAAGATAATTGTCCACTTAATTCTTCTGACTAGGAAAGCTCAATGGAAGATCTCAGAATTGAATCGCATAATAGATGCCTAATTAAGTAACATTCAAGCTAATGCATGATATGGTTCCTGCAAAAACTATATACATTTGAACGAACACAAGGAAAACTCAAAGAGAGACCTTTCCCAAATTTTGATCTCAAACAAAAAGAATTGGACATGAATATCAAAATAACCTTTTCTTGAAGACTTTTGCAGATGTGCTCTCTGGCAGCGAGCCTCAACTGCAAAGATTGCAAATTATCCTGTAACTTCTTTGTTTCCTTCTCATCATGCTTAACCTTCTCAGCCTGATGAAGAAAAAAAAAAGAAGCCATAAGCACTGACACATTAAACATGCAAACCAAGAAGGAAAAAGCCAAGTTTGATCAGCATGCATACAATTTGCTTGTACTTGAAAAGCTCAGAAAAATCTGCCTGTTTACGAGCAGGACCATTTTCAATTCCTCGGACTCGACTTGCAAAATTCAATGAACAAAGGGTCTCCCCAAGATCAGCAGCACTTGGACTTATCTGCACAAACATCAAAGTCTTGCAATCTCCTCCTGCATTTCACTTTTCTAAGTTAGCTAAAAGATGAGCCATCTTGTAGTTATAGCAAATCTATCTGATCCCATTAGTTAAATTCGTAAGTAGAACAACATTACATGGCACAATACAATATTTCTAAATAATATTGTAACTATAATGGTACAAAATATTCCTATATACATAAAAATATTCCAATACTAATTACTATTATTCATATAAATTTTGAATAAACCAACTTTTACAAACAAATAAGATCATATATAGAAATTATATATTTTCTATTTTTATTTATTTTTTGTTTTTTCATTTTCTGATAAATCTTAAAATACAAAAGAAAACAAAACTTGATAATAAGATAGCATTGTTTTCAAGCAAAAAAAGAAAACATTGACAATAATGTAATTAAAATGGAGACAGAAAATAAAAGAGGATATTTGTTAGAAAAGAAGAAAGGAAGGAAAAATAATAAAAATAGAGAAAAGTAAATATAAAAATAGAGATAGCAATAGAATTGTCAAAGAAATATAGAAGAAATGTAATTATTTAAATGGACTGCTAGAACTCGGTACAAAAGTACAAAGACAAACATCAATCAATCAAAAGAAAATTAATGAAATAGAGAATTTAAAGATGATAACTTTGAAGGAAAATAAACAAAATTTAAAGATTTAAGACTAATGATGTGAAAAAAAAAGTAAGTTCCCAAAAATAAAATTTGATTTTAATACCATATTAATAAGGCAGTATAACATTTCACAGTAAGGAAATAAAACATATCTAAATAATACTTAAATTATTCTATTACAAAATATTCACATATTAGATACATAAAAATTTTATCTCTTCAATGTCATGATCTACAGATAATCTACAGGTAACATAATAGTAAAAATTACTAAAGTAACTGCTCACCCAGAGAGCTCTGCAACATGTGAGTAAGCTTTGAATTCCTGGTTTGGAAAGAACAAATCTTTTATTAGAAGATAACAGTGTGGAAGAAACAAGATATACAAGACAGAGTGAGAGAGACAGATACCTGTAAGGAATGTGGCTATTTTTGGATGCAAGGGAGGAGATAACATCACCAAGTGCTGAAAGAGATTTATTTATGAACTGTGATTCCTTTAGCCTCTCACCTTCAACTTCAATCTTCCCCACACGCTCACTGCCAGCCAAATCTACTAACCAAAGTTGACTCCTTGTCTTCTGTCCATTCATAAAGTTCTCTGCTTTTACTGTTATTCTCAACAAGCTACACAGATAAGCAATGATTTGGTTATTCGTAAGGTTAGAGGTAACAACTTGTTTTATAACACCAGCCATCACTATATCCTCTCTAAATCCTAAATGCAACAGAAATCTAGAGAACTTTCTCCCTGAGTGACTAATTAGATGCTGTAAAGTCCATCCTTAGAAACATTAAAAGAGAAGCAAACAATTAAAAGAATATTGCATTACCAGTGAGAACGGCTGCTGAGCTCATTAGCACTAGTGGATCCAACCGATCTGGCTCGACTTCCAGATTTAAGCAACTCCCACACATCCTCTGTGCAATAAACTCTAGCTTCAACAAGTCCTGGGACTTCTTGTGTTCCTTCTGCTGCTTGCTTTATCTCCAACCTTCATACATATAACATAAGATTTGATATCAAATCTTTACAATTATAATGTCAACGTTGATTTCTTCCTGAAATGCATTTCATGGTAAAGCCTGTTAGGCAATCCTTCAGGAATTGGGGGATGCGGTTCATTCAACAGCTAGTAATAAGAATTCATGTGCCATCAACTTTATAATGTTTTAATAACGGCTTACGCTAGTCATGCATATGCACCATGACGATAGTGGAGAAAGTTAATCCAACAACATTGACAAGAAAGGTAAATAACCTATAATGATCTTGATCCTTGTAAACAGGCGATTAAATACAGTGAACGACTGAACTCTGCTTTATAAAATTATTAAATAATATGTTTTCCATTCAAAAGTTTCCTAGCACATGAAGTCACAAATGACAAAGAGAACTGACCTTTTAGAAGGCTGGTCTGAGTTTTCTACCAAGAGGTCCCTAATCTTTTCGTTGTATACCTCCAACATGCTAACAGAAATCTCATATCTCATAATGCCAATTCTCTCTTGAGAAATCCGAAACAACTCTTCCAATGTCCTGTAATTGACCCCTCTATTTTCAGGGGTACCCTCCATAGTAAATGTCTTCCCAGTTCCTGTTTGCCCGTAAGCAAATATGCAAACATTGTAGCCATCCAGTACTGAAGTTACAGCGGGCTTAGTTTGTTCAAAAACAGCCTCTGCACAAGGCACGAGCACAAGATTAGGAAAACCAGAGAAACAACAAATTTTATGACATTCATGTCCGTGGTAAAAGGAAACCATAATATCTTGTTACCTTGGTTATCCTCAGGCCTGAACACATGATCAAATTTAAACAATTTTTTAGAAGAATCAGAGGAAATGATCTGAAGCTCGTTATCTTGGGAGGCATCAAATTCAACAACACAACTAGAGCCGCTAGCAATTTCAGTATGATTAAGTGGCCTACATCTGCAAAAGACTCGAATGTTGCCTTTAAGCTCAATCACTTCATTGTACAGCCGCTTTCTTTCAAATGATTCTTCTATGTACTTCTTCTTCAATAGTTCGTATTCCTTGCCTGACAAGAATAAACGAAAAAAAGCTATAGATGCTAAGAACAGATAAAGGAAGAACCAATTTAAGCTTTCACCGTTAGATGCTTACCAAGATTCTGAAGAGTGTCCAACACTTGAGGTCCGGGAAATGATTCTGCGGTTACAGTCTTAACGTGATTGGAAAGACTGATATGTTCTTTCTTCAAACCCTAAATCAGAAAGCATTCAGAAAATGACAGTCAGCATTAGGGGAAAAGTCAGGTGTTAAATAACGTATTCTTTTGTCATTTTTTGGATGGGGAAAACAGAAAAAGAAAAGACATATTTTAGTTCTAGCTGTCACAAACGGATCACAATTTTAACAAAACCATGCTCAAAGCCAAACTTCTTGTGCATCAATGGGAAAAATTACCTGAATTCTGTCGCTCAAACTGACGATTTTCTGTAGAATCGGCAACATGGGTCCTTTCTCTGAAGAAATTTCTCGGTTTCTGATGGATGAACTATCCTCATCCATGGAATTGATAGTTTCTTCTACAATATTTGCGACAAAAAAACATCAATAGATTATACTTTTGAAAACGTAAGTTCGATCAAAAGTCACAAATTGATCCAACCGTTTCCGAATTTTTCATGTAATTTAAATAAACGAAGCTACTGAGTTACTACATGAAATTGCGATCAGTTACCCAATTCACGGTCGTCGAGAAACCCTATGGTTGGAGTTCTAGGGTCTAAGTACATATGCGGGGCACCATATTCTGATTTTTATTAAATTAAAAGAAAACATTTATAAAATTCAAAACCGAACTACAAAATTCTGATCTTCTTTTGTGGTTTGGGATTTTGGGGTTTGAATATACAATCTATGAAAACGAAAAAGAAAAGCATCAAGATCAGAACTTGAAATTAATTATCTTTTAGCTTCATTAAGGAAAAAAAAGAAGAAGAAGAAGAAATGAATAGAACCAAGAACCATCACAAAACTTGATCTTTCTCTAGGGTCTGAAACAGAAGCAGTAAAGAACTTCTTGAAATTGAAAAAGAAGGAAATTTCCAAACAAAGAGAAGACGCATACCAGTGGTAGAAGGTGAAGGGGGCTTTGAATCAAATGTCCCTTCCATTCCCATCGTTGGATCTAAAAGATACATCTGCCGAGTTAGTATTGAAAAAGAAAAGTAGATCAGTAGATTGAAAGAGTGAGTGAGTAATTGAGAGGAGAGAAAGAGAGAGAATTTAGGGTTTTCTGTGATAAAGAATTTGAATTGAGGACAGAGGAAGGAGCTGTTTCTAACGGCTATATTCCTCAAGAGAAATTTGAATTGAGTGCATAGGTACATGTATACCTTTTTTTATAATGTAATAAATTTACCTTTTCTCCAATATTGTAAATATACAAAATGACTTTTTGTTTTCACATATAAAAAATTATGTGTTAAATTTTGATATTTTGTTTTTAATTAAAAATATAAAATCGTAATTTATTATCTTTTATTTTGATCAATTAATTCACATAAATTGAAGAATTTTTTAAAGAAATCAACGTACCCAGAGGCCATAATTTACTATTTAAAAGAAGTAATAACTTTAAATTATTTGAAATATGATTAAGTGAATTTTTTTAATCCTTTCCTTCACTATAATTATCATAATACACATATAAATACTAGTAAACATGTAATTTTCATAAATTATAATCCCACTATATATATAATCTAATAATTTTATTAAGTTGAACTACTAAATTTAAAGAGGGGAGAATGATCAAACATCAAATGATGAATTTCGATTGATTGTTATCGTGAAATTCGTCGTCAAGATGGACTGCCCCTACGCAATCAACGAACTCATAGTAGTGCTAGAACTTGTTGCACCACAAAGATGGATGGCTTGGATGTTCTGGTCCAGAGTTGGGCTAGAGTAAGGGGAGCCATAGAGATGGATGACTTGGATGCTCTGGTCCAAAGTTGGGCTAGAGTAAGGGGACCAGAGGATTTGACTATACTGAATTTGGGTGTAGTTTTTTTGGTATTTCACTAGTTACTGATCCAGTCCTATAGTAAATGGGAATGAGGTAGGGTTATAAATTTTGAGAGGGTGCTTGTTTGGGGTATAGAAAAAGGGGTATGAGTAAGGAATAAAAATTGATGTTTGGTATGAACCTGTCATTGAAAATTTAAGAGGGCGGTTGGTTCGCACAGAGGAATGGTAATAAGAATGAGAATGAATATAATAAGGAATGAGAATGAATATTATCATTATAGTTATGATGGTTGGTTAAGAGAAATGAATGATTACTATTACCATTGGTTGGTTTGTAAAAATATTAAGAAGTAAAAATTTATCATATTTTAATTAATTAATTAATTAAATTGTAATTAATCAATTACAATATAGATTAATTAAAATATTTTAACTAATTATATTATTAATTAATTAATTAGTTATATTTTAATTATTAATTAATTGTATTTTCATTAATAATAATTTTAAATTAATTATATTGTATTTTAATTAATAAATTACAATATTTTAATTAATGAATGAATCATATTTTAATTAATTATATTATGGTTAATTAATTATTAATAATATTTTAATTAATTATATTGTAATTAATTATAATATAATTAATTAATTACACATTTTAATTAATGAATGAATTGTATTTTATTTAATTAATTATTAATAATAATTTAATTAATTAATTATAATTTAATTAATTATAATATTCCTCTATAACAATAATACTCATTCCTCTATATTAGGAGAGGAATGGAATATTACCCAAAAGTGGGTAATCAAAATAATAACCCTATAATCATATCTCCTTATCAATTTCAATCTTTCATTCCATACCCATATCCCTTTTTTCATACCCCCAAACAAACACCTCCTAAGAGTTTCATTCTTTGGTTTTGGGTAATCCTCCATTCCTCTTCTAATTTAGAGGAATGGATGAGATGAATGAGAGTGATTGGTATGTTTTTAATTTTTTATATATAGAGGATAAATAAAAGGTATAATTATGAACCAAATAACTTCACAAGTAAAGCTTTAATTTCAATAATCTAATTTATGGTGAAATCAATTAATAATTAATTACACTATAATTAATTAAAATATTGTAATTAATTAATTAATCACAATGCAATTAATTAAATTATTATTATTATTTATTTTTTTGAAAGCATTATTATTATTTAATTGCATTACATTACATTTAATTAAAATATAACTATTCATTAATTTAAATATTATTATTCATTAATTTAAATATTGTAATTAATTAATTAATTACAATATAATTAATTATATTATTATTACTTAATTAATTACATTATATTTAATTAAAATATTATTATTAATTAGAATATAACTAATTAAAATAT
>JAOSBN010000178.1:2318110-2329255 GCA_027563595.1 Erythroxylum suave | reverse complement strand
GGACATTTATATGAAAAGTTATAAGCATAATATCATATATTTATGTTTCATAAAATTAATAAAATCTTTACCTTTTTCTTTTTAATATATATATTATGTGACAACTTTAAATTATAACAACATATAATGAATTAATAATGATATAATAAAGTTATTGAGATGTATGTAATGGTATAGATATTTAACCAGAAATTTATATGAAAAGTTATAAGCATACTATCATGTATTGATGTTTCATAAAATTAATAAAATTTTCACTTTTTTCTTTTTAATATATGTATTATGGGATAATTTTAAATTATAACATATAATGAATTAATAATGATATAATAAAGTTATTAAGATGTATGTATTATGTAATAATATGATTAATTAGGATATTTAATTCAAATAATTAGAAATTTATATGAAAAGTTAATAAGTTAATAAGTTAACAAGTTAAAAGTTATTGTTAAAATTATGAACTACATTAGGTACAAATTTTTAACTTATTTAAATTATTTATTAATTATTTTAATAAATAATTAAAAAAATTGTGATGAGCGGGTCACGGGTCGGGCCGGGCCAGTCAGACCGACCTGTAGCCCGTTCACCCTCAGCCTATGGGCCGACCCGCGGGCCATATATTCTTAGCCCGTGACTCAGTCCATGGGCCTGTCAAACTGGATCAAAACCTATTGACTGGGCTAGACCGAGCTAGTTTTGACATTCCGATATAATTCAAGATCCTATGTTTTTTTGGTTCGTAACCAGTGTGTTTTCTATAGAGGCAGAGAAATCGTAGAACAAAGAAACTTGTCTTTGTTTTTTTAAAAGAAAGAACGAAACTTGTCTTAAAAAAAAAAGGTGTTTTAAAAATTTATGAAAACGTGATTTTTTCGTTTTCATAAAATTGATGCCGTTTCCTTATTTTTAGAACGCACCCCCTAAAATTAATTTCCCCGAACCCAAGTCCCGAGACTCACTCATCTCCTCGGCTCAGTCTCACACAGCCAAATTTCAATCCCTATTTTCAGTTCTACCCCTCGCCGTCACCGGCCGCCTTCAGTCCTCATTTTTCTTCTCGTCGGTCCTAATCTATCTTTCTTTTTCCTTTGGGTATGTGCTCTCTCTCTCTCACTCTCTGTGTGTGTGTGTGTGTTTGCTTTCGTGCTTCTTTTTTGATATCTGAACGTGGACTGATTAAAAGCATCTGGGTTCTGCTTCTTCTGGGGTTTGAACTCAGAGTAGCTCTCTTCTTCTGCTTCTTCTTTTTCCATTTTCTTATTTTCATTTGGGGTCATACTCCAGCAGGTTGCTTGCTTCGAAATATGGACTTGGTCCATTAGCCAACGCATAAAAGCGGATGAATCCTTAAGCAAGACTACGGTTTTAAATTGAGTTTTGGTTGGAGGATCACTGAATCAAATTCTTGATTACATATTTTTGTATTGCATATTTTATGAATCGAGTGTTTACTTTGGACCTTATAGTTGGATTGATTTTAGTCTTACTAATGGGATTTGATTAATGCATTGGCCATGCTTTGCTTAACAAATTGATTCATGTTAATCATTATGTTTATTTCCAAACAAATTGATTTGTCTCATGTTGACTAATACTATAAATTGATTTTGAATTGTTAATAGACTGACTTTATATAATTCATTTTGTTATATTACCTGATGCATTATTGTGGGCAAACCTATCTGCTGACTCTGAAGATGTACTTTTTATGTTTCGTATTCTAGTTCTTGGATATTCTTTCCACGTGAAACACACTTGTCTAAACCAAAACATCCTTTCTTTTCAGCTAAGCTTATTTAACATCTTTCCATGGACATAAGCTGTGAGCTGTCATCTTGAGTTTCATTTTCTTCAGCAAGAGTTTGTAACTGTGTTCCGATGTTCTTGATGACTGACTAGTTTGTTTTATCAAGTGAACAGAAGTCGTATTGTAGCAAAAACAAGAAATGATTATGTACTCTCGAAAGAAAAATAGGACTAAAAATGATCTTTGATAGCTGAATAGCAACTATTGAATGCTAAAGTTGACACTAAGAATGGTAAGTACATAATAGCGGGAAGTATTTTGTAATAAGAGACTAAATTTTAATTATTTAAAATTAGGAGATTATTTTATAATTTTAAAAATTACTCAAAATGGTAGATAGTATTGATCGATACTGGTGCTGTATTGTATCAATACCAAAATTGGTACAGTTCAAAACTTTGCTACAAACACTCATCCTTTTCACTGTTTTTGCCTCGAATTTTAGTGTTTAGGTACTATGGCATAAACTGAAAAGTTAGGATGGTAATCTATTGAAAGTATGAGACAGCGATTTTGAAAATGATCAGGATTCATCTGCTAAAATATATAAAACTAAAAAAAAATAAATTCAGAGGATTGAATGCTAAAAGTATTATTATACTGATTGTAATGTTAATAAGTATTTATATTAATTGCATATTTATATGTTACAGAAATGGGAAGTTTATCTCAATTTGTGTTTCGGTCAATGAGGAATGGCTCATTCTATCGGTTTCAGGCAACCTATCTTGTGAAATCTCTTTCTACCAATGCCTCTTTAGGTACTTACTGTACCCATATTATGTCTTATTATCCTATTTTTCTTTACCATGTGATTATCATTAGAAATAAAGCTTTACTGGGAAATAAATATGGCAGCAAAATGTGTCCCTTGACTTATTTCCATGAGTGGTAGATCATAGTTATCCCTTGACTTATTTCCACGAGTGGTAGATCATAGTTATCAGGGCCTTCTGTATTCTTCAAAATTCCTAGCAATTGGTTTATATAATGAAAATTTGAGCAGCTTTTAACTTAAAAATCTCAAGCAATTGATTTGTCTAATGAAAATTTAACAATTGTATTTTTTTAAAGCAATTCACATGTACTTGCTTCCTGAAATTGATTCTTGACATTTCATGATTTTTCTCAATTGCCTGCGTCCATATTACATATATCTTAGTTGTTTTGTTTGGTTTGGTTTATGTTACTCATAATTACTCAAATTGGCGTGTAATTTAGAGTGCCTGCTGTTAGAATATTAATCTTATGCTGAACAGGTTGTTTGATTTCCATTTCACTGGAGTTTCTGTGAGGTTCATTGTGGTGCTTTTTTTTTAAATAATTTAATCAGATAATTCCAATGATGATGAGAAGAGTTCTAACTCTTTCGAGTATGCGGAGCGGCGCATATTTGGTGATTATTTTAAAAGTGGTTCAGGTTCTGATCCCTTTTTCCAAAAACTCGATAGACTCGAGAAGGATCGCAGAAAATATGGCGCAGAGCAGAATGAAAGTGAGATGTGGGATGCTATAGGTGATAGTTTTAATACATTGTCAGATGGAATGGATGGGAAGTTGAAGGAAGCGGCAACATACTTTGAGTTTGATCCTGATGAAATTGATGAAGATGATTATTCTTTCAGACCAGATATGGACTTTTTTGATGGTTCAACATATGACATTAAGGTGTTTATTACTGCTCATATATCAGTTTTGATTAATCCCTTGAAGATTTCAACATGCTTGAGTATTATTTGTCTTTAGTGCATATTGTGCCAAAACTAATGTGCTTCATGCTTTTAAATCTTGCAACAATCAGATTATATTTTACTTGAAATATTACTTCCGTAAAACCCAGAAAATACATGGTCATAATTTCTTTTTTTGGATTGTTTTTCACGGTTCCTCTTAACTTTCATTGTTAATTAGTTTATTTTCTCTTCTTTAAATATGTCAATGATTTAGTGAATTGCCACGGATCTAGTGCTTGTGTTATGTTCTTTGTTAATTTATGGAATTTCATGGCTTATGAAGTGCTGGCTTTTCTCACCTTAAACGTGTAAGTTTATGACATGTTACCCTATCTAATTTTCATTTTGTTGCTAACAAATAATGATTTGAATTTTCCATATTCTTATTGCTTGGAAAACTTTGTAAATATGAGTTGCATGATCTTTCGCAGGATCTTGATCTTACGAAGCCAAGAGTAACTAGACCTCCCAAACCAGTGAAATTTGATGTAACCACGGATGAGGTTCTTAGAAAAGCTGATTTTCGGGTGAGTTAATTTAGTTTATGATACTTTTTGTGACATGCTTGCACACAACTAGTACAGATTCTGCAAGTAGGAAGAGTTGGTCTGATTATGTGGACTTCCTCTATATCCCTGGTTAATACAAATATAGACTAACGAATCCATGTATTAAATCGAAGAGAGGACTACCAATAAATAGTTGACCCATTGTTGCCATGTCTTTTGTGCTGCTTTTCTCCATTTGTTGGCACACTTGAATTGCTGATACTTGAACATATTGCTTATGCTCTTTTGAAGATGATGTGAAGTGAACACTTTGGACCATGAATTTCCAGGAGATCTGGTGACAATTATCTGTCGGGGTTCTCTGAGAATGCACTTTTGTTGTTTCCATTGTCGAACTTTGTGTAATATGGATTTTGGTTCCTCATTATTGGTATATGCTCGTGGTTAGCAGAACTCCAATCACGATGTATAGTTTTATTCGAAATTTATTGTGATTCTGCTACAGTCATCGCATTAAGAGCATACCTAAACTCATCCAAATTTGTTATGCAGAATGTTAGATTCCTTGCAAACTTCATAACAGAGGCTGGAATTATTATTAAGAGAAGCAAGGTGATAACTGTCAAAAATTCAAATTACTTTCTAAAAGGTTACATTTATGACTCATTTGTAGTAATAACTCCCTTTGCTTCTTGGTGAAGACTGGTATTAGTGCCAAAGCACAGAGGAAGGTTGCCAGGGAGATTAAAACAGCTCGTGCATTTGGTCTAATGCCTTTTACGACAATGGGAACAAAGTCATTTGTATTCGGGAAAACCATGGAGGACCTTGATGTGGATTATCAATACGAGATTTATGATGGCCGCACACTTGCAGACGACCATCGAGGAGTTTAGGTATAATTTATTCTTTTATTTAACCAACCATTGAGTTTATTGGGGCCGGAGAACAATGCTTTTCTCTTTGTAACTTTGATGTTCCTCTTTACATGTATTTGGCCGACATTCATATTTAGAAGGAAATCTAGGCAGATTAAGTCGTGGACTTTCTGGGTAAATTTGTTACATATGTATATTTATCAATTAGACCGTGACCTTTTTTAAAGTGATTTATAATCTTATTATACCATGCAGAGCTGAAAAAGCACTTCCCTTACGAAATACGTGTATTTACCCTGAAATACTACAAATTGTTAACCACTGCCTTTTAGTTATGGAGAAAATTAATGTCTCTATATTATTAAAGATTTACCAAAGCCTAAGCAACTAAAGTGATAGTAACTACGAAAAGTTCTTTTTTTAAAGGAATTGTAATGAATTTGGCCATTAAAGGCAAAACAAGTGTTACAAACAAGCTACAAAGAGCAAGTATATATCTGTTAGGCAATATGAGTTACGAAAAAGAGAAATTAGCAATCGTCCTAGGGAGGACAGGGGTTAAATATTTCACACTCTAGTCCAATACTCTTGGTTTTAGAATTTGGGCTTGCATAGGTTGATATATCTTTTGATTTGTACAAATAAGTTGTTTTAAAATTGCTCCTTAGATGAGCTTATATTTTGAATAATTTCGAAGGTTCCTTTCCTTCTAGGTAGTTTTGACAATGAAAGAAAGAGCTATGCAAAAGCAACACCTAAGAGGATCATCGTGAAAGTACAAACTGACCACACCAAGTCTTGAAAGAGTTCCAACAGTTAAGTATATTCATCATACAACGGTTGTGTAGGATTGCCCTTGAGCAGGTGTCAATAAACTCTCATTGAAAGAATAAATATTCGTGACTTTTTTCAGCCATCTAACATAATATGCACTAGTTAGGAATATAAAGAAAGCACTTCAATTTGTCAACTGTTGCTAGTTCTTTTAAAGCTTCCACAATATAAACCTAGCTCGAGGATGACAATGCTTGATTCAAATAACCTTGGTCCAAGGAATTATGGAAAGGTGCTTTTGCATGAAATTCTTATAAGATTTTTTAATGAAAAATCCTAGTATTGGAGTGCTTCTAGATAGTTTTGTCCTCCCCTCCCAACAAGTTAGTTTGATGAATTTCAGGTAATACAGAGATAGAGACAACATTTCGAGTATCCCTTAAAGCCTCCTCAGTTGTGATGTTTTGGTCAAGAACATTTCTAAGATAGTCCATCCCTTGCATGTTAATTAGAGGGCCATGAGACAACTTGGGAGTTTACCATTCCCAATCACAATGATAAATTTGTGTGTTAAGTCATCTCTTATTTTAAGGATATTTCTCCAAGTTGATGTGGAATTAGCTATGATTTTAACATTCCAAATGCTTCTTGCCTTGATTAATATGCCATGTACCCATTTGCACCAAAGGGCTTGTTTATCAATCAATAAACACCAATCTTTTTTCCATCATAACTGTATTCATCATTTTCAGAGAGATAATCCTAAGACCTCCTTTATTCTTGGGTAAATAAACATTACATACGAGCACTCATGGAAGATTCCTCCTGTCCATACCATAGAAAGGTGTTGCAAATCCTCTCTACATTTTTAATAATTTTCTTAGGTATACCATATGAGTAGACTAGAATACATTGACAAAATTAAATACAAAGGATATGACTTGGAACTTACTTGCTGCAGATAGAGATTTAGAACTCCAAGAAGCAATTTTACTTTTTATCCTTCCAACTAGCAAGGAGAAATCAATAGACGTAGGATTAGAACTAGAAATGGGATACCAAGGTAAATCATTGGCAATGATAGAAAATTGAAACCAATGATGGATTAGATAGTGGATTCACACTCCAAAGCAAATTTAGACAAGAAGAAACCACTTTTAGTAGATTTCACTTCCAAACGAGAGAGATTGCCTAATATTTTCAGGCCTTTCATTAATGTAAAGACAAAAGTATGATCTGCCTCAGAAAGCAAAATAAAATCATCAGCAAAGCTTAAGTTTGTAATCCTCAAATTCTTGTACTTGGGTTGATATTTAAAAGCTTTTTGGTCTACCACAACTTTAAGAGTTTTGTTGAAGACCTTCATAACAAAAGCAAAGAGATATGGTGAAAAGGGGACAACTTGTAGGATTCCCTTGGAGCTTTTAAAGTGTTTACTAGGCCACCCATTCATTAAGACTTTAAAAGGAGGAGTTGTGATACATTCTAAAACCCATTGTACAAATATTGGTGGAAAATCAAAGGCTTGGAGGGTATTCATAATGAAGATATAATCCACATTATCAAAAACTTTTTTTAGGTCTACCTTAAGAAAGCAATTCCTTCTTCCTCTTCTAAGACCTTAGGCTTTGACAAGTTCCTGCAGTAACATTATATTGTCCCCTATAATATGACCTAGGATGAATGCCTCTTTAGATAAATCAATGTAGTTATCTCTTTTTAACCTAAGAGCTAGTGCCTTAGAGATGATTTTATAAATTGTATTACAATATGAAATTGGCCTAAAATCTGAGAAGGTATGCTCGCTAGCTTTAGGAACAAGAGTGATGAAAGTGCTATTAAATTCTATCAATATGTTTCCTTTATTGGAGAACTCAAAGATTGCATCAATCACAGTAGGTTGTATTAAATGCCAGGCTTTGTTGAAAAATAAGGAATTAAAGCCATCAGGACCAGGCACTTTGTGAGGGTTCAATATCTTCAATAAGGCTTCAATCTCTTGTCAAGAGATAGTTGAGACAACCAGTTAGCATCATAAGCAATAATACCAAATTGCATAAGCTCCTTGAGAAAGATTTGAGAAGAAGTGACCTTAGAAGGGGTTTACAAAAGTTTTAAAAAGTAGTCAAACGGACCAATGAGTAGAGAATGCTAAAAGTTCAAATCTTGGTTGTTACTGAAGTAAATCACACGTTAGTATAGACTTTACGTACAAGAAACTCGATACACAAAGAAGGGGGGTTGAATGGTGTATCCTTTTTTTGTGAATATAAAAGCTTGCTAAGAACTATTCTAACTTGTTAAAAAGATATCACAAGGATTATATGAAAATTATTATGTAGTTAAATCGCAAATAACTTCTATATAGTTGTTTAATTAACAAAATAAACTGAAGTAAAGGATAGAAGATAGACGCTGCAATTTTTATACTGGTTCACCCCAAACTGTGGGCTACTTCCAGTCCTCAAACTTCATCTGAGTGTTTTACTATACTTCAAACAATTACAAGCATTCTTTCTTCCCTTCCAGAGCCTCTTTAGGTCTCTTACAAAGTATTCTTTTAGCTAACGTAGCCTCTCCAGGCTCTCAGCCTTTTCTTTCTCTCACTAGAAAGATATTGTGAGCTTTTGTTACAATAGGATTAGCTCTCTAAGTATCGCATTTCAGAATTTCTCGTTTCTAAGTAAGCACTGAAAGCTCAAGGATCACTGATTTATCAAAAGTTGTAAGATTCATCAGATTGTAAAATCTTCGACTACGACTAGTATATATAGCCTAAGTCTCTAACTGTTTCTTGATCTTTAATAACCGCTCCTTGATTCTTGATAACCGTCATTTAGTTGAGTTTTGTAACTAACCCTAACTAAGTAACTGTCTGACGTACTACTATATCTTCATTGTATCATCTGTGTTGTCTTGCGTCTGTTTTGTCTTTGCGTTTGTATTGACTTTACATCTGTAATATCTTTGCGTCTGTATTGACTTCGCGTCTATATTGACTTGTGTCTATATTGTCTTGCGTCTGTATTGTCTTTGCGTCTGTGTTGTCTTTGCATCTGTATTGATTTTGCGTCTAAGTTGTCTTTGCGTCTAAGTTGTCTTTGCGTCTGTATTGACTTTGCGTCTAAGTTGTCTTTGCATCTGTGTTGTCTTTGCGCCTGTATTGACTTTACATCTATGTTATCTTTGCGTCTGTGTTGTCTTTGCGTCTATGTTGTCTTTGCATCTGTATTTTGACGTCGTCTGTGTTCTGTACTTTGTCTGCTCACTTAACACACTTGTCAAAACGTTCATTTGTTTTTAACATTATTATTATTTGATTGTCATCAAAATTAGTCATCGTGAAGTCCTCTTGACTTAACAATCTCCTCCTTTTTGATGATAACAAATAATCATAATTTTAAAAAAATCAAAGTGAATGAATTTTTATTCAGTTGATGAATAAGAAAACAACAAATGAATAAACAAATGAATAAGAAGATAACAAATAAAGAATAAGAAGACAATAACCAAAAATAAACATATGCATGCTATCTTCTACTTTTCTTTTTTCTTCTGTCTTCCTTCTCTTCTCTTCTTCTATTTTTCTTTTCTCCCCCTTTTTCATCTTTTCTCCCCTTATCTTCTTCCTTTCTCCCCCTATTTGTTTTCAATAAATTTTTTTTACCTAAGATGTTTCATTATTTCAGAAAACATACGTTGTATCTCAATTCTGATCAACTTTAGGTCTTCTTTTATTGATACTCATAGATATGCTACTTTCTTATGTAGATCACCAATTGAGTCAGTCAGAATATCAACCTTTTCATGAATTTCTTCAATTTCCTTCACTAAGGCTTCTTGACTCTATTGCTGAGAGTGTCTTACTTCTTCCATTCCAATAGTATTGGCTTGTTTAGGTGTACTTGATGGATAGAAGTTTGTAGCAACATATGTTTCTAAGGGTAAGACATCTAATTCAATGATTTTTAAAACAGGAGGTTTGAAGAATTGCTTGCCTTCAGGGAGATCAAGGTCATTAGGTCTAGGTAGTTTTGGAATAGTTTTTCTAAGAAGGTGAAGGACATCTTTACTTAAAGATACAGAACTCAAAGGTCTAAGGTGCATGATCAGGTGCACAAAAGTCTCTAAATTGACAAGAATACCTTCAACCTCGATAGTTTTGTACTGTCCTTTAGTCACTCTTCCAACTACCAGAGAAGTTGCATCTGTGGTGAAGCGTCCACAATTACTTCTTGATGCTTTTGAAATGTGATGTGAAACATAGACTCCTCTTGATTACTCTGCATTGCATGCCTCATCTATGTTTCTCACAGCTTCATGTATCTGATCTTCTGTCAGGTCACCTGCTTTTCCTTCAGGGTACATCTTTTGTTTCCCTTTTTTCATATTGTGTACAATGTTTGAAGCTCTAGGTTGTATGTCTAGTACAATCTTGATCAATGTTCTACTCATAACTGGGTAGATAGTGTATCGATCTTTAGTCATCTTCAAAGGATATGGTTCTGACTTCTCATCCCTTAGAATCCCATATAATTTTCTTTCCTCATGATTCAGAAGATGAATAGACCGATTATTGATCAATATAGGCTCAACTTATACCTTGACTGACCTTTTCACAGGTTCTTTGATTATAATTGAGCTTCTGTTTCTAACAAGTACCTCTTTTTCTTTCACCTTCATTCTCAAGTCCTCTTTTCTGATAAGACTATGAGATACCACCCTGTTTTCAACTGATTTTTCTTTTTGTTGACTACCAGTTGAAGTACTTTCTTTCTGACCGGTCTTTTACTTTTTACTTTCATCTACCAGTCTAGAAGGTGGTTGTGATTGGGTTCTCTTCCTTTCAAACTCCAACTTCCTCTTAATTCCAGTCTCTTTAGTTGGCTTTGTCTGCTCTTATTGCAAAATTGAGACTAGAGACTTTGTAGCTTGTGGTGCCTTTTCTATCTTCTCAGATTCTTCACCAAGAGTTAGTCCTTTCCCTCTCTTCTGTTCATCTTGTCGGAGAGTTAATAACCTTGGTGATCTTTTTAACTTTCTCAAAATCAAGTGTCTCTACCTTTCTTTTCAATGACACTTATTTTTCAGATAGATTCACCTAGCTTTCTTTTCTTTGCAACATCTTCTCAGCTTCAGCTGCTACCTTTAATGGTTTCTTCTTTTCTTCTATAACCATTCTTCCAGATGATTGAGGTTTCTTCTTTTCTGTGGGAGTAACATTCCCACTCACGTTGAGTCTGACAGTGTGCTCCCCCTCAATCCTTGCTCTTGCCATAGAAGTCGTACTCAATCCCATTCTACCGATGATTGCCGCATTAATAATGCTTTTAATATTTATCTTCATCCTATTTCCTCTATCAAGAAGAATTCCAGAATCTCTGAAGATTCTTGTTAGCAACATGCCATATGGAAAGGCATTAGAATCCCTCTTCGTC
>JAOSBN010000178.1:2251114-2310587 GCA_027563595.1 Erythroxylum suave | reverse complement strand
AAAATATATTATATATTTTTAATTTTATAATCTTTATTATTTACTCTTTAAGATTCAAGTCCCCGTGGGAACTATCCCCACTTCAGAGATTGGGGACAGGGAGTGAGAGTGAAAGTGCCAGGCGGGGACAGGGTGCAGATAAAAATATCCCCACTTCAAAAATCAGGGATCGGGAACAAAGAGTAGGGGTTCTCGATAGGGACAGGATGGGGAAGGTACTCCTCGCCCCCGCCCCGCCCCCACCTTGTTGCCATCCCTAGTCAAAATCTACAAATATGCTTCATGCTTCAGATCCAACACCCATATCCTATCAATCGCTAAGATTTATACTTGATGTTGAATATATTGCCCCTTTTATATTTTATTTATTAAAATACATATAATTACCATAAATTCAAATATCTTCAAAATATAGAAAAATTAAAATATGACTTTTACATTTCCCACTATTATCCATATCTAATTATTTGTCATATAATTCATAATTGTTCTTGTAACATATTATATATGGGTTTATTGAAAATAGTCTTTTATTAGATTGGAGTAAAATTACGTATTATCGGGCTTCTCTAAATCTTATAACTCAGTGTATTGACGACAACGACGATAATATAATGAGTTGTGGTCGGACTTTTTTATGAATTTCTGACCACTTTCTCTATAAGGCTCTCTTATTTTTTCCTTTTTCAAGCTCAGATTATAGAAAAAGGAGAAGAAGGAACCGAGAAGAAGGTATCAGCAATAACAAAGTTTATTACGTATCAGTAATAATAAGGTTTATTACGGGACAACTTACGATGTTCATATCAATCTATTATGCTCCTCTATATTCAGTATTAAGTAGACCTCGTATAATAATCGTCCTAACTCTATCGTATTTTATGTTTCATTTCTTAAGGAAAAAACTAATTTGATAAGGGTAACAAAACGACACCGAAAGAGGATACAGTGGAGGGAAGTGTACGGAGAAAGAGAAGGCGTAGGATAAGAAAGATGCGCAGGATATATAAAAGGGTCCTATCACCTCCCTGCGCAAATTAGGGCTACTCCTCGTGCCTAGTTCCACTTATTGCACCCCCTGATGCATGATATATTGGTATTTCTTTGCCATTTTCTCTCCATGTATTCTTCAGAGACCTGTTGGTTGTATGTTCTTTTGAGTGATTAAAGGGAAATGAATACGAAATATAATCCATGTGCAACGTTGATATCTTTTTTTAGAGTTTTTTTTTTTAATCATGGGCAACATTCAAGTTTGAGACTTTGATTCTGATGTGAATGTATTTAGCTTGAGATAATTATTTTGTTCTTTTTGGATTTCTCTTTTTTTTTTTTCTTTTTTATAGGGCATTCGTTGCTGGGATAGGGGATTCAGAGGTGGGAATGTTGTGGGAAACAGTTTTGACAAGATTAGGAAATGTTATTATTGGGTTATCTGGTTTTGTATGGTCTGGTGTAGCTCTATATATGTCTGTATTATAGGATGTGCAAAAAGGAAAGCAAATGACAAAGCTTTGTTTAATCTTCAGTGGAATGGATATGTTATAAAATTGTGGGTTAATGCAAAAGCATTTGATTTCGACTTTGTATTTTAATTTAGTGTTATTTCGCAATACAGTATAGATGTTTTTTGATTCAATGCTGGTGATTACCCAATAAACTCTTGTTAGCTGGTTTCACAAACAGCTTCTTCCTGTTTCATCTTCGCTTACAGATCTAAAGTAGATGAGCTTGCTAAGTTTAAAGGCAATAAGGTTGAACTTTTTTGCTTTTCTGTCCTCATATATGCCACATGTGCCTACTAAATTTTGAAAAGAAGAGTGATGTAGTAGTTCTAATTCTTTTACTGTCTTTCTTCATTGACGTGGGCCTAAAAATCTAGAGGGACAGTAAGAACTCTTTGGTAGGTGTTTTATTGTTAATAATTGTTTGTTGTTGGAGATTAGAGTCTTTGACTATTTTTTCTTTTCTCAAGTCTCATCAGGAGATATTGTTTTTTTCAATGTTTTTGGAACACAGAGGATGTTATTGTTCTTGGAGAAGAGGACGTTCACTTAGATTCATGGCCTCTCATGGGTTGTGGAGTTTTTTCTTTCGTTACTTGCTTTGCTCCCCAGTGTCTACTGTATGTGGCATATGATTCCAAGTTTTTGGGAATGCTTGTCAAATTGCCTTTTATTTCCATCCATTTATCTACGTTCTGACATTTACATCATGCTATGATGTGTTTAGGCATATGTCTTTGTAAACTTTGTCTTATTGCTACATTGGCTGCAGCTATACTGAATGCACTTTACTCAGGTAAATGAGAAAGATATGATGTCTGAAGAAGCTGGGCATATGCTTGTATACGAAGATCCCTCAGACCACCGGTCTATGTCTTTGGACGATACTAGCAGTACAGAAGAATCGCCTAATGAAACTAGACTGCCATTGGAAACTGCCAATGATGCAATTCCTTACATTGGACAAAGATTTGCTACTCATGATGCAGCTTATGAATTTTACAGTGAATTTGCAAAGAGGTGTGGATTCTCAATCCGTCGTCATCGAACAGAAGGCAAAGATGGAGTTGGCAAAGGACTCACAAGACGGTATTTTGTTTGCCACCGAGCTGGGAACACGCCTGTTAAAACCTCAAATGAGAATAAACCACAAAGAAACAGGAAATCATCACGGTGTGGTTGTCAAGCATATATGAGAATAAGCAAGACTACAGAGTTAGGAGCACCAGAATGGCGTGTGACTGGTTTTGTAAACCACCATAATCATGAACTCTTGGAACCAAATCAAGTTCGTTTCCTTCCTGCTTATCGAACCATATCAGACATGGACAAGAGCAGAATACTCATGTTTGCTAAAACAGGGATTTCAGTGCAGCAAATGATGAGGCTCATGGAACTTGAAAAATGTGTGGAGCCTGGATATTTGCCCTTCACTGAGAAGGATGTAAGGAATTTACTTCAGTCATTTAGGAAATTAGATCCAGGGGAGGAAACTATAGACTTATTAAGGATGTGCAGAAACATCAAAGAGAAGGACCCAAACTTCAAATTTGAGTGCACACTTGATGGAAACAACAGGTTAGAGAACATTGCTTGGTCATATGCATCGTCTATCCAATCATACGAAATTTTTGGTGATGCAGTGGTATTTGATACAACACATCGCTTAACTGCATTTGACATGCCTGTTGGGATATGGGTTGGGATGAATAATTATGGCATGCCTTGCTTCTTTGGCTGTGTACTTTTAAGAGAAGAAAATTTGAGATCGCTATCATGGGCATTGAAGGTAATCGATCGAAACAATCTTTACTTTGAAAAGTTACTCTTACTTTCACTTGAACAACTTCAATTGGATCTCTGTTTGGTTCTAGCAAGAACATTTATAGAAAAATGGCCATAGACTGTATGTCATGAAATTGAATAAAGGTATGTAACAGGATAATAAGGGTTAAGGTAGTAATGAGACGGTAAAAACATTTGGCTGATCAGCTATGCGTCACCTTGAAATGAGAGTTGAGGACGCATGTGAGCTATTGCCATTTCTTGATTTCCAAATTGTACTTTTGTTAAAACTGGCAGGCCCACCCGGCATTCATATGCACCTTTGTTATAGTTATTGCCTGCATGATCTTTTTTGATAATGCAGCTGAGCTTTTGACGTCTGCAACTTCAACTCTTAGGGTTTTATATTTATATTTTCTTGTTTTGGGAAGTGATATTTTCATTTTTTTATTTGTGGAGAGGCACAAACATTAATACATATTCATATTCAACTGGGGCATTTTGGCTGCTAAATTAATGTTGATTTTATTTCTTTTACCTATTTCCATGAAAGGCATTTTTAGGGTTCATGAATGGGAAGGCTCCACAAACAATATTAACTGATCAGAGTATGTGCCTCAAAGAAGCAATAGGAATGGAGATGCCATCAACAAAGCATGCGCTTTGTATATGGATGATTGTAGCAAAGTTCCCATCTTGGTTTAACGCTGTTCTAGGAGAACGTTACAATGAGTGGAAATCAGAGTTCCATCGTCTATACAATCTTGAATCAATTGATGACTTTGAATTGGGCTGGAGGGATATGGTTAATTCCTTTGGTCTTAACACCAACAGGCATATTGCAAACTTGTACGCATTAAGAACACTTTGGGCCTTGCCATACTTGAGAAGCTATTTCTTCGCAGGAATGACTGCAGCTAACCATTCAAAAGCAATCAACGGGTTTATCCAACGGTTTCTTAGTGCACAAACTCGACTTGCACACTTTGTGGAGCAAGTATGTTCTCTCCCAGTTATTTCTTGTAATTACTAGAGATAAATTTTTGTGGTGCCAGTCTTCTTGCTTATTTTAGTCAATATTATTGTTGGTGTTCAAGGTATAGTTTTGCTTGTGAGTTTGTTTTTATTCGATATCTGTCTTATTTTTGGTGAATGTAATGGTTGTGATATACATTTACACTTGGCTGAAGTCTCTGTGTTTATACATTATTTATCTTCCGACATTTCTTCTTCTGAAAATGTGGGACAGCTTTCTCTGTGTTTGAATTAGTTCCCCTGCAAGCAGGTTGCTGTTGCGGTGGATTTCAAAGATCAAGCTGCTGAACAGCAAACAATGCAGCAGAATCTTCACAATATATGCCTGAAAACTGGGGCACCTATGGAATCACATGCTGCTGCAATATTGACACCTTACGCCTTCTCTAAGCTGCAAGAACAACTTGTTTTAGCTGCACACTATGCATCATTTCAGATGGAAGATGGTTTTCTTGTGAGACACCACACCAAACTTGAGGGAGGCCGAAAAGTGTATTGGGTTCCCAGGGAAGATATCATTAGTTGCAGCTGTCATCAGTTTGAGTTCTCTGGAATTCTCTGTAGACATGCACTTCGAGTTCTTTCCACAGGGAACTGCTTTGAAATACCTGAGAGGTACCTTCCTATTCGTTGGCGTCGAATCAGCACATCCCCATCCCCTTTGAAATATATTCAGAGTTCTACAAACGATCATGGAGAAAGAATTCAGTTGCTACAAAATATGGTGTCAAATCTCATAACTGAAGCTACCAAGTCACGACCGAGGCTGGATATTGCAATTGAGCAAGTTTCTATCCTATTATCTCGCATTAGAGAGCAACCATTTCCATCACAGTCTGCAAGGGACACTTCCTCCATGCATAGATCTCTTTAGCGCCTAAGAATTGGATTTTCCTGCAACAAACCCATCTCTTTGGAAAGCAAAGATGGCAGATTACAGAAAGCAAAATAGAGTAGCCTAATTCACTTTGTGGGGTCAAAAGCTTTAGTAGATTTTGGGAACATGCATGCAGCTGTAGATCTCCCAGCTGCATCTTTTGTACCTGCTAGGCTGTTAGTTCTGGGGCAGAAGTTTTATGAGGAGCCTGTTTAATGTATAAATATACAAATGACGAGGAAGATGCTTATGTACATAATGTAATATCCATGTCTGAAAATTTAAACTTCACTATAGTATAGATTAGAAGGAAAGAGTTGGGATATAATTGTCTAATTGCATGAAAGGAATAAAGAAAAAGCAAGAAAGAGTTGTATTTTCAGAAATACAACAAATTGACTGCATTGGTTTTCTTCTTGCTCCCCTGACAGTGACCATTTCAACAACTGTTAATTTCAGAAGCAAGTTCCAATCTTTCTTTTTGCAAGACTTCAGGAGCCATCTACAATGAAATCCATTCAATGGATCGCCAAGATCTTGCTGATTTTTTTTTTTCATCATTTTTGGTTACTTTAGCTTCTCTGGGCATCCAAAATCCTCCAATTTTATCCCACCTGACAAGCCCAATAGAATGTTCTTCCACTTGAGGTCACAATGAACGATACCCTTCTGATGAACGTACTCAAAACCATAACTAACTTCCTGTGTACACAGTGGATCGCCTTCTCTTCCAATGACCATCTGAATTTATCCGCAACGTCTTTCAAGCTCCCTCAAGCCATAAACTCCAGGAAATGTTCAGGTTGCTTTCACCGTTAGACCCTTTCAGTTCAACCTTTCCTAGGAGCCTGACAAACATACTGGGAATTCAATGTCTCGAGCATATTGGCCTCGTTCGTTAGAGATTCTACGGCAAAAGAGTGTGCCCGTGGCCTGGTTCATTGCCAAATTGACACTCATTTGATCCTGAATCAGTAACTTTACCTTTCATGAGGTTTACGGGTTATTGTATGCACTTGACAACCTTGCTCATCCTAGGAATAGCTGCTGCAGGATTCACAAATATAAACAAAGAAACTTTGCCTTTCACTCATTGACTCGGCTGAAGAGACTAATGTTTATTTGACCTGTGAACAATATAGCTATCATAATCTGCTTGTTAAAGCTTGAACTACGGATGAAGACCCCAAATACAAACATGAAAATCCTATTCTCATCTTTGAAACTGCTGTTAAGAAGGACAAGGACAATCACATCTTATATCTACAGTCCAACAGGGGAAAGAACAGCTCTCATCAAACATAACATCAACTTTCTGCAAAGAAATTGAATTGTCCGTTTTTACAAGGACAAATAGCTTTTCCAAGGGAGCAGTTGGAGTTAATGTAGTTGCCGAATTTCTTACATAATGGAAAGAAGATAATGTTATGGAGGAAAACGGATTCACATAGAAAGCAGTTCTGTAATACTGTGTTTACTGCTTTTGCTTTGCAGGTCTGTTTACAAATGAGATCAATATGCAAATGGAGAAAACATATGTAAATTTCAGTTGTTAGTTGAAATAATTCAGTCTAATACAATATCTGTGGCTTTCCTTATTTTGTGATAAATAAAGCCCTCAGCTGTACAGAAGATCCATCATCACACATAACCAAACTTCTTCCAGGCATACTCAAATAAAGACTGAAAAATACTTTTTGAATCTGTCTCTTCAGGCAACCTGAGAAAACGAGCAACTCTATCGAATCCAGGATGGTACATTAGCTCCGATTCTTCCTTCACTTCTAACCTTGTGTCTTGCTTGTAAAGTTTCGGTTTTGATAAAGCCCACTGCATCGCCCAAATAGCTAAAGGGCGCATGTAACATATGGATCTATACTGGTCATCAGTGTTCCAACCTTCTGGAGTTTGAAAAGAATAACTGTTTACATAAAAAATTAGTTAGCTGTAAAAGCGGTGCATCTCAAAGGTCATGCCTGTGTTTGGGTATCCTAGTGCGTTTAAGCAGATATGATTTCAGATAGTTATGCAGATGCAAGTAAATTCACAGGATGGCTGAAAAGAAAATTTCATTATGGTAAGTGTCCATGGATATGCTTACCCTAGTCCTGCTTCAGACCATGCAGCCTCATACACCCCACTTGCTGTATGAAATGCCATATCTGTTAATTCCTCATGGATCATCGTTGCAGCAACTGCATATGTGACTCCAGACCAAATTTCTCTTGACTGCATTGATGAAAGATCAACATTCCCATCAGGGAGCATCCCATTTACAGCTCCTCGCTTCCCATCCTTCACCTTCAAGACATTGTAATTGTAAACCTTTTCTAACGCACATTTTGCTTTGTCTTCATCAACAATTGGCAAAAGTCCACAGGCTCGTGCGTACCTATAAACAGAACAACTTAGCACATCATGTTTCTTCACCTTATAATATCAAGAGAAGAGAATGCAGAATTAAGCATATCCGGACCCACAATATTTTGATCCTAGAAGATTAAATGATCTCAAAATATCAACTTAAACCTAGAAATGAATGCTCTAGGCCATAGAAACTGTGATGCATTCATAAACTAGTTCTTTGGAAATAACACACATGCATTTGAAACAAAACTTCTTAGAACAATTTCTACTTTTAAAAGCAAGAAAGATAACAAGAGAGTATGAACCAAAGCACTTTTGTAGTTTATATCGAAATAGATTATAAGTGACGAAGCATAAGGCATTCAATATGTTCAAATCATATTAATTGCAACAGACCATTGTCCAGCCAATTGATCAGCTTGAATAGATGAACTGTTCCTCCCCTTGCTGTTGTCATAATTGAAGTAAGAACCATTCCATAACTTCCCATACACAGCTTTCGCCTTCTGAAACCTAAACCAAAAGTAGTCTTCTGAATCCTTGTCACCTAGTTCTCTCGCCAGGGCTGATGCAGCCTGTAAAGCTGCCACCCATAGACCACCACTGTATGCACTCACACCAGACACAGACCATGTATCATATGTCTGATCTGGAAAGCCATCATTTTCAATCATCCCGTCACCATCCCTATCAAACTGGTCCATAAAAGCCATGGCCATATAAACCGACGGCCAAACAGCTTCTGCAAACCTTTTGTCACCTGTAGCAACCACATCCCTGTAAACTTGGAGAACAAATTTGGGATTCAAATCTTTCCATCGATCTGTATTATAAAGGGGGTAGGCATTCACTTCAAACCATGGATCATTAATTCCAATATCATGGGGAACTGCTCCAAGTACTTTTCTTTGAACCCACTGTCCATCATGTAGAAGTTTCATCTTACTGGGATCATGCATCATTACTGCTGCAGCAAAGTCCCTTTGAATGCTAAGTTGAAGCTTGGGAAACAACATAATTAGTGCAAAAGAGGCATAAAAATGAACATCATAGGTGTTCCACATGTGATATTCAATCCCTTCAAGATATAGGAATTGACCAATATTTTCTTCTCCTTCTTGAAGCAAATTAGTTCCAAAAGCAGAATTTAGTGCCGCTGGGGTATGAATTTGGTCAAGCATTGAAGCCATCCTTCCAAGAATGTTGACAGCAGTATCTCTTTGAGAGGCTCCATTGATAAGACCCTTCATACCTGATTCAGACCTATCAAGTGAAAACTTCCTTCCTTCAATACTTACTAAAGTATGTACTGGAGGTGCTCCATCTGCAAAAGAGAAGTATCTGTATATGCTAAACTATGCATCCAAACTCAAAAGAGAAAAGAGAAATATTCTGTGTAGATTAATACAAGTCAGATAGGCTACAATCACCTGTCCAAATTGTTCCACCCGAATTAAGAAAATAAAGCTCGTTAAAGAGAGTGACAGGATACCTGAAAAAAATCTTCAGAATCAGAGAATATTCCTTAACAAAAAGACTAAGAGAATATATAACAGGCTTACCATTCAGGAAGATTCTTGTCTTCAAGAATTGGTCTCTGCCAGGCTTCTACCTGGGCTTCCCAATGTTGATGCTCTGGAATTATAACAGAATTACCAGAAGTGTAATTGTCACAATATATATTCACTTTTTGTTCTAAAACGTTTACCTACATATTTACCTTACTAAAAACAAAATGAATTCATCAACATGAAAAGGAACTTGGCATTACCCAGAATGGCATCATGTGCAATATCTGCAGCCGCATCACGACCACCGTAAAATTTTGTGTAACGCCTGTTGATGAAAAAGCTTGAAGCATAAGCCACCTTTCACAATTCAATTATTTATTTCAACCATGCATATGGCAAACTACCTTTGGTAAGTCCTTCCACCTATAAAGTTTACTTCAGGGCAATCCCATGCCAACGAAAAAGTTGCATGACGAGTTGCATCAGGTGGAACTGTCACTGAGCAAGCAATGGCTGCCCCAATAGATGATCCTGGTTTTGAAGGCATAGCTATTTCGGCAGACTTATGGTTGTCAAAGGATCCATGCTATTTCCATACAAAATCTTACGTTAACTTCTACTAAAAATATGATTAAGCATAGGTGCTTAAGATCTAACACAATGAATATGCATACATCAGTTACCTTATGCTCTAGCATGCAAAGTTGAAAACACAAGAAACTTCTCATTGAACATATATCAAATCATCTTAAACCCATAATGGTAGTAAAGAAAAGGAACTAGGGGAAAGTATATAGTCACCAACAATCATCTAACCGTAACTGGAGAAAGTATAATTGAGATCAACAATCAACTAACATTATGCCAATCTTACTTTCGAAAAAACAGCAATGTTTAACAAAAGATTTCAAATCTGATAGGTTTTCACCAAGCTTATTAACTGCCTCTCCCACTCAAGAAAGTGTTATTATTGGTTTCCATTTTTCCTAACCTTACATTTGTTTTATGTAAGTACTCTTGGCCATCCCCATTCAAAAAATTGCTAAATTAAACATGTCCGGATCACTCTTTCATGAAAACAAAATAAATATCTTAGTCCTTCCAAATTTCATTAGAGCAAAAATTTTGAGAAGTTAAAGGAACAAAACAACCATCATGGCATGCTTCTAAAGCATATAAACTTCCACAAACCTGTTTCATTTCATTCCACATGTCTCTTGCAGTTATACCTTCAGAGTTTCCTGATATTACGAAGCAAGGACACTCGGAGACATTGACTCCATGCTTCTCTTGTGCAGCAATTGCAAAAGTCACTGGGGAAACCCCATTAGCTGTCCTGTAAGATAACAATAGAAGCACAAGATTTGTACACATACCATTAACCTAGAGTCGAGAAAACCAATTCCAGAATATTATTTTCCATGCAGGAAAAAGGATCTCACTTGTGATGTAGAAGAACACAATGAACACCATCCTTCATTCTAGCAGGATAAATAAGCATGTTTGTCAGTGTTAAAGTGGGCATCAAACTTTTCCATATGATAATTAAGACATGATCACAAGAAACTAAGATAAAATACACGAACACTCTTCTTACATTCTCTTTGAATTGACATGCTGGCCAGAGAACTCAGATACCCCTCCAGCAGAATTCTGAATTGGCAAAGACATGACAAATTGGCATAAGGTATGTGACTTGTTTAAGTCTCATACTAAAATAAGCTATGTATGGAAAGCAAATTTGCCCCCTGTCCCCACATGACCAATTGAAGAGAGGAGCCCGGAATGAAACAGGATCAGTACAAGATAAAAAATGACTTACTGTCCATGTAAAAAGCAAGGACACGTTGGCATCAGTTGTCCCAGAGTTATATAGCTGAAAAAAGGATAAAGGAACTCAGGAACAAGTAAGCAGTGCCAAAATTGAAGTAAACAAAACTGATAAAGAGCCTCATTCATACCGTGAAAGTGAAAACTGAGACAGGAAAACTGCTCTCCTTGTAATTATGAGGAATAATAGGTGAAATTTGGCGACAAACAATTTTAAGTTCTGGATCAGGTTCGCCTGCATTTAAAGAGGGTATGAAATATAGAACCATCTACAGTTCAATGTATTCTAAGATAATATCACTTGATGATGTAGCTTACCGTCATATATGGTCCAAGCCCGGGGGAACAAAGCATGATAATTGGAATTATGCCCCTTCAGATTCCAGTCCCATGATCCAATTCCTGAAACTGCAGGGTCACTAAGTATACACATGACAATCAGTAAGTTATCTCTTAACGTCCTCTTCCTTAATTCTCATTTCTAAACTCAGTGTCACCTGATGCACTGATGGAATTATGAAAAAAGATTAGCATATCAACGATCAACTAACCAGGAAATTATAGAATTACTTACTCGACCGCCTCTGGACTCCTTGGGCACAGTACACTAGAGTACTTCTTGCCATTTGATCGTGAAATGAAAACCTGCATGAATTTTGGCATAAAGATTAAAACAACTTCGTTAACCCAAGCAAACGAAACGATATTACACAATTCTTCTATATTCTGTTTCCATGACATTGTTCATATCACATTTTTAAAATGATGGAAATTGGGAACTATTGCAAAATGTATTTATACATTGAAAAATTGAGAAACATTTAAAGAGTCAGAAATATGCCTTCAAATCAAACATTTAATCAACATTTGAGTTTAACTTCAATGTATTAACGTGTACTCAAGAACAGGCAACAAATATTCTCAGAGAAAAGCTTATCAGTATAGATAAAGTTTTGTTTACATCAAAGTAGGCCCATATTCTGATTTATAAAGGAAGAATGTTCTCGAACAAATGACATTGCTGTTGAAAATAATCAATTTAGTGTACAGGCTAGAAAACCAAGGAAAAACTCACAAACACAGAAGACAATTTCAGTTGGAAACCACATTAAGAGGATTTCCTCAAAATGTACTCATAATTCTCTTTTCAGATAAACATCAAACTCATTTTCTTTTATTTTTTAAGAACTTTTCCTGCAAAGCATTATAATCTTTCCTACCTCCTGACAACTCCCATCACATCACACCAAGAGTGGTAATTATTTACTTAGAAATGCTCCCTCCTAGCTGCATCGCTAAACTATTCTGATCTTGCTGTACCAAAATTTGTGATCTTAGAATACAACTTTCTCCAGACTTGGCATTAATCTATGACTCAAACTTTTGAATCCCAAATAATCAAGCACCCCAATTTTTAAAGCACATAGAAACTAACTAAATAATATAAACAATATGGTTAATCACAGTTATCATCTTTTAGTTAATGGATGGCCCAATCTCGTTTCATGCTAACTGTGAAAATGCATAAACCTTTGTGTGAGAGACTCGAGAAACACTAAGAAGTCTCATAGATTTCCGTAAAGGATTAAATCATTCTGCAGACTGCAATAAAGAGAGAACAACGAAATTTTAATAGAGTCAAATTGTTTACAATGGCTGTAAGATTTGGAAATGGAAATTATTTTACCAGATAACCTCAGCAGTCTTCGTAATATGTCGTAGTTCAAATATAGTTGTTATAGTGAAATTAATGGCATGTAAATGCAGTCAAGTCAGGTTGTGCATATTAGAAAAGAAGTAACTCTGTCATCACAAATATTAAAAGTGATAACATCTTTTACTTTTTAGCCAACATTGTTGAATGCAGACACAAATTAACCGGATAATAGTTCTGGAAGCATATCAAACTTACAGAAAATTGATTTGCTAAAATAGGTTTCTCCTCACATATTCTTGGAAACAGTTGCCACCGCTGAAATTCACCTCTATAACTTCGTCCAATGCTTCCTGAACTGCAGTGGTAAAATCTTAATTAGAAACGATACATAGGGACGATTAAAATAATAATCAAATTTTATTCTACAATGGAAAGACAAATATATACAGATAAAGGACACATTTGAAAGATCTAGCAAACTGAGGCCAACACAATGTCTCAAGCATCATCAATTTCCAAATGAAAATTTGCACATTTTTATAAGTTTTGAGGTCCACAACATAAACTTGTTCTACAACTGTATGCAAATAGTTATTTCACTCTATCTTATAAAAGCATAGAAGTTGTAGATTTTGATGTTAGCACATAAACATCCTACTCACTGAGCAAATATGTGCAGAAAACCAATATTCAGTTTGTGAAGGTCAAAAACAATGATTTTGCACAAACAAAATTCAGTTTATGGCAAAAAAATTTTACTTTCGTGAATGGCACATGTAAAGACCTACCCCACACCACCTAGTGGAACGCCATGACAAGATGTCATGTATCGCTTGGCAAATGGATTGATAAAAGGCCCCTGAGGACGGTGAATATCAAGTACAAATTAATCATTTGTTCCTTACTGCAAATGATGACAAGATATGACTGCACATAGAGGTCAGAAGAAAATCACCCCCTTGGCTGCTTCTTCTCGAAGTAGACGCCATATCCGAATACCTATAGGAGCCTGCCAAAATGAAGAAAGACCATCTTAGTGACAGAGATAGAATCTTAAATAGAGGACAAATTTTTTGCACCTAAGAACCTCAATGATAGCTTCTGAGATAGAGGACAAAGGTTTTGCACCTAAAAACCTCAATGATACTTATGGGAACTATGATATCTTACAAGATACAAGTACACGATGTGTGTTTGTCTGCATCAGATTATAGACATTATTACACTAACAGGATAATTATTTTGAGTAAAAATCATATGAACTTCTAAACCTGAATAAAACCTTCTTAAATGAAGCCGCATTCATTTATTTTACATAGCAAATACAAAACAAAATAAATGCATTCATGAAAGTCTAGTTAACCAGTGTAGAACGAGTGGAGAACACTCAAAATATCAGAAGAAAGTACAAAAACAGAAAACTGGATGGTCAATCTACCATCTCTAGAAAATTAATCCATAATTTAGGTATCATGCCCATCACATAGTTAGCTTTTCTTAGATCAATGATATACAGAGGTTAGGAGCACCAAACAGATCAAAATAAAAGTAAATAATGAATCTACCATCTCAGGCCTAGTGGACCTATTACCTTCAGGATATACTAGAAAATGTAGAATTCCACCATGCTGCTAATACTGTTGGATTTAGGGCAAACCAGGAGATTGATTCAGGAAAAGATAAGACATAAGTCAATTGTCTCCATCTTGAGGTGTATTTTTTTTCCTCTTTTCTTCTTTCCTGATTTTGCTTTCTTATCTCACGGCAACCTAGTTCTTTTTTTTTTTCCCTCAACTAGCCATAAACTCTTACAACAAGGATAAAGGGAAATCATGAATGCATGTTGATTCTATACTCAAGCTATGGCCAATATGAGCCATCAGATACCAAAGAATACAAAACCGTTTTAAGTTAAAATGTGCATGCTACCAAAGAATACAAAACCGTTTTAAGTTAAAATGTGCATGCTTAAATCCACCATTGCAATCATACTATCAAACCAACAAAAAGCAGCTTGGGCATCCTGTATGAAATTCTTTTGCAATTGAGGGCCTATGTTAGAATAACAGAGATAAAGCACAGCTATACAAGATAAAAAGTGTAAAATCTCAAGGCTTTACTATAAAATATGGAATTGTACACTTACCATTGCCAATGCTTCCTTCCATTTTATACTGAACGGAGAGAGTGCAACCTCCTCACCATTTAATTTCCGTTGCCAAGTAATTGGTGCAGGTTTCCCAGGATCAACCTTAAGATAATCACGGTGAAGAAATGAAAGCTGTTCAGTAGGTGCGTGAGTTGTTTCTTGACAAGAAGGTTTACAATCTGAAAGGAAAAAGTAGCGAGGACTAGCTGACAAAATTCCTTTGAATATTACAGGAACCATGAAGAAAACGCATTTTCACCAATTTCAGATTGGAACATCAAAACAAACAGTATCCTCAAATGAGGGTTCCCATTCTTGAACTTGAACAAAGAGAGATGAAAGAATTCCTGAGCCTTGAACATTTTCGTCCATGGATTAGGGGAAAGGCAAGGAAGTAATTAAGAAGCAACATCACTGTTAAACTGGAGTGTTACAACTGATATGGAAGAACTTCTCGCATAGAAGAGTCTATGAATGTCATTAAGAGACAGGTTTCATCTTTTTATCATCGAAATGCAAACCTAGGGACCATCCAAAGAAGACAAATAAATCTCTTTGCATAGCATATAGAATATATAGCTTAAACAGTACCACTTCCTTTGGATAATCCGAAGATTCTTGGAATTCCTCATTGGAATCATTCTCCAGAATCTTTCCCTCAGACATCTTTCCTGGAAACAATCATCATGGTAAGTAAATCAGCCCATTTCCACTGGAATCATCCAAATCATTTGTACTTTTAACACTTCAAAGTAAAACAGCGAGTAGCTTTCCAACACGTGACAAATTCACAACAACTGTTGTTAACTTTAAGAAAAAAATCAAACGCAACACTCTTTTCGTTACCAGCCAAACACTCGTGCTTTGTTAAGATCATATTTGACCATGGGGATTAAACACAGCATCCGTTCCATTGAAAATTGAAATTCAATTAAACAGAACACAGAATTTCACAAGTCTACCGAAGGTATATTCCAAAGCAAAACCCGTTTCCATGAAATCAAATGCAGGATTGTTTAACCAGCCTAGAACAAAATTTAAGAGGGAAAAAAAAAAAAGAAGAAGAAAAAGAAAGAATCAGACCTCTAATCATGAATTCATAAATAAATGCAACAAGCTGATCCGCACACCTGTATTCACCCTAAAATAGATAGGTGTACATACACGTACATGTGTCCATGTAACAGTTTGCATAAGTACGTTTAAATGTATTACTTACATTCACTAATCACCATGAAACAAATTCCCGCAGGAAAAGAAAAACGAAGTGAGAACTTGCATATACAGATATATTCACGTATCATCAATTCAGGCAATGAGTTGCATACAGAAATTAACAGGAAACTAACCAGCGAGACAGAAAGATAAGATTTTGAAGAGAAAACAAGAAATGGGCAGTCAGAGATTACTTATAGATATCAAATATGGGTGTGTGATCCAAGCAAGAACTGCCGATCTTTATTCTCCCAACTCATCAATTCAAGACAAATGCTTGCTTTAAAGTCAAACATGCTGGCCGTTTTGTTTGGATACAAGCATACCAGCCACACCTGATCAAACTGTCCAATCCAACTGTGCGATATTGTTGTTTATTACAATGTTGGTCCCTGATCTTCGATTTATTCTGAAGAAAAACCCCCTAATTTGATCTTCTTTCCCATTAGTTGCCCAAAAGTTTCCTATAAACCTCTCATCATCTTCTTTGCATATTTTAGACTTATTAAATTCGATAGATTTGACAGATTTAATTATAAAATTTTTAAATGTATAATATTTTAATTTAATTTTTAATTTTTGAATTCGATTTATTTTAGTAATTTTTATTAATAAATTGATCAATTTTCATAAATTAATAATTTCTTATAAATTAAAATTAATTAATTAATTTTTATTTCATATTTTTTAATGAAACTTCAAATTTTTTACTAATAAGGACAATTTCTTTCAATCATATTTAAAATTTTTAAATTTATTTAATTTTTAGATAATTTTATGTTTTTTAATTAAGCAGTCTCTTCTACTGTGGTGCTTCCTAAATTTTGTGTTTTCTTAAACTTTTTGTTTTTTATGTGTTTTTGGTTTTGATATTAGCTTCTTTTCGTGATTTAAGGTTGAATGTTTTGTAGGTTTTATTATTTTGATCTCTTTGTAATTGATATTGTTGGGTTTATATCAAGATTGAATTTTTATGTCTACCGATCTTATGGTTTCATTTTTTGAGATCTTCTTTTGTTCTTTTACTTCAACAGATCTCATTTCTTTCCTCTGCCGTCGTAGTTCTGGTAAGGCTTAGATCTGTATAATCTTAGAATGGGTATTGGTTTATTCTCATTGCACTTGGTTTTGTTCTATTTTTTAGAATAAACTATTGCAGCTTTTTTAACAATATATTGATGCATATAACCAAATGCGATTTGGTGGTTTTAAAAACTCTTCACATTCTTATCTTCTTGGTAAATTTTCTTTTTGTTGAAGTTCTATTTTTTCACTATCTAGATTGTTATGATTTATTTGATACAAATTTTCGGTAAATTTTGTATTTTATTTTATTTATTTATTTTACTTCTTTTAATTTGCATCAATTATTTATAACTTTTCTGTTGTATTATCAGTATATTACGTTTTTTGTATAACATTTACATGTGGGCCTATTAAAAATAGTCTTTCAACTATGTAGGAATAAAGTTGCATACTATCAGACCTCCTCAGATCCCGCATTGATGCAAGATTCAGATTGGATGTGATGATGATGAATGTATTAAATTATTTAGGGTAAAAGACGTAGAATTACTTTATATTTTACGACATTTTATAAAATCTTCTTTAAAAATTATCAAAAAAATTTTAATTAAATATGATAAAACACACACGACATAAACATCGATGTTAACCAATTAAATATTGCTTACATAACGATTTAACTCAGTTTTTAAATTTTAATTAAATTAATTAAATTTGACTCAAAATAATAATTTTTTATAATTATTATAATTACTAATTTAAATCGAGTTTAATTGAGATGTGGGCATAAGAGTCAAGTTGGATTATTATGTCAATAACATTTGATTAATTTATACATGATATTCATACTGTATATATTTTGTTATTATATTTTAATTAAAGTTTAAGAGAATAATTTTTCTAAAAATTTAAAATTTATAAAAAATTTGATAAATTTAAAGATTAAAATACTCTTTAAAAATTTTTTAAGTCACGTTTTTAATTAAAGTTTAAGAGAATAAAAATTTTCTAAAAATTATAAAATTCTTTGATAATTTTAAAGATTAAAATACTTTTTATTTATTTATTTTAAGTCACAAGAAAGATCTTTGTCTGCCTAATCGATCATTCATTATGAAGCAGTATATAGACGGAGAAAGATAAGTAGATACTCTACTTGAAGATAAAGTCTTGAAGAATTTTTTTTTTAGCAAAAGAACTCGCAATCGTTATCTTTTTTATATATATTGGATAAATCTTCGGATTAACGCAATAACCTGTAAATTATACTAACTAGGTACTCCGCACTAGACAAATTCTGTACGATAGATTTGATTAAAAGAGTGTAAATATGAGGATTCAAACATAGGATCTTTTAGCTCTATACTCTCCCACTCCACTAAATTGACCACTCCTCCATCTACCGAGTCGATAGTCTATCGTTGACCTTTCAATGGTTACTTTCCAACTTGGATGCTGTATGTTTGTTGTTACCAACTACTATACATTAAGTCTTGTATTTTAATTGATTAGACATTAAAAAAAAGTGTTTTATTTTCTTAAATAGTTTAAATTTGATAAAAGTCATATGAATTCGATATATTTCATTAGTAAATATTACTTGATTTTTAATATATAACTTTGTTGAATAATTAGAATTATATAATTTTGGGTTAATTGACAAAAAAAATCCCAAACTTTCATCAAATTCTCAAATTTTTAATGATATATATTGTCATGTTAAATAATACAAATAATTCTTACGAAGAAAGAAGAAATAGGTATTGACGAAATATGAATTTTTAAAAAATTAAGAGGTTATTTTTATACTTATTAAAATTTAAAGAAAATTTTAAAAATAGCTATAATTATATAAAAGAAATCGTTCATTTAATCCGAAATTCTTTAAGGCAACAACACCCAAAGATAGTTTCAACTATAATTTTCAATGATTAGAAAACTCAACCAATTCAACTAATTTAATTATAAAAACTTTGAATCGTTTAACTTTTTTATTTAATTTATTTTGATAATTTTGTTAAAAATTGATTAGTTTGTTAATTAATCGACTTATTTTTATCAATTAATAAGTTTTTATAAATTAAAGTAAATCAATCAATTTTTATTTAATAATCTATTTTTAATTAAACATTAAATTATTAGATTGATAATAACATTGTTTTTTAATTATATTTCAAATTCTTTAATTTTATTCAATTTTTAGTCAGTATTATAATGATCTAATATCGGATGAACCTTTTAAACTTTAAATATCTTATCTTATTAGCTTGACTTTTGGTTTAGTTTTTAAAATATTAATAATTTTATTTAAAAGAACTGCAAATTTTTAATAAAAAGGGAGGAAATTGAAATAAAATTATCTATAGATTAATGGTTGCTTTTAATACGGGTAGATTTGTTTGCATGAAGCAGAAAAAGAGTAAGGGGCAAGGGAAGAAAATAAGTCCCAAATGTTGGGACTAAAGTGCAAAAATAAAAACATAAAAAGAGTAAAACAAAATATCTTTTTTGTTTTTTGTTTTTTGTTTTGCATTGTTGAATATTCAAAGAGTGCTTTAGTCACAAATGCGTAGGTGATTAAGTCATCCAGAATCTTACCCTTTTATTTTTTTATTATGACTTTTAATTTTTTTATTTTATAATTTTAAAAATAAAATAAAATAAAAATATATTTAGTTGTTTATATCAATATAATTATATATTTTTATTATTGATAATAATTTAAATATTAGATAAAATTAAAAGATAATTTATTTTAATATCTTATAAAATATTTATTAATAAATTTTCCATAAAATTTATTTTACATTATTAAATTAAAATTTAAAAAATTAAAATACATATACGATTTAACATTTATTTTAAATATATTTTAATATTAAATCCAATTTATTTGAAATTTATATATTTTGAAAATTTTTAATTTAAATATGTATTAATGATTAATTATTTGATTTGATTTAATTTAATTAATAAATTAATAAATTATTTGTTAATAAGTAATTGTAATTGATTAAATATAATATTAAACTGATTAAAATTAGTTAATCAATTAATAAAAATTATTCATTTGTTACCGTAAGGTCACAAGTTCGAATCACAGAAACAAATTATTTGTAAAAAATTATAAAAAGGAGGTTGTGTATATTAATGACTTTCCCCCACTCTCACAAAGCGAAAAACCATATATACAAAATAAGTTAATTTGAGTTATTTTAAATATAATATTAAAATAAATTATCCGTTATTATTAATAATAAATAATATATATTTACTTGATAGTAAAATAGATTATGAAAATACAGAAAAAACCATCTTTTCGTATTTTCATTAATTTGGAAAAATTGAAAAAACTAAAACTAAAAACAAAAACAAACAATTAAAACAAATAAACTTTTTTTTTACTAATTTTGAACAAATATAAATAGGACAAATAGAACTTGATATAATTCAAATTGGACTTAAAATTCGTTTAAATTACATTAAAATAACACTAATTTAATATAATTAATTACATTTAAATTTAAAGATTAAAATTATATTATTTTTAATTAATTACACTAACGGACAAAGGTTGGACTTTTCGAACTTCCAGATTAGGCTTATCAAACTAAACTTGTCTTCGAGTTCAAGACTTTTCGATCTTTCAAGTTAGGCTTTTGGAGGATTGGATTCGATCCCTATCAAATTGAACTTGATTTCAAATCAAGGGTTGAACTTTTCTAACTTGGGCTTCTAGAAGATCCGGTCCTATCAAACTAAACTTGACTTATTTTAACTTTGAATTAAAATATAGGTTACGTATTTATATTTATTGTCAAAAATGTCGCCTGGTTTCCGTCGCTGAAAACTATAGGTTACGTAATTTTTTTGTAATAGTCGTTAATGATTTTTGCTTACGCTTTAGTTTCATATCATATCGAAAGAGTATTTGCCGCGTCTTTAAAAACGTAGTCAAAAAAATTTTAGTTACGTTTCTTAAAATGTATTCAAATTTTTAGTATATATTTTAACTAAATATTATATCTTGTTAAATATAATTATTTATAATATTTTTAATCTATATTGTTGTATATGATATTTCAATTTTTTGTTGATAATTTATTATACAAAAATAATTGATAATTTGAAGCATTATATATAAAAAGTAAATTATCAATAATTTTTTGAAAAATAAAATATCATTAAATTATACGAACAAAAAGAATATTCTTCGTATATAAGATTTTAATTACAACCCTAAAAAATTTTATAGACAAAATAATAAATAAAGAGACCGGTTTACAAATTATAAATACTGAGATTACAAAAAAAATGCAGCGTAACTGGGACGACTAACTAGGTTGGTCCATGTTGATGAGAGCAACTTCATACCTCAATCATTATATCATTATCATCATCATCACCCAGTTCGAAATCCCGCATTGAAGCAAGGTCTGGGGAGGTCCGATAGTACGCAGTCTTACCCCTACATAGTAGAGAGGCTGTTTTCGGTGGACCCACATGTGAATGAGACAATATATAAATGATACAGGTTACAGAGAGAGAGAAATCATGTAACTAAATTTTCAATAAATACATAAATAAATATGATTAAAAAATTAAAAACATAAAAAGCTATACAAATGTGCCAAGAAAATTTTAAAAAATAAATAAAAAATAAAAATGTGATAAAATAACTAGATACATAATAGATACATATATAAGTAGGATAAAATAATAATAAATATGTAAAATAGAATAATATCCCTACCAGAGAAGCTACCAAACTTCATTTAAAAGATGTAAGTTCTACAGACAAAATTGGTAAGAAAAAAGGTAGGTTAGATATACTTGACATGCTGGAAAATTTTTTATTATACCTAATATGCTGCACAACTTTTTGTCACTATATTTTGAGATGTGCGTGTCATCCTTAAGTAGTGTTCTATTGATGTGCTCTGTAGCATTCTAGTTTTATTGATTGACCCTGAAGGGACAACCAATAGAGAATCATGAAAGCAACTTCAACTTCGATAGAGTACTTGAAATTATGCATAATTAAACTAATTTGTTTTCAATTAAGAAAAAAAGTATTTAAACATGCAATATTTGTGCTTTATCTTATGATCCTAAAGATCAATAACCCTTAGTACGATCATTGAGTTCAAGAAACGAAATAATTAGACGCAGAGAACTGTTTTTTTACATATTAAATAGAACACAATCAAAGGAAATAGTTTTAATCCGTATTATTGAAAGGAAAAGATATACCTTCAAGCATTGTCGAATTTAGCCTTTTTTTGAACTTAAAATTTAAAAATCTTTTAAAAATGATGTCATTTTAAAAACATAGGCCTTGGGCCTACCAGGCTTTAAGTCAAACTTAGCCTGTTAACATTTTGAAATTTAACCTCCTCTTTACTTTTTCAAAAAATATATTAGGAGCCTTAAAATATTAAATTATACATATGTTATAAAGCATTTGTTGTAGAAGAAAAACCAAACATTAAATCTCATATATTATGAAATTATTTATTTTAGCATACAACATTTCTATATAGTGTAACACGTAAAGATATCTTAGTTACGTATCCCGAATCGAACACGAGAGAGCAATAAATAAAAAATGTGAAAAATGCCTGATTTCTTTTAAATTTGGTATTAAAATTTATACAATAAAGGAACAATTAATGTTAGCTTGAAGTTTTTTTTTTAAGGTTAAAAATCATATATTAATCTTGGAAAAAAGGACGAATTACGTCTGAAATAGACTCCCACACAACATAACGGGAGTAGCGAATGGAGGCTCGAGCAAGAGAGTGAGCCACACCATTCGAGGACCTCCTAACCCACCGAATATTAATGTTTGGGTGATAAGCAACCAAAGTTTTATAATCTGATACAATTAATCCAAAAGCAAAACTATCAAGAAAAGATGAATTAAGAGCAGTAACAAGTAATTGATTATTCGAAAAAATAGAACCATGGTCTTCAAGACGTTGAATGGCAAATAAAATTGCAGCACGAAGCGCAATGGCCTCCGCGATTTCTATAGATGTCGAACCTTCTTGGAATCCAGAAATAACATAACGGAAATCACCTTCACTAGATTTCACAACAACATCAAAACCCGTGATGACTTCTACTGAAAATGGGGCAGCATCAACGAACATATTCCATTGCCCATCGACAATCACAGAATCTGGAGCATGAACAACAGCATTTCGATGAACAGGCACATCAGCAGGTCCCAAACCATTAGTAGCTACATTAGAGATACCAGCAACCGTAACAGAAGTAGCTCCAGCCGAAAAACCAGCAGTAGCAAGTGCACCAACAACAGTGGCAGGTGCGCCAACCACAACAGAAGCCGGACCTGCAAAAGAAGCAGTAGCAGTGCTTGGGATATTTTGTCGCCTATTCAAGTTAGTTAAAGAGGACCAGTCTATCAAATGAGAGACTGTTGCGTAGACCACTTGATTAGCATTGGTTGAAGTAGAGGACCACACCAATTTATTTCTAGAATGCCACAGATGCCAAGCCACAAACGATATCAATTCAGCAATTTCTCTACCTCTTAATTATTTTTTAATTATTTATACAACAATTAATAGTTTGTTAAATAATGAACTTTTTAATTATTTTAAATTTTTTTAGTAATTATAACCGCACTTGCCAAACACCTATTTTCATATTTTAATAATTACTAAAACAACAATCTTAAATACATAAATATTTATTATTTTAGTAGGTTATTAATAACCACTACTCCCTCAAACCATGCCATAATCTTTTACTGTGCAAGAAAATAAATAAAGCTACTGGACGTCCGAAGCCAACTTTGCCGGGGCTTTCCTCTTCCATTGGTCGACCGTCTTTTCTCTCCTCAGACCTCTGTCCGGCCGTCTCTAGGTTGGAGCTCTGGTCTCCTCACTTAGAGAGACGACCAATCCACTTCGTTCCTCGAAAATATCCAATTAGAATACGAATAAGATCAGAAAGGACATTCTTGTAGGGAAGAGGGCACATAGTCTTTAATTTCTTGCTGCTTATGTTGTCTTTTTCCTTTGTCTATCCATTGTATTCTGTTCCCAGAGCGATTTAGAGCCTGCTTTCTTTGTTCTGTTCTTTTGGTTTAGCACGAGCGAATTTGGCCTCCTTCAATTTTCTGTTTAGATTTGAATTTGACCCAGCGAATTAGGTACATCGCGGGTTTGTTTCTCTCAACCATTTTTCTCAGTTCTCACCTCTTATGGTTTCTATAACCTTCTTAGCTGTACACCGTCTTCTCTGCTACTGACGCTAAGAGAAACGCCAGAATCCCATGTCCACTTTGGCTCGCCGTCGCCCTCTCTAATTGTTAGACATTGGGCTCCACCGTATTCTGCCCCTCGCTTCTCGAGAATGGCTTTACTCGGAAGATCGCTATGCGGATTAGCACCGTTCTCTCCTACACCCACTCTTCCTCCTCATAATCACGAAATAGGTATAAGATCAGAGCTGTCTGTAGGAGAGTTTCCATCTAATGCACTTCGCCGTAGTAAAGACCCTCAATGGCGAGGAGGGTTCAGCTTAGGTGTGGACTTGGGCTTGTCTCGCACAGGCCTTGCTCTCAGTAAAGGCTTCTCAATTCGTCCTCTGACTGTACGTTACAATTATAATCGTTAACGTCTGCTTTTCAATTTCTGGTTCTGGTTTGTTCGATTTGATTTGATGCATAGGTTTTGTTTTACTCTCTAGGTTTTGGAATTGAAAGGGCAAAGGCTTGAATTTAAACTTCTTGAAGTTGCCGAAGATGAGGTACTCTCTTTTGCTTGCAGGAAAATGAAAATGGGGTTGATGAGTACAAAAAAGTGTAAAATTTGCAGGAAGCAGATGAGTTTATTATTGGACTTCCCAAATCCTGGGATGGGAAGGAGACTCCCCAATCGAACAAGGTTCGTAGTGTAGCTGGAAGAATTGCGGTTCGTGCTGCTGAGAGGTATTAATGGAATCCAACCAAAAACAATAAAGGAAAACATTTGGCCCGTTGATGCTTACAGTATGCTAAGCCAACTTAAATTGCTTTGAATGTCTTCTTTCATTCAATAGTTTTATTGCCATTTATCTATCTGCATGTATGTGTTGATATGTTTTACATCTAAGGCACTACTGTTTTGGTTGTGGGTGCTTTTTCTTCTAATTTCCCTGTGTTAAGTTAATTAAAAGAACTCCTAATCTTTAAAATTATTGAAAATAACTCTTTGTAGTCTTTTTATAAAAAATTATTAGGAAAATATCATTTTGGGTTATGTTTAATTGGTTTTGGTAGAATTTAAGAGTTGAATTATGTGATCATATTTGTAATAGTTGATTGGTTTATAGAAAATTATTGTGTCTTTTATATAAAATTTAGTGGTGCTAATCTCAATGTTTGAAGTTTAGGGGTTGGAGAGTGTACCTTCAGGATGAACACGGGACATCAATCGAAGCCACTCACCGTATGATAAACATGTATGTAAAGTTGGTGAAGACTGCAGATAACTTCTTTCTAATTGCTTCATTGATTGTGGTTCTTTTCCCTTTGGTCAACTAAATTCATATAACTTGATTAGTTTGCACTTCACTTGCATGGCTTCGAGCACGGTAGCACTTTAGCGTGTTATAGCTAGATATTGTACATATAATCCAACATTATGACGGTAATTCACCATTCTAATAAATAGGCAGAAGGAGTTTTTGGATTGTCAAATGCTTATGATGTGTGGATTAAAAATAAAAACGCTTTTCATGTGCTGGTCAAAAGATCTTAGTATATAATTTTTTAGCCTTTTGGGGAAGTACTTGAAGACTGCTTTCAAAAGCAAATTAAAATACATGCTTGGTCAGAATCTTGGAGTATACATGTTTAATGTGTTCATCAAAGTGAGAATTTTGTTTATCTTTTGTATTCTTTATAACTTGCGGTTGGCCCGACTTGACCTTTTAGTTTCTTATATTTACAAATCAAAATGATGTTGTTTTGGTGGACTGAGTTAACCGAACTCCTTTACATTGGGTTGAGTTGAACCTGGACTTTGATCCCTAATAATGATGCATACCGGTTGGAAATGTCCGATTTTTAGTCAATTCAATCCATCAAATTTTGCTAAATAATGGCATGGTGTAAAGTCTGTAGAATAGAGAATTTTGGTTGATTTACTACTTGAGGACATATATATAAGTTTGGCTTCACTTTCAGGGGCCTTGGAAGGAATACTCGGCAGAAGAACGGTGATGCCTATGCTGCTGTGGTATGCAATCGTTCTTTTTACGTGATTCTTGTGCAAAAAATCAAATTCATCGTCAAACATTTCATCGATTTTTCATATGGAACTTAATTCCAACCAATGCCCTTTCTTTTTCCTTTTTCTGTTGCTGATTGGAGATGGTATTGGAGAGATACTTTTCCACCTCAGGTGAGGGTGCCGAGCTTTTGCTTCCCAAACAATTGGATCTACAAGAAAGGCTTCGAGTAGGCCCCAAAAAGGACACAGATTTCTACCCTGATGAACGATTTGGTTGGGATACTTAGCTTGACTAAGACTAGAGCTGAGCTTCCATAACATCAATGGTAATTCCTACTGCCTTGGAAACTTTTTTATTGCTTGATCTTGTAGGTGTATAAGGGATTTTTGTTTAAAGGTCCAAGATATTAACTTGATGCTCATCCTAAATAGCGAAGGTGACAAGGATGGCTATACCAAATCAAAAAGAATTGTGCTTTACAGGTAGTTTTGTTCAAATGTTTTTCCTTTTTTATTTTTTGGTTGGGTTCAGATAATACCCTCTCAACAGCACGAACTGCGATACTTTCAACTACATTACGGATCTTGTTCGATTGGGGCATCTCCTTCCCATCCCAGGATTTGGGAAGTCCAATAATAAACTCATCTGCTTCCTACAAATTTTACACTCTTTTTTGTACTCATCAATCTCATTTTCATTTTTTTTTGCAAGCAAAAGAGAGTACCTCGTCTTCTGCAACTTCAAGAAGTTTAAATTCACGCCTTTGTCCTTTCAATTCCAAAACCAAAAGAGTGAAACAAAACCTATACATCAAATCAAATCGAACAAACCAGAACCAGAAATTGAAAAGCAGATGCTAACGATTACAATTGTAACGTACACTCAAAGGACGAATTGAGAAGCCTTTACTAAGAGCAAGGCCTGTGCTAGACAAGCCCGAGTTCACACCTAAGTTGAAATAGAGAGATTCCAATGATTAAAGTCCAATGGCGGAATCAAAGAGTTGAGGAATGTACGTGGGAAACAGAAGAATCAATGAGAACCAGATATCTACAATTGTTTCCCCAATAAGGTAAAATTTTAAAATTCTTGAACGATTTTAATAAGGGGGAAAATATAACAGTTGGTATCTGATTTACTCAACACATCAGGAAAAAAAACAGTATTTGAGACATTTTATTAAAACCAGATCAAATTAATGATGTTTGATACTTTTTTGGTCGTCGTAGGAAATTGTATGAGCTGATTTTAAAGAATCAATACAAGAGGGGCATTTTTGTAAATAGTGAACAAAGTGGCATATAAAAGAAGCTAATTACAAATAAAACAAAAAAAAAACTTGTCTTCCTCCTCCTTCCTCACTTACGAGATTCACCATGGAAGTTTCTCTCAAAATTTTCAGCTTTTTGACAAGAAAGTGAAGGAGGATTAAGCCAATTAATCGATACAAAACGGTAAGCCTCGATCCCTACACTTGATTCTACTGGTTGGAATTTGTTTTTTCATTTTCTTTTGTCATAACTAGGAAACCCACTTAATGAAATTTATGGGTTGATGATTTTGATGATGAATTCTTATTCTTTGATATCTAATGACAAATTCACACGAGAAAATTTTCATTTTTATGGTGATTTTGGGCCAAACCAAAACCTAGGGTTTTGGAGTTCAAAGTTACCAAGGGAGGTAAATTTGTAGGTCCTCCTTATATATATTTTTTGAGCTGTTTAACGTGTGAATTTGGAGAAACTCAAAACTTGGAAGTTGTAGATACAGATGTCTACTGTATCCCTGAATTTTTTTACGAATTTAGGATGAGCCAAACAAATGAGATAAGTCTCGAATTGAAATTGGTTCAGAATACCAGCGAGATTGAAATATGAAATGAAAGTTAATTGTTTGAGGACTTTAGAGTCAGAATTGGATGATGAGTTCTAATTATGAAATGCTCTAAAATGTGTCATCTAAGTTCTGTAGAGAGGGAATTTTAATTGGATGAGTATCCTGTGAGAGATGACTAAATAAATAAAGGGTGTTACTGACCTTAGTGACACAGAAGAGAACAGAAACACAACAGCTTTATAAAAATCATGATAAATACAAATTTCATCATTTTTGAACCGTCTTTGGATATGTGATAGCCATATGAGTCCATTAAAAACGGAGATTTGAATTACCTCAATTGGATGATAAATGAATAAGTTATAATGATTTGAGACAGGAAAAGTCCAACTTATGACAGAATATTAAGGCTGACTGTAAATAAGATATTTGAAAGTCTTAATGATTGAATTAGAAAATGCTCATAAAAGAAAAGATGTGAATTTGTGTGTTAGCTAGAGGTATGGAAAGTTTGAGAAACATTGAACCTATGTAGAAAAAGCTATACTTTTGCGAATGAGATCTGCGCAGATGAATCAGTTAAACCGAATAGGTTCAAGTATGATTTAGCTAATCAAGACATAAAGAATCAAGTATTGAAAATTGTGAGCTAAATTTGGACATAATGAAGTCCAAGACTCCTAATTTCAAAAGAAAATTTGGCTTGAAACCATTTTGATCATTATAGAAGAAAATATAACTTATAATGTTATTTGTTAAGAAATGAGATTTATGAAAAAATGACTAATGCAGGTATATGTACTATTTATGCATGCTACCCAATAACTTGTGAAAACAGACGAGGAATAGAAGTAAAAGTCATACCTAATACCTCTCAATTTCAAGAAGATTAGAAAAAAGATAAGAACCCCTGAGATAATCGAGGTGAGTATAATCATGATGCTACCGTACTTGTGTAGTAATCCTTTTTATCTTGCAGCTTGTTGAATTGTTCTTGAATCTGTATGACTTATCTGATATATGACTCTTTGTGATTGAGCCTAGCATGTTTTATGCCAGTTTGGCCAGATGATATTCATATTCTTTGCATCTTTTGGCTCCCTTGTTATGTTGAACCTATTGATTGCAATTCCTTGATGAATCATGTTTTTTTTAGCCATGATTGATGAGCTCATAGGATACCCAACTAATAAGGTATATTATCAGACTATGTGCATATAGGTAACCCGCTGGTAATGGGTCAGAACCAGGTCCTACCTGGAGATGGGCCTCTAGGGGCAAAGTTAGGCCAACTTTATCTTCAATCAGAAAAGGGGAGATATGTCGTACTAGCATGCTTCTGTCTTTTCCTAAGAAATTCAGAAAATCAAAACTTAGAAATAAGAAAGCTAAGAATTAGAAATCCTAGAACTCTATAAAAAAAAACCTAGAACTCAGAAAAATAACCTAGAATGCAGAAAATAACCCAAAACTCAAAAAAGAATTCAAAAACCAGATTCATTTTATAACAGAACAATCCATATTAAGATTTATTATTGATATTCATGTGATTGCCTCATTTGAGATTCCTACCTGTTTATTTATTGATACCATGTATTGTTGTTTGGAATGCCACAAATCATCCTTGTGAAGCTAGCCTTGTGTTTCCTAGCCCCACAAGCATGGTAACATGTTTATAATTCATTGAGTCGTGTTGTAGACTCACCTTTTACTATTATCATTTCAGGGAATTAGCAAATCGTACAAGAGAGAAATCCAAGCCTTTTGAGACTAGCGTGAATAATCAGACAAATAATTTTTTTTGACATGATGTTAATTGCAGATGCTTATAGCTGTTCCATGGTTTGTCATAATCATATGTACATGATACATGTATGAATATGCTATGTTATTTAGAATGATGTTGGTTGATGTTATGAATGATCATAGATTGACATATTATAAGTGGATAATGTATGTTAGAATCACAGATTGAGATCCTTCATTCAAAACTATTAAGCAGGACCGTGTTGGCACTAGGGAATAGGTAGGCTTAATGCCACAAAAACTCGTAGTAAGCCTAATTTTTCTATATTCTACTGAAAATCCGGCATGACCCATTCGTGTATCTGATTAATCCTTATACCTGCTTAACAGTTTTGAATGAAGTAAGGATCTAAATCTGTAATTCTAACGTATATTATCTACTTATAATCTGCCAATCTATGATCGTCTCATAACATCAATTGACATCATTCTCAATAACATAGCATAACTATACATGTATCATGTACATATGATTATGACAAACCATGGAGCAGCTATAAGCATATGCAATTAATATCATGCCCAAAAAAATTATTTGTCTGCTTATCTAAGCGAGTTTCAAAAGGCTTACATTTCTCTTTCGTATGACCTGTTAATCCCCTGAAATGATAATAGTGAGAGGTGAGTCTACAATACGACTCAGTGAGTTATAAACATGTTACCATGCTCATGAGGCTTGCTAACATAAGGCCAGCTTCACAAGAATAGTCTGTGGCATTCTAAGCAACAATATACAGTATCAATAAATAAACCGGTAATAATTTCAAATGCGGCAATCACATGAGTATCAATAATGAATCTCATTATGAATTGTTCTATTTAAAAAAAAAAATGAATCTGGTTTCTGAATTCTTTTCTGAGGTTTGAGTTCTTTCTGAATTTTGGGTTCTTTCTTTGGTAAAGTTCTACAGGATTTCCAATTCTAAAGCTTTCTCATTTCTGAGTTTTGATTTTCTAAATTTCTTAAGAAGACACAGAGGCATGTTAGTACGGCGTATCTCCCCTTTTCTTATTCTAGACAAAGTTGGCCTAACATTGCCCCTGGAGGCCTGCCCTCTCCAAATAGGACCCGGTTATGATAATATACCCCATCAGTTGGGTATCCTAGGAACTCATCAATAATGGCTTAAAAAACATGATTCATTAACACAATAAGGGAGCCAAAAGATGCAAAGAATATGAATATCATCTGACCAAACTGGCATAAAACATGCTAGGCTCAATCACAAAGAGTCATATATCAAATAAGTCATACAGATTTGAAAACAATTCAACAAGCCGCAAGATTAAAAAAAAAAAGAATTACTACACAAGTATAGTAGCATGATTATACTTACCTCGACTATCTCAGGGGTTCTTATCTCTTTTCTAATCTTCTTGAACTTTAAAGGTACTAGGTATGACTTCTAGTTCTATTCCTCGTCTGCTTTCACAAGCTATTGGGTAGCATGCATAACAGTTACATATGCCCACATTAGTCATTCTTACAAAAATCTCATTTCTTAACACTTATCATTAAAAAAAAACTTTATATTTTATTCACTAATTCATCCGCATAGGTCTCATTCACGAAAGCATAGCTTTTTATACATAGGTCCAATGTTTCTCAAACTTTCCATATCTCTAGTTAACACACAAATTCACATCTTTTTTGATGACCATTTTCTAATTCAATCATTAAGGCTTCCAAATATCCCCTTTTACAATCAGCCTTAATATTCTATCATGAGTTGGACCCTTCCTGTCTCAAATCATTATAACTTATTTATTTCTCATCCAATTAAGGTGATTCAAATCTCCGTTTTCAATAGACTTATATTATCCAAAGATGGCTACAAAATGATGAACTTTGTCTTTATTGTGATTTTTATAAAGTTGTCATGTTTCTGTTTTCTTCTGTGCCACTAAGATCAGTAACACCCTTCACTTATTTAGCCATCACTTACAGGATACTCATCCAATTAAAATTTCATTTATACAGCACTTAGATGACACATTTTCGAGCATTTCATAATAAGAACTCATCATCCAATTCTGACTCTAAAGTCCTCAAACAATTAACTTTCATTTCGTGTTTCAATCCCGCTGGTATTCTGAATCAGTTTCTATTCGGGACTTATCTCATTTGTTTGGCCCACCTTAAATTCGTAAAAAATTTCAGGGATACAGTAGATACCTGTATCTACAACTTCTAAGTTTTGAATTTCTCCAAATTCACACGTTAAACAGCTAAAAAAAATGTATAAGAAGGACCTACGAATCTACCTCCCTTGGCAGCTTTGAACTCCAAAACCCTAGGTTTTGGTTTAGCCCTAAATCACCATAAAAATGAAAATTTTCTCATGTTAATTTGTCATTAGACATCAAAGAATAAAAATCCACCACCAAAATCATCAAACTCATAAATTTCATCAAATGAGTTTCATAGCCATGGAAAAAAAAGTGAGAAACTAAATTCCAATCGGTAGAATTAAGTGTCGAGATCGAGGCTTACCGTTTTGTATTGACTGATCGACTTGATTCTCCTTCACATTCTTGTTACAAAGCTTGAAAACTTTGAGAGAAAGCTTCCATAGTGAATTCTCGTAAGTGAGGGAGGAGGAGGAAAGTTTTTGTCTTATTTGTAGTTAGCTTCTTTTATAAGTCATTTTGTTTATTATTTACAAAAATGGCCCTCTTGTATTGGTTCTTTCAAAATCCGCTAGTACAATTTCCTGTGGCAACCGCAAAAGTGTCAAACATCATTAATTTGATGTCACCAAAAATTATAATTCCTCGTCTTGGTTTTAATGACATTAGTCTCAAATACCGATTATTTTTTTCCGATGTACGGGGTAAATCAGATACCAGGTGTTACATCCCCCCCCCCCCCCCCCTTATTAAAATTCGTCCACAAATTTTAGAAATTTACCTTATTGGGGAAACAATTGTGGATATCTGGTTCTCATTGATTTTTCTATTTTCCATGAACATTCCTCAACTCTTTGATTTCGCCATTAGACTTTAATCATTGGAATCTCTTTATTTCGCAATTTTCTAATCTGTCTGTCCATGATGGCAACTGGAGTTTCTTCATAAGAAAGATTCTTTGCTATTTCCACTTCTGGGGCTTGTAATACGTGGGAAGGGCCTGGAATATACTTTCTTAATATTGATATATGGAAAACTGGATGCATGTAGCTAAGATGAGGAAGCAAAGCTAATCGATATGACACATTACCGACCCTTTCAAGGATCTCGAATGGTCTAATATATCTAAGATTCAGCTTCCTCTCTTTCCAAATCTAACTACACGTTTCATAGGAGAGACTTTTAAGAAAACTTGATCACCTGGTTTATATTGTACTTCCCTTCTCTTAGAATCTATATAACTCTTTTGCCTACTGAAGGCCATTCTTAATCTTTCCTGTATCAGAGGAACTTTTGCAGATGTTTCTTAAATTAGGTCTGGTCCCTCTAACTATTTGTCTCCTACTTCTGTCCAACATAGTAGAAATCTACACTTTTTGCCATACAATACCTCGTAAGGTGTCATCCCAATGGTGGAATGGTAGCTGTTGTTGTAAGCAAATTCTATTAAAGGCAAATAACGTTCCCAGTCTCCACCAAAGTCCAAGACATAAATTCTTAACATGTCTTCAAGTGTCTGGATGGTTGTCTTTAATTGCCCATCAGTCTGTGAGTTGAATGCTATACTAAAGTTCAACTGTGTACCTGTGGCTTCTTGTAGTTTCTGTTAGAATCTAGAAGTGAACTGTGTTCCTCTATCAGATATAATAGACACTGGCACTCTATGATACTTCACAATTCTGTCAACATATAACTGGGCTAACTGAGCTGCACGATAAGTAGTTTTAACTGCTATAAAGTGGGCTGACTTGGTGAGTTTGTCAACTACAACCCAAATGGAATCATGCCCCTTAGTTGTTTTTGGTAGTCCAATTACAAAATCTATGGTAATCCGCTCCCATTTTCACTCAGGTAGTGGTAGCTCCTGTAGTAGTCCAGTGAGCTTCTGATGTTCAAATTTGACCTGTTATCAAGTTAAATAGGTTGATACAAAATGGGCTACATCTTTCTTCATACCCGGCCACCAATACATACCTTTAATATCATGGTACATTTTGGTGGTTCCAAGTTGAACATTGTAGGATGTATAATATGCCTCATGCATAATTCTTTGTCTTAGCCCATTTATGTCAGGTACACATAACATGTTACCACATTTCAATACTCCATCTACTATGCTGAACTCTGTCACCTTACCATCCTGTACAGCTATTCTCAATTTGGCTAGATCAGGATCACTGTCTTGGGCAATTTTAATCTCATCAATTAAATTAGGTTTCACTTGGAATTGAGCAAGTAATACTTGAGAATCAGATAATTCCAAGTGCAATCTCCTATTAAATAACCCATTTAAATCTTTAACTAGCTCTTTCTTTTGAATGGGGATATGATACAAACACCCCATGGATTTTCTGCTTAGGACATCAGCCACTACATTAGCTTTACCCGGGTGATACAAGATCTGACAGTCATATTCCTTTAGTAACTCAATCCACCGACTCTGTCTGAGATTCAACTCTTTTTGTTGTTGAATGTACTGAAGACTCTTATGATTTGTATATATTTAACTCTTTTTACCATATAAATATTGTCTCCAAATTTTTAAACCAAATATCACGGCTGCCATTTCTAGATCATGGGTAGGATAGTTTACTTCATAATTCCTTAATTGTCTGGAAGTATAGGCAATTACCCTCCCATTCTGCATCAATACACATCCTAAACCAATTTTGGAGGCATCACAATACATCACATAATCACCTTGGCCTGAAGGCAATGCTAACACTGGAGTTGATGTGAGATATTCCTTAAGTTTTTGGAAACTTTTCTCACAGGAATCATCTCACTCAAATCTCACTTGTTTTCCGTGTTAACCTCATTAGTGGAGCAGCTATCTTGGAAAAATCTTTTACAAATCGTCTGTAGTAACCGGCCATACCTAAGAAACTTCGTATTTCGGTAACATTAGTAGGTCTAGGCCAATTAGACACAGCTTACACCTTCTGAGGATCCACTTGATCAATCCCTTCTTTACTAACCATATGACCTAAGAAATCCACTCTGTCGAGCCAAAACTCATACTTTGCCAACTTGGCATATAACTGATTATCTTTGAGGATTTGTAACACCATTGCCAAGTGTTTTTCATCTTCTTCTTGGCTCCAACGAATTTATCCAAATACGGCCTGAAAATTCTATTCATCAAATCTATGAAGGCCGCTGGTGCATTCATTAAACCAAAAGGAAGCACCAGGAATTCATAGTGTCCGTATCTGGTTCTAAAGGCAATTTTCGACACGTCCTCTTTTTGGATCCTCAACTAATGATACCCAGATTTGAGATCAATCTTAGAGAAATGGCTTGCTCCCTATAATTGATCAAACAGATCATCAATCCGAGGAAGAGGGTATTTATTCTTAATAGTTACTTTATTTAACTGCCTATAATCTATGCATAACCGTAGGGATCTATCTTTCTTCTTAACAAATAACACTGGTGCGCCCCACGATGAACTACTGGGTTTAATAAACCCCTTATTAAGCAAATCTTGCAACTGCTCCTTTAACTCTCTCAGTTCTATAGGAGCCATTCTGTATAGAGTAATTGAGATATGGTTTGTACCAGGAAGGAGTTCTATATTAAACTCTATTTCTCTTTCTGGTGGTAATCCAAGTATATCTTCTGGAAGCACATCTGGAAAATCCCTTACTATAGGGATCTGTTGTAACTCACTGATCTCACTTCTGGTATCCCTAACATGAGCTACATACCCCTGACATCCCTTTCTTAGAAGTCTTTAGGCCTACATAGCTGATATTCTGTTAACAGGAAACCCAATTCGGTCACCTTGATATAACACTTCTGTTTCTAGATCAGATCTAAGTATAATCCTTTTGTCATAACAATCCATTGTAGCATGGTGATTTGATAACCAGTCCATACCCAAGACAATATCAAATTCTAATACTGCCAACTCGATCAAGTTTTCCATAATTTTCTGCCCTCTAATTCCACTGCATATGAGGGGTAAACATATTTCACTTCAACAGTTTCCCTTAAGGGTGTAACTATGATCAGAGGGTCTTTCATTAATTCTCTCTCTTTATCTAGCTTTCTAGCAAAACTCGGCGCTATAAATGATTGAGTAGCGCCGGAGTCAAATAGCACTTTAGCATTCTCGTTCTGGATAAGGACTATACGTATATCAACATTATTTAATCATCATAATTAAAGAAAAATCATCTTTTGTCATAACAGAGCATAGACATTTTATTCATATGGTTACGAGAAGGAACAGTGGGTGTGGAAGAGGACGCTGGTAATCTGAAGAGCGATATCCCAAGTAAAGCCATTCTTGAGAAGCGAGGGATAGGATACGGTGGCCCAAAGTCGAAAATCTGTATTTGGGTTCAGTTCCGATTTGAAATCTGATCGGATAGCCTAGTAAGAGTTTAAAGGATCAAGCATATTCGAATAAACATATATTTTTAATTTTAAAAAATTGAAAATATTATTGCTTAAAAATTTTGAATTTCATTTTTTAATTTAAACCTTAGTTGAAATCCATAATTAGGGGAAAAAAGAGTCCAATTCAACTAAAATCTGATTAACTTGAACTAGACGGGGTCAAATCAAACAATCTCCTATGAATATTCAAATCTTCAAATCATTTTAAATAAGGTTGACAATGGGCTAAGTTGGGTCTATCTAGGTTGGCCTGGCCTTACTGCTATTGTTGTTATGACCCTAAGCTCGATTGAAACGGAGGTAGTCCTGCCCAAGCTAGTTTTTAATTAAAACCGTGATGTTTTGTAAATCAATGTCGCTTTGGTTACATATGTCAAACTTTGTGTCTAGAAATTTTGAATTTGAGCTTGATTGAAAACCTGATTAACCCAAACCTAACTCATTGGCTTGCCTTAACCCAACTATCATCTCTACTTTTGAAATATGCCATAATGTAATGCTAATGCCTTGAATTAAGGTTATCGTACTAACCCATTTGGAACAATATTGTTAATAAGCATAATTGGTAACAAATGACCAATTCAAGACAATTATCCTTGTTAACAAGGATGACAATAGCTCCCCTGACTCGTCCTAAACTTTTTTTTAAAAATAAAAATATAAAATGACGTTGTTTTACTTATACCAGTCAAGCCTAAACTTAGGCTCAATTTGCATCTCAACTTATTAAACACTAATCACTAAGTAAACCTAATTTTGCATCAGTCTCAAATTTCATAAAACTTCTAAACATTGCAATGAAGACAAGAAACCTCGTAAACATCGATCCAATAGAAATTCTCGACCTTCCTCCTAGTCCTGACCTCGGACAATGGTAGGAAAGGTACTTGCTCAGGGCCTACTCTTATAAAAATATCCTAATATTTTTCTGTGCAAACGCATTTTCACCCTCGTAAAGGCATCCCAAGACTTTTTGGTACACACTCATATTTATGAATGCACAATATCATTGGAAGTGGAAGAGGCTACTCTTTCTTTCAAGCATTTGGATGTGTTTCTTATCCTCTATTTTTAAAAATTTATATCAACATATAAATTTAAGATATTCTAACTAGATGTCAAAACCGGCATAGACCGTGGCTTCCTTACTTCCGAAACGACGTTGTTTTAAAAATTTTTTATTTTAAAAAAATGGCGGGCTGGGATGGGTTGGCAGGCCATAGCTTAGGCCACTCGTTGGTCAGCTCATGATCGGGCCGGGTCATGGGCTTACCCATCTCGGCCTGCTGGGCCACGGGCCAAGTCGAGCCTCCTGACCCATTGACATTCCTAATTCTAACTCAAGAATTTGCTTTTCACGGTTCTGATTTATAAGGGATAATTCAAAGGTAAAGTTTCTAATTTTTCTTTGCATCTTTTAGATTACTAAATGCTTGAATATATTATAATTAAATTGTCTCCATTGACAATATTTGCTCATAAATACCAATATCTCACAATGTTCGTATGGACATGATATTGCTCCTCTCAAGTTGTTTATTTTAACTCTTTATATATTTCTAATAAATAAGTATTAATATTTTCTCATTTTTATTTTGTAATATATTCATGTTATTATTAAATTATTTAAATTATAACTTAAATTAAATTATGACTTGTACATTATCGATTTATATAACTTGTCTACTATTGGCAATATATAATATGTAACTTGTATATTGTCGATTTATTGAGGTCTTTTTTTACTTTGCCTAGAATCACCGATTTATTGGGGTCTTTTTTTCCCTTTACCCAGGGCCTATAAAACTTTACGAACGACCTTGCTTCCTCCACTAAAAATAAAACACAAAATACTCAAACATGAAATAACCCAGTTAATACTGATCAAGAGTATATTTTGAACCTCGACATTTACAATATAATACAACTTGAATTATAACATTTTGAAGCATTCAAATTAAACCCTGAAATTTTAAAAAAGGTTAGAGTAAACCTTAAACATACGAAATTTTGACAGAATTAACTCTCCATTAGTTAAATATCACATCAATGATGACAAGTCATTTTTTATATTTTTAAAATCGATTGTGGGTCTTGTTGTCACGTAATCTATTTTTTAAATTAATCAGAAAGTGGGCCATAGGTTCACTATTATCCGTTTAAAATAGTATATCTCACTTGCCAGGTGTCAATGAGATTCACTGTTATATATTTCAGATTATATGTCTCACACATTATGTAACAATAAGGTTTGCTTTTTATTTAGAAAATAAAAGACAATGTCGCATTAACACTGATGTGACATTTAATTGATGGATAATTAATTCCGATAAATTTTTTATCTACTTAAAGTTTATTTTAAATGTTGTGAAAGCATTGAAATTTAATATGAACGATTTGAAATGTTAGAGTTTATTCAGTAATCTGTTGTAAATATTGAAGTTCAAAATATACTTTTAGTCGATCAATATTCAACCCCAATCACCCATATTCGAAATATCTAGTACAATAAACACTATATGAGAAAACACATTGAAAGCACTTGACTTTGAAAGGATCACACACATCAAATGACAAGAAATTAAAAAACAAACAAATAAATTACAATCCAAATGCAAAATAAATAAATAAATAAATAAAATTGAAATGATATGTAACACTAACATGTAAATCATCGAGACCCCAGGGGTGGTCGAATTGGTAGAGAAAGGGGGCATAGAGCCAAAAGATCTTGTGTTTGAATTTTCCTACCTATATTCTCTCGATCGCGCCCGTCGTACAAAGCTTACCTAGTATAGAGTTCCTGGTTGGCATGATTTGTAGGCTATTACGTTAATCCGAAAATTTATCTAGTGCGCGTCCAAAGGATAATAGTTGCTGGTTTTTCTGTTAAAAAAAATATAAATCATCAAAATCTAAACATTAGAAGATTAAAAAATAAAAAAATAAAGACCAATTAACAGCACAAAGAAACTCGATCTAGTAGAAAATCTCATAATAGAACCCTAAGTATATAGAATAGTAAGCAACCAGGGATGGCAATAGGGGCGACCCTGTCAATTTTTTTAAAATAATTTTTAAAATTTAAAAGAACAAAATAATATTTTTAATTAAGTCTGAGCCTGGGCTGCTCAAGCCCAATTGAAAACACTTACGCCTAAGCCCAATTGCCACAACTTTAAGCAGAAGAGATCTTGGTTAAGGGTATAAATTTCCTATAATATATTTTTTATAGTAATAAAAATAATGATCGATAATTTTCATGTCATTGGGTAATTGTGAGTTTATAAAATTATATGTTGTGAATATATTATTGGATTGCTCATTATACTAACTCAAACTTTAAAAAGTGATATTAAAATACTCAAAATTTTAATTTACAGTGTTAAATTATTTGATGCGGGTGAATCATGTAAGAATTATATATTTATCACATGATTATCGCATTGTCTCGTATAAAATTTATTATTCGTTAAATTAAAAATACGTTAAACATTTATGAAAATCTTAAAATTAACTTAGTCTTAAGTGTTGAAATATTTTTAGTTTATTAAATGATACATTTCATACATAATACACCTATCATATGTTCAAAATATAAATTTTGACAAGTTTGGGGAAGTCTACTAGTTAGCAGCTTCATGACTAGTTGATAGAGAGACTATTTTTGATAGACTCACATATATGTATGCCTTTGTGTCTATATATATATATATAAATAATAAAATAATAATAATTAAGAATAAAATAAGAATAGAGGTAAAGGATAATAATAAAAATAAATAAATATATAAAAATGAGTAAATAAATAAATAATACAATAAATACATAACAAGGTAAAGATTAAAAATAAAAAATAAAATAGGTAAATAACTCAAATTTTAAACTTGACCAAAACAATTAATTTTTAAATTAATAATTTAAGATAATTATTAGTTCGAGTCAAAATTAATTAATTCGGCTCGAATTTTTGTCGTATAGATAACGTTCATGATGTATATGTTTCATCATTATTTTTATCTAAAATTTTAAGAAAGAATTTTTGTAAATAAATAAAGTTATACAGTTTTTTTTGGAGAATTTTAAATTCCAAAAAAAATTCTATGATTTGTTAAATTACAAAAACATGTTTATGTTTTTTTTACCCAATAACTTATTTAGGAATGTCAAAACCAACCTAGCCTGGCTCTGGTTCACCTAGCTACAGACGGGCCACAGGTTGGCCCAAACGTTCTATTAAATCTTACCCACATATTTACGTGGACTCCACATAAATATATAGATGAAATTTAATGAGACATAATTAAAACAGAGTAACTGTAATAAAGGATTTGATGTGGCGTAACTTGGCGTTAGGGCCATAGCCCACGCCACGGATCCCTGAACTTATTTCAATTTAAGTTGGATTTAGGTCAATTTTATTTATTATTAAAAATCAAAACAAAATAATAAACTCAATTCAAATGGTATTTATCGTCCTTAATATGTTAAATTAAAATGCTCATAAAATAAATAAAACATATATTGTTATATATAAAATTGGTTTATTTTATCTCAAGTTTCAAACTCTAATTAAAATTAAATTATAAAAAAATAGAAAAAACCCCTGACCAATTCAAACTGGGCCTAACCTTAAACCGAAGCCCAATTTGGAATACTCCTGTTCTGTCGCAATCTGGCAGAATATCCGAGGTGGGACCAACGAACAACCCCTCACATGTTCTCCACGTGTCACGTTGTTAGTCTCTCTCTCTCTCTCTCTCTCTCTCCCCTGCAAGTTTCTTCGATGAGTTCCTTCCTAACCTTCTTCATACATTTTAGTGTGTGTATATATATGTACATGTACATGCACCGTCGTCTGTGAAGAGGGAGAGTGTTGGATTTGTTGTTGAAGGACGTTTCGTTTTGGATTTTCTGCTCTGAGTACAATTAGATAAAGCAAGATTTCATCTTTCAATATCTCATATAACAGAACACAACAACGCAGAGAAAAGGCTCTAACAGCCAGAGCATGTCTCGAACCCAATAGGTTCTCTTTGCCATTAGCATTTTTAGGAACTACCCAGATCCGAATTTCTCTATTTCCACCTCTCTGTCTACCGGTTTCTTGTTTCTCAGACAACTCACCGTTGAACATCAGGAAAAAAGTTTTGTCTTTGTTGGAAGGACACTTTTCCATTTTTGGTCACGCTTTCAGTTGTTAACAACTCGGTTCTTTCGTGCACTTGTACATTTTTTTTTGTTTTGTTTTTGGTGACAGAGGGGGGGAAAAAGTCGTTGGTGATTAAACGGAAACTGTTACCTTGTTCATTTCAAAGTTTTTGGTTTCTGTTTATTTTTCCCTTCATTTCAATTTCTTACTTGGGGATCTGGGTCTTATTTTATATTCGCCTGAACCATCGGTTTAAGTTGCATTCATTGGTTTCCTGCGCATTTCTCGACCTGGGTTATCGTCAATTTCAAATTTTGGGTTCTAGGATCTGACAAAATTTCACGCTTTACTATTTTTCTAAGCCTCCCATCTGTTTCTTTGATCTGGGATTTCTGGGTGGTTTAACAATTGTGGAAAACTTTGGTATCGAATTAGAGAATTGGAAATTAAACACATTGCCTAATTGGTGATGAAGTAGAAGTTAGACTTGAAGACAGCCCTTGAATTGGTGATTGAAGGCTTAAATTTCTGGGAAGAATTGGCTCTGATAGAAGCAGTCAAGGTGTCGAGAATTAAGAAATTGTGGGTCAAGGTTATGGGTTGCATTTGCTCGAAAGGAACTCGGGCAAATGAGTTTGTGGAAGACAATGCAAAAAGCAAAGAACCAAACAAACGGTTAGTCTCTTCCTCCAGAAGACATGAAGCTGTGGAAGAAGCTGATGGTAATGCGAATGATGCCACTGAATGGTTGATACCAGATGAAGCGGGAAATGAAACTGCAGCTTCTGCCTGTGTATCATCCGAAGAGGGGCAGAAGAAGAAAAAATCAGCAAGCACCATTTCTTACAGGATGTCCAGGATAGCTAGTATAACCAATGGCGAGAGAGGAGCACAGGTTATTGCTGGTTGGCCTTCTTGGCTGAGTGCTGTAGCAGGAGAAGCTATCAACGGATGGGTGCCTAGAAGAGCAGACACTTTTGAGAAGTTGGAGAAGGTCAGCATGTGTCTTCTATGTTATTTGTTTCAGTTTTCATGCTGAAGTTTTTTTTAATCTTTTTGGTAATCTTATCAGAATGCATTAGAACCATTGCTTTAGTTACCAGATGAGAAGTGTACATCTTTAGCTATATATGTTTTCATTGACCTGTTTGATGTTTAATTGACACCTCCTGGTTTTGCTTTGAGAGTCTACCATAGTGGTGTTCATGTTAGGCTCAAAATTATAATCAATCAGTTCAGAGAAGATATGTGTATGCATGCTTGTGTTGTCAATGCATGTGTACAGTTAGGTTTTTAAAGGACACAGTGCTATTCTGCTGAAAAGATGTGTTTAGATTTTTCAAATTTTACATTCCTTTTGTTCATATGTAGGGAACTTTGTCTTGCTTGATATTTTATTTAAAAGGAAACGCAGTTCCTTTTATATTCCTAAGCTCTCTAGTGCGTAGAACATGATATTGAGTGCTGATAATCTGTTTCTGGTACAGATGGCCTTTTTGTTTTTTTTTTTTTTGAGAAATTACAGATGGCATATTTTGCAACTACATGCTAGTCATATTTGATAGCTAACCATGAAAATTCTTATCTGAAGTCAAACTTTCTTGGGTACATTTCAGATTGGTCAAGGAACTTACAGCAGTGTCTATAAAGCCCGTGATCTAGAAACAAACAAATTAGTCGCACTAAAGAAAGTTCGGTTTGCTAATATGGATCCGGAAAGTGTCCGGTTTATGGCAAGAGAAATTATTGTTTTGCGCAAGCTTGATCACCCAAATGTTATGAAACTTGAAGGTATCATAACTTCAAGGGTGTCTGGCAGTCTGTACCTTATTTTTGAGTACATGGAGCATGATCTAGCTGGAGTTTTGGGGATGCATGGGGCCACGTTCACTGAAGCACAGGTGCTCATTCTTTCCTGTTTTTTAGGTTTAGATTAACAAATGTTAGTGCAACATCCACGGAATTGACTTTCATTGGTTCTCATTATCTATATCAATTATTTTTTAACTTCTAAATGCTATTGGTAGCGAAACAAATTATTATCTTCTATTTCACAAGAAAATGACATGCTTGGAGGTTCAGAAGGATAAAAGAGCTTTAACATCATTCTTATTTATACTTTTAAAACACTAGCAAATGGTTTCTTGTGCAATTCTGTAGTTTTTTATTCCACTAGGATTAGAAATGGGAATATTTCTTTCTGTACAGTGTTTAAAATTTAAGATGGTGTGCTTGAGCGTAACTTCATCTTAAGTTTTTTATGGTATATTAGAATGATATTGGTGGCAGGTTCAATGCAATAAGGAACATTTGTATAAGAAGATGAACATCAGAGAGGAGGAGGAGGGGTGGGGTCGAAATAAAATCCTAATCTTTGCTCTCATGTTTCTTGTCGTATGCTGTGTTTTGTGGTACATTGAACATGAAATTAGTGCAATTAAAAATTTACAGTTTATAAACGGTGATGGTAGAGTTTAGCTTCTATCATGAGTCTTATGTAAACAGTATTTGAAAGTGCTTCCAAAGATGTCAACATAGGCATTATTCTCTTTTTAATTAGGAGTATTTTAAGAGTTCATCAGTTGCAATTGCACATATAAATCTAAATGATGCCACATTCATGTTCCTATCCTGCAGATTAAGTGCTATATGCAGCAGCTACTTGGTGGACTCGAGCACTGCCATTGTCATGGGATTTTACATCGTGACATCAAGGGATCCAATCTACTGCTTGACCATAACGGAAATCTAAAGATTGCTGATTTTGGACTGGCAACATTCTTCCCCCCTCAGAAGCAGCCTCTAACAAGCCGTGTAGTAACATTGTGGTATAGGCCTCCTGAGCTTTTGCTTGGCGCTACAGACTATGGAGTTGCTGTTGATCTATGGAGTGCTGGTTGCATTCTTGCCGAGCTATTTGCTGGGAAGCCTATCATGGCCGGAAGAACTGAGGTAATCAGCCATTGGTTTCTTTTGCGAATTGTCTTCATTTGGCCCAGAAATGCGTCTTCAAAATCCTAAAATTTACAATTCAAAGCCATGTGTACAAAATTGTGAAGAGAGGTTTCCCTCTTTTCATTTCTATGTTTCTCCGTTATAGTCTCTGTAAAAGTAGAACGAGAGGCTTTTCCTTCTTGCCAAAAGTTTCTGTTTGTTGATTATCTTAAACACTGAGATAAGAATAATGAGGTGGTTTAAATTTCATGTTTAGTTTCAGAAATGGCAAGCTTTGCTATGCAGAAGGATTGTTGTTTATATCATCAGACTACATATGTCATTGTTTGCTCATAGATCTTACTCTACCAACAATCAGGTATCAGATTCCTTGGTTTTAGACAGTCAGTGGGAACTATGGGCCGATCACCTGTCATACTCAAGTATCAAGAGCCCTTCTTCATATATGCTGCCATTCTAGATTTTGACTAAGTTACATTGCATAAGAATGTTATGTCCCATAAAATAAAATGTAGGCAGAGGACATTTTGCATTCATCTATTTTGAATTACTTGGTTCTTTTCAATATATTATCTGACGATTGCTGTCGGTACTTTGGGTTATGCTCTCATAGAATGGGAGACTAAATTATTATTATTCAACATGTCAACTTCCTGCAGAAATTGATTGATGGGTGATTTTATCTTAGGTGACATTTATTAGATGGGAAATTTGGTAAAAGGACCGTCTAATTTGTCAATTTTGTAGGTGGAACAACTACATAAAATTTTCAAACTCTGTGGATCACCTTCTGAGGATTACTGGAAGAGATCAAAGTTGCCACATGCAACCATTTTTAAGCCTCAACATCCCTACAAACGTTGTGTTGCTGAGACATTCAAGGACTTTCCTTCATCAGCTCTGACCCTCTTGGATGTCCTTCTTGCTGTAGAACCTGAGGATCGTGGTACAGCTTTTTCAGCACTCAACAATGAGGTATGTGCATATTCATATTGTTTTGTCCTTTCCTCTTCTGAATGTAATTTAGTTCTCAAGTTTTTGTTACATTGGATTGGTGGCACAGCATGAAATATCTTCCAAGTTTGTACTTTTTATTTGCTCGCCCTATTACATCTGAAAAAGCCATATTTGTAAAACAAAAGAAAAAGGGGTAGACTGTTGGAAACCTCTGCATGACTGGGCTGCTTACAACATCTTCTGATTTGTTACTTCTGATGTTCAGTTGGGGATTTGTTCTATCCACTTAATCAGCTGAAGCCCATAATTAATAAGCATATTGTTCTGAGTTGAGTAGTAATCTGTTTATCACCTTTCCATTCTTCTTTCTTTCTTTTGGCAGTTCTTCACATCAAAGCCTCTTCCATGTGATCCATCAAATTTGCCAAAGTATCCAGCAAGCAAGGAATTTGATGTCAAACTTCGTGATGAGGATGCTAGAAGGTATACAATTAATCTTTTCCATGAACATGAATGCCTCAGTATTAATGTATATCAAACTTTTCAAAAATTTCTCTAGTCATTGTAAGATAGCTGATGAATGGTTTTTAATGTGTTTCTTCGTTTGTATTTGTGTATCAAAAGCTTTACTTAATAAAAGAATTTGGTAATTGAAAGGGATAAGTATCATAAATATTGGACGAACTTGTGGAAGCCTAAGAAGGGAGAAATGTTGAAATATGATTAGATTTATAATGGGACCAGAATTTTGAGGCTTTTTCTTTATAGTATTGCACACTCATGAGAAGTGTTTGCTTAAGACTCTTCTTCTTCTCTAGATTTATGCACCTTTAAATGATGATTTCCATGTGAAAACCAGGCGAAAAGCAGCTGAAGGTAAAGGGCACGGGCATGAATCAACCAGAAAGGCTTTAAGAGAATCTAAAGCTGTGCCAGCGCCAGATGCCAATGCAGAGTTGCAGGCATCCATTCAGGTAATTGTGAATTGGTACACTTATGCCTGTATCCTATTAGTGTTCAAAAGTTAGTTTCCCACTTCAGTTTTCATGTCTAATACAGAAGAGTAAAGGGAAGGATAACCCTAAAAGCATTAGTGAAAAATTCAATTCTGAAGAGGACGGCGGCTCTAGCTTCTCTATTGCGCCTTCAAAAGGAGCTGTCAGAAATGTTAACTCCCATGCTCGCCAGTTAATGAATTTTGGCGCCTCAAGTGATATAAGTTTTCACGAAGATGAAGCTGTTAGGGCTCCTGGCAGAGCAAGGAAAAATTCAGAGCTAAGAGCTCAGAGATCATTTGCAGATAAGGGAACTGCACAGTTTTCCAGATTTTCTAACTCTGTTGCATTTAGAGGCAGTTCACATTTGGGGGGTAGCAGTGTGAGCGTCATAAATTCACATTTGCCAGAGGACCGTTTTAATCCCGGATATAACAATCTAGATGAGTCATCACACCATTTACTCCATGAAAATTTCGCTAATAAGGAGAAAATGCCATCTGGTTTGGAGCATTCAATGGTAAAGAAATTGAAGTCATATCACATATTTATTCTCTTCTAGCCATTTTATCTTGTTTCCATCAGATTATGTTGCCAAAAGAGTGACATGAAAACAGGCAATAACCCCATATTTGGGATTTCTACCACAAGTGGCCATATAGAACTAGACTTGCTGAGTAACTCAGTCGGTCTTAATGAATTGATGTGTGAAAATAAGCATGATCAATTAATTATATTTGAACTCTTGCAAATGTGCAGATAATAAAGGATTAGCTTTGCTTGAACAAAGTGAAAATGGTAGTGCCCAGTAGAGTTATTCCTTCTGATCTGGAGGCATTGACTTCTTGTTTGACACTGTTTTAATTAAGGGTTTGGTCTTTCAGGTGTAAAAAAGCAAGTCAAATTTGCTATTTGTTTTTCAATCAGAGTTCCAAGTTTAATTTTGGCAAGAATTGTTCCCCTGGAATTTAACATCATTACTTTTCTGGTGTTGTATGTTAATTTGTTTGAATTTGCTTTTGACCTCAGATTTACTCAGCAAAGAAGAGCCGTAGTATCCACTATTCTGGACCATTAGTGCCTGCCGGAGGAAACATTGAAGATATGCTCAAAGAGCATGAGAGAAGAATTCAGCAAGCTGTACGGAAAGCTCGTTCAGGCAAGAAGGCCATCAAAGCTAAGGAAGAAATTGGAACAACAGAGTCACTACTGTACCATAAGATAAAGGGGAGGTAATCCCGATACAAAATCCAGGTCTAATTCATTGATATACAGGAGCGATCTGCCACAAGGCATCTACGGGCTCCCTGTTGGAGACTGGCATGTCGAGATGACGGTTACAGGACTTCAAGGTGATATAATCAAACAATGCATCCGAAAGCATCATCAACCCTGGTCACTGTGAGCTTCAAAGCTTGAAAAATTTTTAGATGCTTGGGGAGGACAATAACTGGAAAGCTAACTAAATCCATTGACACCATAATGTAGGATAAGATTAATGTTTGTGGGATAAGCGATTGTTTGATTGTCAAAGAGAAGCAAACATCTCTTTCCTGCTGATATTGGTCAAATCTTAAATTAAAACTTCACACTGTACAGACATTCTGAAATTTGATTTTTTAATAAATGTTCATTCGAGGTGTCAAAGGTGGTGTGGGACAGTATTTCCAGCCGATTACATGTATTTCTGTAATTATCTTGCTTCTGTTCCTTATGTTTGCTAGTTAATTGTCTTTAAACTTGGAGGCTGCACCACTTTAGCCCATCTAGAAATTTACAATGCAGGAACTAAAGAGCTAAAGTTTATGTTCAGTTTCCCGGTAAAATCTCCATTTTTACAGCGCTGAATCTGACATTTCCAATCTATCAGAAGGTAGGCTTGACATTTCAACTCTGTTAGTATCTCAATTTTCCCTTTTCTCCAAAGCGATCAAACATCCCTTTCTCTACCTTAAAACAAGAAAATACAAGGAAGCTTAGCAAACTAAATGAAAGAGTCGCATCAACTTGGAAATAGCAGCCAAGAAGCAAGAATCAAGAAACAGTTCAACCTAGAACGAAAACTGAGATTTGTCTACAGTTAATCCACCAAACCTGCAGATCTACCAACTAACCATTTTTGCTTCATCCAAAATACTTAGCAGTAGTTGACTAGTCTTCATCAAAATTTCCAACTATCTTGGCTTCAAGTCCAAGTATCATCAACAAACAATCACTCACATCAGCATCAGCTTTTTCATTCATTCCCTCGTTCCAGACATAGCTTAAGCAGAAGCAGAAGATCACATATTAAGGTTCTTAGTCTCCATACTCTATCATAACAGGAAATATGAGACCTAAGAACCAACAAATCTCCAACCTGAAACTGCTCATCTTTGGTGTCTTCCTCGCTTTCTTTCTACTGTTTGTGCTAAGATCAAGCCTATCATCTTCCACAGAAAAAGAATCTCCTATTCTGAGCACTCCTCACCCAAAAACCACAAACACATTGAAACAAGTAAAGGAAGCAAATTGCTCACCAAGTTGCAGCAAGATCCCACGTTCCCTAGCTCAAGCTCTCATCCACTACTCAACTTCAACAATAACACCACAGCAAACACTGAAAGAAATCTCGGTGACAGAAAAAGTCCTGGAAAAGAAATCCCCATGCAACTTCCTGGTTTTTGGGCTTGGTCATGACAGTCTTATGTGGAGCACGCTCAACCATGGCGGAAGAACAATATTCCTCGAAGAAGACGAAGCATGGATTGCACAAATCAAACGAAGGTTTCCCATGTTGGAGTCCTATCATGTCACGTACAATAGCAAGGTAAACGAAGCAGGCAATCTCATGGATGTTGGTCAGGGACCAGAGTGCACAGCAGTGAGTGATCCACAGTATTCTATGTGCCAACTTGCATTGAAAGGCCTACCAAGAGAAGTCTACGATACAGACTGGGACGTGATAATGGTGGATGCTCCAACAGGCTACTATGAAGAAGCTCCAGGTAGAATGACAGCCATATATACAGCGGGAATGATGGCTAGGAACAGGAAAGAAGAAGGAGAAACAGATGTGTTAGTGCATGACGTGAACAGAGATGTAGAAAACAAGTTCTCTAAAGCTTTTCTCTGTGAAGGATATATGAAGAAACAAGAAGGCAGGTTAAGGCATTTCACCATTCCAAGCCATAGGAATGACTCTGATAAGCCCTTTTGCCCTATGTAGATGTGTTGAAGATTGTTTCTTCTTTTTCTCTTTATCGGCTTCATGTGATGTGAGAAGCACTGTGCATGGTTTTATGGATCAAACGAGGCTTTTGGAAGAAGATGAGATGCCAAAGAGTACAATCTCAAAGGTTGGATACATCTCTTCTTTCTAATGCAAACTTGATTCTTCCTATTATGAAAAAAGAAAGTTATGGTAAGAACATTACTAGCAAGGTTGGCCTGATCGAATCCAGTTTGGTCTAATTCAGTTTGATTAATTTGGAATTTAGATTGGTTGGTCTGATTCAGTTTGTTTGACTTTGAACTGAGATCGGAAAATAACTAAAAGCACGTTATTTTGATCAAGATTATAATGATATTATAATTTTGGTTTGGCCCGATTTTAGCCTGGTGATCGACCCGACCATAACTTCAAAAATTACGCCATTTTTGAAGTTTTTTTCAAACAATAAGGTGAGTTAGATTGGGCCGGCCCTGATTGACCAACCTCGGCCCCTTGAGCCTCGGGCCACTTAGCCTATTGTCTGTTCAAAAATGGCTAAACCTGTTGACATCCTTAAGTGTGTTTAGACCACATAGCCCTCTCGAGTTAATGTCAAACTAAATTCAAAATATTTTGTAATCCAATCTAATTCATATCTTTAATTTTTTATTTGTTATTATCTTACTATTTTATCATATGTAATATTTTAATGTATAAATAAATTTATTTTTAGATGGAAATGATTTTTATTATTAAAATTAAAAATTGAAAATAAAATTATAATCAAACATCAAGTAAAAATTTTAATTGAATTAAGTTAAAATTTCATTAAAATAGAGTCTTTTGAAATAATTATCTACAAAAACTATTTTAAAATAAATAAAAAAATTATTTTGATTATTTTTATTCAAAATTAATTTAATTATTAGAATAGTTACTAAAAAATTATAATAAAAATTCTATTAGAATATTTATTAAAAATCCTCTTCCTATCTCAACTAAAAATAAGTAATTTCAAATTCATGAATCAATTTTATTAAAATTTTTATTTAATTCAATATAAGTATTAAATTATAAAATAAATATATATAATACAAAAATTAGAAAAAAAGATAAGAGATTCTTAATTTTAAAAAATCTTAATCATTTAAGTTAAAAAATCTTTTGTAAGTCTAAAGTTTTAGAAAAAAATTATTTTAAAATAAAAATAAGATAAGTATAACATTTGGATCAATAAAATATTATTAACATCAAATTTTAATTTAACCCTTCAAACTAATAATGACAATCGACTCAAATTCGATTCAACACGACCCCGAGTCAATAAATCAAACTCAATTTGATTGAGCTTCAAGCTTGACTTCGAACCTAAATAGTCAACCCAAAAGGCTCGTTGTTTGGGGCAATCCACTTGAAACGAATAATGTGAGCCCAGATGGGCTTCACATATGCAAATCGACTTGATTATTTTTATCCTTGATTAAACTTGATTTGAATTAATTAAATTTAATTGTAAGTTCTAATTTTTAAATTCAATCGGTATATAAATTTATAATATTCATTTCACGTTTATTTTATCTTTATTTTTTAATTTTTAAAAAAATTGTAAATTATAAAATTGATTTACAATAATTAAATTTACATAGCCACGAGTAAATATATTATTTTAAAGTATTTCATATTAACTAAACATAAATATGTTAAATGGTTTATAAGTGACATGGATCAATTATCCAAATGACTAATTCTAGTCATTTTGACATTAGTTAACTCCAGCCTAATTATTGTTAGTGGACTCTACATTCTGCCTAAATTGAAAATTCTAATATAGTATTAGAGTATGTTTGATTCAGATTATTAATTTCCCGACTGTCTGTTTAGATTTTCAACCCCAAAGGCCTGGTCCGGTTACTACTGTGTTTATTTCAAGTGATAACTGAATATCCAGTTTTAGTTCCACTTGAGAGGGAGTGTTAAAGTGTCTCATATTAACTAAACATGAAAATGTTAAAAGGTTTATAGGTGGTAAGAGTCAATTATCCAAATAATTAGTTTTAGTCATTTTGACAATGATTAACCCAAGCCCAATTATTATTAGTGGACTCTACACTCTGCCTATATTAAAAATTCTAATATATTATTAAAGCATGTTTGATCTAAATTATTAATTTCCCGACTGTCTATTTGGAATTTCAACCCCAACAGCCTGGTCCGGTTACTATTGTGTTTATTTCAAATGACAACTGAATATCTAGTTTCAGTTGTACTTGAAGGGGAGTGTTAAAGTATCTCATATTAACTAAACATAAAAATATTACAGGTTTTATAAGTGGCAAGAGTCAATTATCTAAATGACTAGTTCTAGTCATTTTGACAATGTTTAACCCAAGCCCAATTATTATTAGTAGACTCTACACTTTGCTTATATTAAAAATTCTAATATGGTATCAGAGTACGTTTAGTCTGGATTATTAATTTTCCAGTTGTCCATCTAGATGTCTAATTCTAGCGGTCCTATCCGATTACTACTGCGTTTATTTAAAGTGACAACTGAATATTTAATCTCAATTGCACTTTAGAGAGAGTGTTAAAGTATCCTATATTAATTATACATAAAAATGTTAAAGAACTTATAAATGGTAAGAGTAAATTATCCAAATGACTAGTTCCGATTATTTTAACAATGATTGACCTAATATATTAGACAATTTAAAGTTGCAAATCGTATTTCCGGTGTTCTACAACAAAATCGCGCGCCTTATGTTTCCTTCCTTCTTGTATTGATAACTCACAGAAATTTTGTATTTCGATCCAGAAATTATCGTCAACGTCAATCATGATCAACGAATAGTAAGCTCATTTTCTCTCCCTTTATTTTAAATTTTTTTTGGGGGTTTTCCATAAACTATCTGTTTTAGCTCTTGCTAATTGGTGATTCTTCCGATGGAAAGTCGTGTCTGCTTCTCAGATCTGCTGCGAGTTCACTGTCTCTGGTTTCTTTTCTGTTTGGGTATTAAGATACTGTTCTCACTTTATTTCTTTATGATTTATTAATTTTATTGTTTTATTTGTTACGAACAATTTATCAGGATGATTCTTTTGTGGACAGTTGTATCAGTACCATTGGTGTCGATTTCATGAGTATCTCCACTTGGTGTGATTGTTTCCGAGGTTGTAATGTTGTGTTAACTGGTATTGACTCATCAATGACTGATCAGTTGCTATTTCCTTTCATTTTAGTGGGACACTGCTGGACAGGAACGTTTCCGGACAATACCAAGCAGTTATCAGCGAGGTGCTCATGGGATAATAGCAAGGGATTGTATATACAATTTACAGGATTAGAAATTGTATTCGATAGACATTTTTGCAAATTAAAAGGAGCTATGGCCCATATTGAATGGATAAGCAGTTTTTCGTACATGATGTACATTTTGAGTTGAACATTAATGTCGCAATATGACTGCACTTTTGCCTTCTAGCTTAGTGGGTGATAGAAAAATTAAATTGCTGTCAGAAACTAGGATTTGGTTGATCTTTAGGGTTTTGTTGTAAGTTTACAACCCTGTCTGATTGTAAATGTTTTCATCCTGTTGTACATGTTTTCATCCTGAGCACAATCGTTTAGTTCTGATCGTTGAAACTTTTGAGTTATATGTGAATCTACTTAAGTAGGAGTAAAGCTGCGTATTATCAAATCTTCTCCGATTTTGCATTGGTCCAGATTTTAACTTGATGTTATTGATGATGATCAGTCTATGACGTTATTGAGATGGAGAGCTTCAACAATGTCAAGCAGCGGCGGAATGGGATCGATAGATATGCAAATGATAGTGTATGCAAGTTGTTCGTTGGGAATAAATGTGATCTAGTTGGTAACAACTGAACAAGGTGGTTGACAGATAGACAGCATTATTTATTGTTGGTTGACTTGGTTTTGTTGTACTTATCTGCACTTATTATCATCTATTTACTTATTCATAGCGAAAAATATCAGTAAATTCTGCATCTAAGCTGGGAGCAGCAGGAGGCTTTCTTTGGGACTATCACGGTGAATGATGCGGAGATTTTCTATTGAATATTGGGGCAAGTTTGCCGCTGGGGGCTGAACTTAGGGGTGCTCATGAGGGACTTAACATGGCGTGAGAGCCATAAGATCTTGGGTATCGGCGACTCATATTGGAAGTGGACTTGCTCGAGGTAATAAATATCCTTTCATCCTCCGATATATCTCTAACTACGGAAATTCCTTTAGTGCAGGAGATACTAGAGCTGCTGTCTCGAGTGTGGGAGGTGAAGCTGCAACATGTTTATCAGGAGGGCAATCACAACACCGTCCGGCTGGCTACATTAGCGCTGCCGGTATGACCAGTGCTATATGTCCTTTCAGCTCCTCCAAAGGACTTGATGGAACTTATGAGATTAGATAGGCAGGAAACGATGTATCACATGGGCATGACTTACAGCTCACTTGCTAGTTTTGTTTTTCTCTTCCTATATATTCAAAAAAAAAAATCAACATCAAGCTGTGAACCTAGCTGGTTTATGCAATAAAATTGATCTATAAGTGATGTTCAGTGTTTATTTTATTGATCTAAACAAAATGGTTTTTCTTTATTTAGTAGTTGAATTACAAATTTATTGTTTCAGCTTTTTGATATGTCCGAATCTCGGTGATTGATCCGAAGAAGATGAAAGTATTATTAGTGGATCACGACAAATGTCATTATGTGAATTTATCATTCATACTGATTGTGCTTCACTATACCAAAATGTATTGCAGGCGTTTGCAGATTAACTTGGCATCCGATTTCTGGAAACAAGTGCTGAAGATTCCATAAATGTGGAGCAAGCTTTCTTGACAATGGCTAGCGAAATTAAGAAAAGGTGTAACTGCTACCCAATTCTGCTATCCTTTTCATCCTTAAAGAGCTGATCTTCTTAATTTGCAATTTCCGGCTGATGTTAATGATTATTAATCCCTTTATTATAAGCAAATAACATTACTATGCTCCGATGCACTCTTGGGGAATCGGATGATCTGATATCTGCTTTAGCTATCCAATTTTCTAACTCTGACCGGCCTACTTCACATTGTTTTCTGTGAAAATATGTTATTATTCAAAACCAATGCAGAATGTGTGGCCAGCCAAATGTTTAACTCCTCGAAAGAGACGGTTCAAATCAAGGGACAACCAATTCAGCAACAATACAATTGCTGTGGTTACCTGTTGTTTTATTTTTGGACACATATTTACTGTCAACTTAATTAACTTGTGGTTCTTTAGGAATTATCTAGCATGTTATCCTTGAACTTGTCTGTGAAAAATGAAATAGCCACGTTCCTTAGTGGTGTCTCTTACCTCCATATCATCTTAGTGCAATGGAAAAGCAGTACTAGTGCTATCCCTTGCTCCAAATATTTGGGAAAAATGATAATAAGAATCAAAATGAATATAATGAGAAATGAGAATGAATATTATCATTATAATTATAATAGTTGATTAAGAGGAAGGAATGATTACTATTATCGTTAGTTTGTAAAAAATATTTAGAAATAAAAAATTATTATATTTCAATTAATGAATGAATTATATTTTAATTAATTATATTATGATTAATTAATTGTAATTTATTGATTAATTAAAATATTGCAATATAATTAATTAATTACAACATTTAACTAATGAATGAATTATATTTTAATTAATTATTTCAAAACTAATTACTTAATTATATTTTAAATAAATAAAAAATTAATTAATTATAATATTTTAATTAATGAATAAATTATATTTTAATTAAGTATATTGTAATTAACTAAATTTTAATTAATTAATTACAATATTTTAATGAGTGAATAATTATATTTTAATTAGTTATATTCTAATTAATTAATTATATTTTACTTAATTAAAATGTAAATAATAATAATATTTTAATTAATTATATTCTAATTAATTAATTATATTTTACTTAATTAAAATGTAAATAATAATAATATTTTAATTAATTATAATAATTATATTATTTCAATTAATTATATTTTAATTAATGAATAAATTATATTATGATTAATTATATTATAATTAATTAATTAAAATTAGTTAAAATAATATTTAAATTAATTAATATTAAAAATATTTAAAAAAAGAGTCATTATTAAAAAATAAATTTCAATCCTCTACTAAATAGAGAGTCTGAAGAATTTTCCAAAAGTGATCAAACTATCGGTCCTATAATAATAATTAACACCCACCACTCACTTTTTATTTTTTATCTATCAACCCCCTTCTAAACCAATCAACCAAGCTCCCCTGAATCAACCTAAAAAATTATTATGCTTCATGTGCGTTCCAATATGTGGAAGGCACTGCCACTATCTATTTTCTTGTTCCTAGAGTGATTAGTGGTTTGACAATTGCCAATATATATATATATATATATACACACACACACAAAATCATTAGATAAAAGGTCTTGCAAAAATTGTATGTCAAAAATACAATAGGAAACAGAGCAACTGCTATAATAAGCAAAAATAATGAACCAGACAACATATTTGAGTCATAAATGATTCATAGAGATAAGAAAATAAACCAAGAAAAAGATTGAACAGTTGAAATACTTATCCCACAAGGAGGGGTTAGGCAATGTAAGGAATATGAAAAATGTGAAGACAGAACAAAAATGCAGGCATAATTTATGAAGTGCAGCAGGGCTTCTTAGAAGGCTCAGCTGATCCAACATCAATCGTCTTCCCTTCTTTGATATTAGCAGGTGCTGCATTATCTGTTGAGATTGTTTTCTTGCTAATTATCCGGTATATCTCCGATAAAATCGTCTGGAAAGCCTTCTCAACATTTGTTGCTTCAAGAGCAGATGTCTCGATGAATGACAATCCTTCTTTCTCTGCATAATTTTGAGCATCTTCAGTTGCAACTGCTCGCAAATGCTTCAAATCAGTCTTGTTGCCGATTAGCATGATGACGATATTGGAGTCTGCATGGTCCCTGAGCTCCTTCAGCCATCGGCTAACATTCTCGAATGTTGTCGGTTTTGTAACATCGTACACTAGAAGCGCACCCAGTGCTCCACGATAGTAGGCACTAGTTATTGCTCTGTATCGTTCCTGCCCAGCTGTGTCCCATATTTGAGCTTTCACTGTCCTTCCTTCAACCTGAGAGGATTTCTCTTTGAGCAACGTAATGACTAGAGTACTACTGTAAAATATATCAGTTTATCAAACATCAATTTTGTTCTAGAACACATCCTAAAAATTTCCGCAGCAGGAAGTAGGAAGCATAGTTCATGGGAACTATCAAACGCACAAATAATTAGAGCACAAAACAAATTAAAGTAATAGTTTCTTTTACAATTAGGACAGACACAAATTATCACAACATGTAGATTGAAGTTAATTTTTCCTAAAAATCAGCAAAATGGAATCCTTGCAAGACGTTGAATCTCCAAGGATAATACACTGAGAACACACTATCCTGCTAGAATAACTGTATATAAAATGGCTATGAAACACAAAAACAGCCAACAAGCAGTCCAAATAGCATTCAACCCGACTCTTCTAACATGAAATGCTTGAGTTCGAATGTCATTTACATCTAGACTCGCAAACACAAAAGATAAGGCTTCAGGCATATTACACATCCATATGGAGTTGTATGAGAATAATGGTATAGAAAAATTTTGAAACCATAATTACTATTAAAGACTTCGAGTTACCGGATACAAACGAATGGGATCCAACACACTTGTTTGGTGTTAAAAGCAAAGATGGGGTAGGTAGTTGGCAACCTCATATTATGTTCAGAATCTTACTAAGAGTCTAAAGCATGCACAGGGAGTTCCCCTTTCTTCTCCACGTGCTGGAGAGTGGATATACTTCAAAAAGACTTCAATGCCTATCAAACATTTACACGTAGCAGAACCTTCTGAAACTTACTCGGCTTCTCCATCTCTCGTTTCCTATAAAAGACTCTTTCTCTCCTTCCATTAAAAAGTTCCAGAAATTAAAGCTAGTTAATGTGAATACCCAACTACATTCGGTGAATGCAATGGCAATATTGCATTCAAAGTGGAATCCTGGCGAGTTTGGATCCAAGCTTCTCAAAGTTAACTGAAAGAAATATCCAATACCCGATCCCATTGCCCTAAATTAGAAATTTTCTAACCAAAGTAATCAATTTCGATAAAAATGAAAAAAAAGAGAAAGATGGAGAATTTTTTTTAAAAAAAAAAACAAAGGTTTTAAACAACATCCTCTAAAGGTTTCAGACAATCCTACTTTCTGTCTACAACGAACTTTCAAAGACCAATTCAAGGACAAGTTCTCCATTACAGTGCTTAGAGATGACAGTCATCCATGATAGCTCTTTTGGAGGCTTCAATGCTTTTCAAACTAATGCAGAAATGCAAACTAGAACCTTGAATGCACCGTAATGCATGAAAACACGCCTTTAATGAAGTGAACTCGGATATTCAACAGATAGGGAAAAGACGAGGACAGAGATCAGCAAGCAATGCCTAAAAAAGAACGATCCCAGAAACCATTTAGTAGTCAGAATTCGCATTGGTGATCACCCGCACCTAAACAAGATGCTAAAGAGTAGTAGTTCAATTATTTCCCATGAGTTCTTCCTGATTTACAGAAATAAGGCACTATAGACTACGTATCTATCAAATCATTTCTTATTAAATTGAGTAAAGTAGTTTACATTATGCTTGAAAGACAGAACCACATCAATTTCATGACCAGTCGTCTTTCTTTAATTTGGAGGACCAAGATCTTTTAACATCTTCAGAGATCCGATTCGCTGACCTTTAGCACAAATCGATTTGATAGGTAGAGAAAAATCAGAACTTGGAAGTGTGATTGGAGATACAAAACCAACCCAGTTCAGAGAGACACATAATCAGACCAAAACATTAAATGTAAAACCCCAGATCAAAAAGATGGATCTTTTTCGGGAATGAAAAGCGGAAATTGGACTAGATCAAAGTCAAAAGAAACACATGTACGTGGAGGAGAAGACTAACTTGGAGAGTGCGGGTAGCGAATTCGACGCCGATGGTGGACTTAGACTCCAAGCAAAACTCGTTGCGAGTAAATCGGGAAAGCAGATTGGATTTGCCAACACCTGAATCCCCTATTAATACCACTTTAAATAGATAATCGTACTCTTCGTCTCCTCTTCTCCCCATTTCTCAAAACACACACAAAACCCACAAATCCACTCCCTCTTCTCTTCTTCTTCTTCTTCTTCCTCCTCCTCTTCTGCAACTGTATCAAGAAAACCACGACACGGAGCTTAGCTTTTGTATCTGCTAAGGAAATTAAATTCAAAAATGGTGTTCCCTACCACGAAACTGAATTGCCAGATGGCCACGACCAAATGACGTGGCACTCCTCGCGTCCACCCAGATAAGGATTCCAATCTTTGTCCGACCCGGTCCTGAAATTAACGGTTCGATTTTGAATTAATCACTCTTCAAGATAGACTCGAATTCGAATTGCTCAAACTTAAGCGATTTAAATTTTAAAAAATCAAATAAAATGATATTATTTATAAGTTTTAATTAAACATTTAATTAAATTTGACTTAAAGTTAATCAAACTTTTGAATTATACAAATACGATCCAATTTAAGTCTCAATCAATTAACAATTCAATAATTATATCATAAATTTTAATATGAAATTTAACATTAAAATTCTCAAATAATATTTTTTAATTTTTTAAAATTTAAAAAATTTCTTGACTAAAAAATTATGACAAAATATATACAATATGAATATCACACGTAAATCAATTAAAT
>JAOSBN010000178.1:2192628-2211959 GCA_027563595.1 Erythroxylum suave | reverse complement strand
TGTTAGAGGATAGATCCCTGTGACAAAATAGCAATTGAACAGAGAAGATTTCATTATACTTGGACTAGAACTAGTTAGATGCAAAGCAGAAAAGATAACAGAGCAAACCGTAGACATACAAAATCTGCAGAGCGGAGAAGGATGAGATGTCTCCGGACAGCTGACCTTTCAATCCAATGCTAGACAATGTTCTGAATCATTGCCAGAACTCAGAGAAAGATGAATGTGGAAACCTCAAACAAAGTAAAAAAAAAAAAAAAAGAGTTACTGAAAATTGCAGATGACTTGCATGGAAGTCACACGTGAATTGTTGCATCGTATTCCAGCCCATTTGCTTTCACAAGGGTCTGTTCCTACCCAATTAGGAGGTGTGTTGTCCCATACATCTTTGAGAGCATTTAGCTTAGCAACTGTACCATCATAATCAAAAGAAGATAAACCATAGTCTGGTCACTTTAGATGCACTGAGGATCTAACATTAAACTGAAATGGTTTAGCCCTAAATTCATTGGGATCTAAGCAAGAAATTCTGGGACAAAATCAGAAGGAAAAGGTCATATTGCAGCTGAATCCTAGTCTATGATTCTACTATGTTCTCTTATGGTTGAATCTGATAACAAATCCTATCCTCTATAAGATCTAACTGGGTCAAACAGGTGTACTGTCAACCTGAAAACCAAAAAACAAAACACATGTTTATACACAGTTAAGAGCATATCAGATATCCCCTGCTCCGTCTAAAAGTAGAAGCCAAGGACACTGATCTGTTCTCCTATGTTCATCAAGAAGAATACCCTCACCCAATATTCAAAAGAGGGAATTAGAAGCAGAAAATGAACCCACGAAACACAAGAGGTGAGTAGTTGAATTCACTTACGGTCGTCATCGTTGGTCACTGCTCCAATGGCACAAACTGGAATGAAAGAAAGAATCAGAAAAACCAGAGCTTTTGAGCCCATTTCTCGGCTTCTAACTTAAAAAACCTTTTTCATATCATCACAATCATCAACAACACCTTCCAACGAACCCTTTCAGAAAATCCTCCAAGATCAAACTCTGTGCTGTTATCTACAGTACCATGCCAAAGGTTTGACGATGAAAGTAATGCACCTTTGTCTCTTCCAGTTCAGTATATTCTTTCGTTGCAAAGTTCTAGCAAAGAAACAACGACCCCTTACCAAAAAACCCTCTCTGTCTTAGCCTGCATTAAGCACGTTAAACAGAAAGTCAATCTCTAAAAGTTTGTATAGAAAAGGATATGGTGGAGAGAGTTAATGATTGAAGAAAAAGAAAAAAGAAGAGTTCTTGAGAGTATTGAGACAAGGTGGAACCCGCCAAACTGATATTTAGTAAATAAGAAATAAAGACTCTCACCAACAAAACGAATCATTCATTTGTATGCAGCCTGTATACTTCCGCCATTAGAAAAGACCAAGTCCGTTCTCTGTTTCACTTTGTCCAACCATTCTTTGAAGTTATTAAGAAATTTAGTACGTGACCACAACGTAATTGGAATAGAAGTATGTCTGGTTGGTACGTCAACGCCCTCGTGTATTCAACTGTTTGAAATTTGAGACTAGAGTTTTACTTCCCGCAAGGAACCTACCCGATTCGAACGAAGATTAGTTTGAGTATGGATAGTTTAAAGGTATCTTTTCATAATTGGAACCCACCTATGACACTTTGTAGGCAACCAAAAAAAATTGTTAAATAAATTTTAAATTTACTCAATTTTATATATTAACTCGTTCTTTAAAAAACAATTTTATTTTTATAAAAATTGTCATTAAATTTATAATTAAGAATACTAACCTAACTTCGGAAACTTTACTCTAGAATTGCACGGAGTTTCCAACATTCACAAATGAGCTCGCCTATGCTTTTAACTCCGTTATCCATATCTAGATTCTGTGTGTTGAAAGGTTTAATCACGATATCTCTATCATTTGTCTTAACTTTTTTGCTTCGTACGTTCTGACTATTACTTTTAATTTGTTAATTTTTGGATGTCTATTTTTTCTGTCTGATTATTAGATGTGATTTGTATGTGATTCTCCTGCTGTGTGCATCTGGTTAATCAACTAGACATTTGCTTGATCAGTTGATCGGGTTTTTCTTTTTTTTTTCCTTCTTCTTCTTCTTCTTACTATTGTTATTATTCTTATTATTTTCTTAATATTTATATTCTTATTTGTCTTATTATTATTCTTATTATTGTAAAGGAGTGGCTACGTACTATCAGACCTCCTCAGACTTTGCATTAGTGCAAATATGTCTATTTTATCGAGCTTTTTTCTGAGATAGTTTCCAGATTGTTACACTTTTCGTGCGAGTCGTAACTTACCCGACAATGAATTTTGCTAGCTTAGGACCATTATAGTTACGGCGGCTTCGTCGACTCCCCTATCATCAGGTCGCCAACTTCCTTGACGTTTCGGCACTAGTCAAATGTCAGCCCTCATACATTCATCCTAATGTTTTAAATTTATGCAGACACTTTTGAATTACATGTATAATTTTAAATAATCACAAAATATACATTGTAATATTTAAAATTATTCTAAAAATAGATATTTTATTAAATTATTTTAACAAAAGATAATATTAAAATGAAAATAAAAATAAAAATAAATAATCATATGATATTTTTTGTTGAGCGTAATTTATTTAGATTTTTATTAAAAATATTAAAACAATTAAAACACAAAAGGTCTTTTTTATAAGGGCCAATGACAATATAGTAATCGTCGGTTTGACATTTCTATGCAGTACCTTTGTTAAACCTCCAGGATTGTTGACTTTGACTCAAGTCTCCAAGTGGAAGAAAGTGATACCTCTTTATTAAAAAAGGTTATTTTATAAAATTAATTAAATAGTAATCGATTTATTAATCACCAAGTGGATCTCTTAATCCTAATAGTAAACGACAGAGAATCAAGTGAAGCAGTAAAACGGTGCCGTTGGACGCAAACGACACGAGAGTTTGCGTGCAGCTTCGAAGCGTTCGTGTCCCGCAACAGTAGGAGTAGTTATCCGTCACATTGTATTACATTTATAGTCAACGCTAAAAGATTGTGCGTGTCTGGACCACTGCTTCACAAGATGGACATTATCATAATGTTCGACTCCCGGTTCGTCCGGTCAAACAATAAATTAGGTTTACATCGATGGAGTTTTGAATTAAGATTAAGTTGAAAGAGTCACCAGTCCATTCTAAATTTTTATGCTAACTTGAATGATTCGAATATTATCTTCAAGATGAGTGGTTTAGCGTAATCGTACAAGTCGATATCGTTTTGATAAATAAGTTTAAAATTTTTAAAATTAAAATAACGTTATTTTGAACGACTCAACTCTTGAGTTGATCTTTAAAAAAGTTAAAATTAAAAATATATAATAATTTATTTTTTAATTATATTAAGATTTAGGTTGCCCAAATCCAAGCTTACTTGAAGTCCAACTTTTTTACGTAAAACGATGTTGCTTTGGTTATAATAATTGAATCTTCAGTTTATCTGGACCTGAGCTTGGCCCATAGGTTAGCCTATTAAAATTAACTAAATTTAGGCCCATGAGTTAAAAATTGTCATTCCTATTTATAGTTCGATCAGTCTGGCTTTAAATGGAGCACATCTTCCGGTGACTTATTTATTTCAATCTTTTGTTTTGGTTTCTAGTGCAAAACTCAATTGCCAATTTGCTAAATCTTGGTTCCAAATCGATTTTCATTATAATATGTTTTGTGTGTTAATCACACAAACCTCTCATCTTTTTCCTACTAATTTGGTGTTTGGGCGTAAGAGAAAAAGAAGACGCATCCAGTTCTTCACAGTTCAAAGAAAAATGACTGATTTATTGTTTAACCATCTGATTTTTATTGACGACGATATAAAGTAAAAATCGAATTAGAAATCAATCTAGTTTGTGTTTAACCTGATCAAACTGGTCGATACGATGTGATTTTTACATCATTGATTCAAATAAAAATAAAAGTTAAAAATACATTTTGAATCTTAAAATTTATGACAAAATATACAACAAACTCTAAGTGGATGAAAAATTTAAGAAAGTTAACAACTCGTCAATTAGATATTATGTTAATAGTGACATAACACAATTTTTTATTTTTAAAATAAAATTTTTTGATTTATTTGAAAAAACTAATTGTAAAGTAATAAGATCTAGTTTTTATTTAAAAAGTAAAAATAATATCATTTTAACATTGACATAACATTTAATTGAAAATTAACTCCGTTAAATTTTTATTTATTTAGAGTTTGTTCTAAACAATTTGAAAATGTCATTTAAAATATTAAGTTTTAAGTTATATTCGATTGTAATTGTTGAAGTTTAAAATATTTTTTTGCCCAAAAATTAAATACAACAAACATTTGTAAGTTTCATAATAGAAAATAAAGACTCTTTTTTACATAAACTAATATCATAATCAAGCCATCTAATATTAAAACTCTTTTTTGTGGAAAATATAGGAAATTATTGGAGATGTGCAGAGTTTCTTTTGGCGGAAAAAACTTTTCTTAAACCTTTATTTAAAGATAAGAGTGAAACACATGTATGTGATAAATGAAATATTATTCACTTATTCATGTGACGATTCAACTTAAATATGAATCAATTAAATTTGATTCAAACTAATAATTTAAAATAATCATAATAAATTATTAATTTAACAACAACAAATAACAGTATCCAGAATGAATCTCGTTGTTTCGTGGAGTTTGAAGAAGTTTAATAGTATGTAGTCTTACCTTAACTAGTAGAGAGACTTTTTTCAAATGACGCGTACGATCATAAATTATTAATTAAAATTAATTAATATCGACAACATTTATTTATTTGTTTTGCATATATATTTTTGTTATCATTTTTTATAAAAATTTAAGAAAATAGTCTTCTCAATTAGACACAAAAAGATAATCCCTCACAAGCCTGCAATGAGCCGAGCCTGAGGGTCTATACTCGAGCCATGCCAGAGGCTCCATGATTAAGTTTGACTTGATCAGATTTAAATTTTTTATTTTTAAAATTCAAAACAATATTATTTGAAATAAAATTTTTAAATGTTTAGTGTGTCTGACTAGACAACTTAAGTATGATCCTGACCTAAAACTTAAAATTATAAAAAATTAGAAACTCGAAATTTGACTGGAATGAATTTCTTTTATCGGGTTCAGATCAGTTTTTTGATACGTCAATTTTATAATTATAACTCAAAATTTAAAATATAGCAATAAAATATTCAAATTTTTAATTTTTTTCAATTTTAACCCAACATTAGTTTTGTCATTATATTTGCTGACGTGATATATCGTGTGTTTAGAAAACCCTTATTGTTAGTACACATTAGCAGTCGTTAAGATAATTTTAATGTTTCTACTACTTTTTTGACTCTTTTATTGTATTAAGAGTGACCATAGTTAATTAAATATTTTGAGTGTATAGATATTTTAGAAGAAGGTATGAGCTTTTATTTTTCCCATGCTTTGATATGTATATTTCACCATCAGCCTAAAGTGCGCAGGAAAGGCCCAAAGTTAAACATAGGGATCAGTGAAGCTTCATAGGGTCTTTCTGTCTAAGTGCAGGTAGTCTGCATTTTCACAGACATGTCTATTTTACTGAGTTTTTCTTTGAGATAGTGCCCAAATTGTTAAGCCTTTCGTGCAAGTCGGACTTACCCGACAAGGAATTTCACTAATTTAGGACCATTATTGTTACAACGGCATTATAGTTACGACGGCTTCGTCGACTCGCCTATCATCGGGTTGCTAACTTCCTTGACCTTCCGGCACTAAGTAGGCGTCAACTCCCGTACATGATCTTACAACTTTGCAGAGACATATGTTTCATCCCAATGTTTTAAATTTATGTGGACACTTTTGAATTACATGTATAATTTTAAACAATCACAAAATATACATTGTAATATTTAAAATTATTCTAAAAAAAGATATTTTATTAAATTATTTTAACAAAAGATACTATCAAAATGTATATTAATCACCTAGTGGATTAATCTAAGACAGTGCCCAGATTGTTACGCCTTTCGTGCCAGTTGGAACTTACCCGACAAGAAATTTTGCTATCTTAGGATCATTATAGTTACGGTCGCTTCGCCAACTCTCCTGTCATTAGGTCACCAACTTCCTTGACCTTCCGACACTATACATGATCTTATGACTTTGCAGAGACCTGTGTTTTATCCTAATGTTTTAAATTTACGCGGACACTTTTGAGTTACACGTATAATTTTAAACAATCACAAAATATACATACATTGTAATATTTAAAATTATTCTAAAAATAGATATTTTTAAAATTATTTTAACAAAAGATACTATTAAAATAAAAATAAAAATAAAAATAAATAATTATATGATTTTTTTGTTGAGCGTAATTTAATTAGATTTTTATTAAAAATATTTAAAACAATTAAAACACAAAAGGTCCTTTTTATAAGGGCCAATGACAATATAGCAATCATTGGTTTGACATTTCCACACAATACCTTTGTTAAACCTCCAGGATTGTTGACTTGTCTCAAGTCTCCAAGTGGAAGAAAGTGATATCTCTTTATTAAAAAAGGTTATTTTATAAAATAAATTAAATAGTAATCGATTTATTAATCACCAAGTGGATCTCTTAATCCTAATAGTAAACGACAGAGAATTAAGTGAAGCAGGACAACGGTGCCATTGGACGCAAACGACATGAGAGTTTGCGTGCAACTTGGAAGCGTGCGTGTCCACCAACAGTGGGAGTAGTTATACTTATACGTCACATTGTATTACATTTATAGTCAATGCTAAAAGGTTGTGCGTGTCTAGACCACTGCTTGAATTAAGATTAAGTTGAAAGAGTCATTAGTCAAGTCTAATTTTTTATACTAACTCGAATGATTTGAATATCATCGTCAAGATGAGTGGTTTAGCGTAATTGTATTAGTCGATGTCGTTTTGATAAATAAGTTTATAATTTTTAAAATTAAAATAACCTCAGTTTGAACGACTCAACTCTTGAGTCGATCCTCCTTAAAAAAGTTGAATTGGATTGGGGCATAAGCAGACTGGTCGATTGCAACTACTATGGTTTTACAAATTAAAGATTATAAATAAAATATTTTTTTGGTTGGTGTGAGTGGTTCAACATTCTAATTCCTTAACCAGAGGTCTCGAGTTCGATTTCTGAGAATGGAGAAACATGTTTGATCAGTACTTTATCCCTTACGGGCTGACCCAGTGTGAGTGAGAATTAGTTTGGGTGTGGATGACTTAAAAGCATCATTTTATAGTTAAGATCCTCCTAGGACACCTCACGAGCCAAAAATTGGAAAAAAATGAAAAACAAAATATTTTCTTTTTTATTCTAAATATTTTATTAAGAGACTCTCTTTTTTTTTTCAAATGTTCATTTAGTTAGAGGTGAAAATATGACAAATAATTAATTCCATTTTATTATTTAATTTTAATTGTTAATTTGCTAAATACTTTTTATTTTATTATTATACATTTTTAAATAAATTTATTCAATAAAACCTATGTGCATAAAGACTTAATTAAATCCATGTGGAACAATTTAAATTATAACTGATTGATCTTAAACCTAGACCTAAAGACTAATCATAACCAAAGTTAATTGAAATACAAACAAATAAATATAATATAAAGATTCTAAGTTAAACATAAGAATGCATCAATGGGATGAGCTAATCACATTATCAATTATTATTATTATTATTATTATTATTTTGTTTATACCCAGTTAAGAGCACATCAGATATCCCCTGCTCCATCTAAAAGTAGAAGCCAAGGACACTGATCTGTTCTGCTATGTTCATCAATAAGAATACCCTTATCCAATATTCAAAAGAGGAAACCAGAAAGCAGAAAATGAACCCACGAAACACAAGAGTTGAGTAGTTGAATTCACTTACGGTCGTCATCGTTGGTCACTGCTCCAATGGCACAAACTTGAATGAGAGAAAGAATCAGAAAAACCAGAGCTTTTGAGCCCATTTCTCAAACCCGTCAACAACACCTTCGAACGAACCCTGTCAGAAAATCCTCCAAGATCAAAGTCTGTGCTGTTATCTACAGTACCATGCCAAAGGTTTGACGATGAAAGTAATGCAACTTTGTCTCTTTCAGTTCAGTATATTCTTTCGTTGCAAAGTTCTAACAAAGAAACAACGACCCCTCACCAAAAAACCCTCTTTGTCTTAGCCTGCACTAAGCACGTTAAACAGAAATTCAATATCAAAAAGTTTGTATAGAAAAGGATATGGTGGAATGAGTTAATGATTGAAGAAAAAGAAAAAAGAGGAGTTCTTGAGAGTATTGAGACAAGGTGGAACCCGCCAAACTGATATTTAGTAAATAAGAAATAAAGACTCTCACCAACAAAGCGAATCATTCATTTGTATACAGCCTGTATACTTCCGCCATTAGAAGAGACCAAGTCCGTACTTGTAATCTTCCTTCTCTGCTTCACTTTGTCCAACCGTTCTTTGAAGTTATTAAGAAATTTAGTACGTGATTGCTACAACGTAACTGGAATAGGAGTATGTCTGGTTGGTACGTGAGATTTCAAACGTGGTGTGCTAATATATTGGGTAAATTATAAAATAAATTTTAAATTTACTCAATTTTATAATATTAACTCGTTCTTTAAAAACCATTTTTTATTTTTATTTTTATAAAAATATGTCATTAAATTTATAATTAACAATACTAACGTAACTATGGAATTGCACGGAGCTTCTAACGTCTACAAACGAACTCGCCTATGCTTCTAGCTCTGTTCCCGATATCTAGATTCTGTGTGTTGAAAGGTTTGATCATGATAGCTCTATCATTGTCTAGTTGTCTTAACTTTTTTGCTTCGTGCGTTCTGAGTATTGTTTTTAATTTGTTAATTCTTGAATGTCTCTTTTTTCTGTCTGTTTGTTAGATTTGATTTGTATGTGATTCCCTTGCTATGTGCATCTGGTTATCAACTAGGCATCTGCTTGATCAGCTGATTGGGTTTTTCTTTTTTTCTTTTCTTCTTCTTCTTTTTCTTCTTCTTATTATTATTCTTATTATTTTCTTAATATTTGTATTCTTATTTGTCTTATGATTATTCTTATTATTGTAGGGGTAAGGCTACGTACTATTAGACCTCCTCAAACCTTGCATTAGTGCAGACATGTCTATTTTACCGAGCCTTTCTCTGAGACAAATGCCCAGATTCTTACACCATTCGTGCGAGTCGGAACTTACCTGACAATGAATTTTGCTAGTTTAGGACCATTATAGGTACGACGGCTTCGACGACTTCCCTATCATCAGGTCGCCAACTTCCTTAACCTTTTGGCATTAGACAGGCGTCAGCTCTCATACATGATCTTACGACTTTGCAGAGACATGTGTTTCATCCTAATGTTTTAAATTTATATGGACACTTTTGAATTGCATGTATAATTTTAAACAATCACAAAATATACATTGTAATATTTAAAATTATTCTAAAAATAGATATTTTATTAAATTATTTTAACAACAGATACTATTAAAATAAAAATAAAAATAAATAATCATATGGTATTTTTTTGAACGTAATTTAATTAAATTTTTATTAAAATTTTTTAAAACAATTAAAACACAAAAGGTCCTTTTTATCTAAGGACGAATGGGATGGATGAACACCAAATCCATCCCGTCCGTCCATTTCATCTAACGGTTATAATCCTTCCATTTTTTTACCTTGCGGGTTTTAGAGCTAATCCATCCCGTCTGTCCATTTCATCTAACAGTTATAACCCTTCCACTTTTTACCTTCCGCGTTTTAGAGCTCATTATACTACTAACGAAGTATTTTCCAAACTTTTTAAAAACATTATGTACTACTAACGAAGTTAATTATTAATTATTATGCGCGTTTTAGAGCTAATTGTACTACTAAGTATTTTGCAAACTTTTTAAAAACATTTTGTACTACTAACGAAGTTAATTATTAATTATTATGATTATATTATAATTTCGTTAATATCTATTAGTTATAATCATAAGTGTTAATACGTTTTATAGGTAATTGTACTACTAACGAAGTAATTTCCAAAATTTTTAAAAACATTCTTCCTTTGTTCAAGCTACACTGTACTAACGACGAAGTTAATTATTAATTATTATTACTATATTATAATATATATATAAATATATGTTTATTATCTGTCACGCCTGTGACATAATAGTCACAGGCGTGGCATAAGGCGTGGCATATTACTTAATAAGTCACACCTGTGACTTAATAGTCACGGTGTGACGTATTTAATACTTTTAGTATATAATATGTTAACCCTTTCTTTTTCTTCTCATATCCTTGATCTCTTTTTCACTCTAGCTCCTTCATTTCTCAATTTGTAATCTCTTCTACAGTTACCTTTTGTTGCTTTGGATCATAAAAACCTCTTTCTTCTTCTTTTTGATATGTTGTCTTTTTTGGTATACCTTTTTTTTACATACAGCTAATTTGGATATTTTTTTATTTTATTGTTTCTTTCTCCAAGAAACAGTGACGGAGAGCCTGATGTCGTGTCGTGGAGAAGCGGGAGCATGATGCCATGCTGTTTGATAAAATTACTGTTGGTTTGGTCGATGATGTTTTTTTAATGCATAGGTACACAATATTATGATAACCTTTTCTTTTTCTTCTTAGGCCTTCTCTCTCTTTTTTAGTCTCGCTCCTTCATTTCTCAATCACTAACGTCTTCTACAACTTCCTTTTATTTCTTGACCGTCACAGATTACAAAATTTCTTTTTGTTCTGTTGTGTATTCTTGTTGCTTTGGATCATAAAAACCTTTTTCTTTTTTTTTTATGTGTAGTTTTTTTTGGTGTACCTTTTTTTCATGCAACTGATTTGATTCTTTTTTTTATTATATTGTTTCTTTCTCCAGGGAACAACGACGGAGGAGCCTCATGTCATGCTTTGGAGAAGCGGGAGCATGATGCCATGCTGTTTAATAAAATTACTGCTCCAAACAATGGTTGGTTTGGTCGATGCCGTTTTTTTAATGCATAGGTACACAATGAAGGTCTTTGTTTTGATGTAAAGCGTTCAGCTTCTGGTTAATTTATCATAAATTTGAATGTCATTGTGATGCCACGAACGAAGGAATTCAAGGAGTTACTTGGAGAGTAGTTTTGCCTGCTTGCTACAAAACTGACTAAACTTTCAATCTAAAATTTCTCTAGAAAAAGTTATTTCATAAATTACTTATTATGATTCGTTTGAACATATTATAACCCTTTGTGCATATGCAACCTTTCAACTTTCTATAGCGAAAGCAAGAATATGCGAGCCTGATCATGGAAGAGTTAAGATCCAAAAGAATATGGATACATCATGGTAAAAAGGCTTAAGATAATCATTGGAGAGTTGTTTTGTCTGCTTGCTAGAAAAAGTCACTAAAACTGAAATTTCTAGATTGAGATTAATTACTTATTTTTATAATTCCTTTGAGCACATTATGACCTTTTGTGCTTCTACAAATTTTCAACTATTTACAAGCCAGAGCAAGATTATGTGAGCCTAATCATCGAAAACTTAGACTGAAGCTATGTTTTGGGCATATAGATATAGAAGATATTTGTGAGATTTGATGGAATGACAACATATATTTGTTTCCGAAGTAGTTAAAAGATACGCAACATATTTGTTTTGGGAGCAGTTAAAGATTTAGCAGTTAAAAAGATATACAAGATTTAATGGAGGATTTCATGTAATGATCGCAAATTTTCCTCGGTAGTGATAGAATTTTATGAGATTTGATGGAATGATAATATATTTGTTTTCAGAGTAGTTAAAAGATATGCAAGATATTGATATTTGTTTCGGAAGAAGTTAAAACATACACAAGATTTAGTGGCAGATACACAGGATTTAATGGAATGACCGCAAATTTTCTTCGGGAGCAATTAGAATTTAATGGATGCTTTAATGGAATGATCACAAATTTTTCTCCATCGCAGTTAGAAGATAGAACGATCACATAGTGATAGTTTAAAGATATATACAATGATGGCGCTGTAACAATCAAAGATACAAAAGACGTAGAACGATCACGTAGTGATAGTTTAAAGAATGATGGCACTGTAACAGTCAAAGATACAGAAGATGTGACAGTTGCAAGATATAATAAGAGTTTAGAAGATATAGAATGATGGCATTGTGACAATTGAAACATACAAAACATTTAATGATATATTTAATTAGATAATTTTAAAACTTTGTTAATTATGTGTAATTATCTCGTTGTTATACAACATTTCATTTATCTGATACAATATTTGCAATTATTACTATGTTATGAATTAATTGATTTATTAATATCAAAATTAAATGTTACCCTCCGTCGCCCTCGTGTGCAAGCATGAGGTTGGCCCGTCACCCTCATGCTTGTGCACGAGGGTGACCGGCATCCTCATACCAAAGTGATGTCTCACCCTGGTGCACAAGCATGAGGGTGACGCGTCACCCTCATGCGTGTGCCCGAGGGTGACCGGCATCAAAGTCCCACCGTCGTGCACAAAGCATGTGGGTGCACGTCACTCACCCTCATGCTTGTGCGCGAGGGTGACAAGCACCCTCGTAACAAAGTGAAAGTATGAGGGTGATCGGTACCAAAGTCTCCTCTCATGCCACGGTTGTGTCATGCTTAAATCAGATTACTTAAAAATATGATTTGATTAAAAATTTTAAAAAAGACGCTCTGAATTGACTCCGATGTATATTTAAAATCCTTTTTAATTAACTTAATTCTATTCATTTTCTGTCAGATGATAAAGTGTTCCGCATATCTTTCACTATTCTATTCTTCAGTTTTTTCAAATAACTTCATTATACTCGTTTCCCGCCAGATGATAGAGAAGCCTTACTTTTATTTAAACTCTCCTTCACAAGAAATATTGTTCATTCTCGCGTCATCTCTAGTTCTCTTCTAATCCTCTTATTTTAATTCTTCAAAATGAGTTACGGAGAGAGTATATCTGCAGTTCAGAAAATTAAATATGTTATGCATTATGTAACAAAGAAAACTCCCTTGTCACAAAACCAGGTTATTCTTTCTCTTTCTCTACTCTTTAGTATTTTAAACTGGGAAGAGGAAAATACTTACTTTGTATAATGCTGTTGTTTACTTGACGACAGAAAAAATTTTGTACCAAGAATTGTGTTGCAAGATTCTTGAGAGCTAACGATCACGACGTTAAGTTAGCTGCAAAAAAATTAAAGGCTTGCCTTTCTTGGAGAGAGAGCATTATTATAGGTATTTTTATAATTTTCATGATGTTGTTTTTTTTATGTTGCTTACGTTATTTTGTTTAATAAATTTTTTTTGAAAATTAGAGAATTTAACAGCTGATGAATTTAGTGTTGAGATCATGGAAGGACTTGCTTATTTAGCAGGTCACGATGAAAGTTGCAAATCAGTTTTGGTAATTTTAAACTCTATCAATTATATATTTCATTTCAGTAATATTTACGTTTTGAATTTTCAATTTTCATTATCACATTTGCGGCTACTAAGTTTCTTATTAAGGTTCATTTTTCCTTTCATTTTCTTCGATAAAGATGTTTCACCTTAAACAAAATTGCAGTAAGCTTCATTCGCAAAAAATGTAAGTGAACATTTGTAAATTTTATTGTATTCATGAAGTTTTCTCTCTTATTTAATAATTTCCTTCGTTTGAATTTTATAGGTTCACACGCTTCATTTTATTTACTTTAGAAGTTGCCATATCAACAATGCAGAAAAATTCCAAACAATTTGTCCTTATTTTTGATGCAAGTGCGTTAACTGGTTGACAGTAAAATTATAATAGCTATTTTATATAAGAAAATTTCCTGTAAACAATGTAATAATTTTGTTTACTTTTTTCCAGGTTTTTATAAATCTGTTGTGGCTCTCATGAATGTTTTTTTTTATCTACATTGAAAATTATTGCCGATTACTATCCTTCTAGACTTTACAAGCTATTCGTAATCGACCCCCCATCTTTTTATTCATACATATTCCTCTCGTTTATATACATATTCTTCTGGTTTATATTTTGGTTCTTTTTCTAACCTCTGGTATTCTATTAATGTCTAATTTAAAAATTTATTTTTATTACAGGGTATCAAACCATTTGTTGAATTTACAGTCATCACAAATATCGTATATTCACTAGATTTTGAAGAATCATTAGAATTTCCCAAGCATCTTTACAGAAGATCAGCTATTGGAAATCAGTTACACTCTTCAAGGTTTTCCTTATCAGTGTCACAGTATTGTAACCCAAATAGACCATGGTAACTTAGTTTAACTGCCACAGCTTCTGCGGCTACTCTCTTTTCTTCTCTAACTTCCTCCTCCATTAACTCGTTAAATGCCAGATCTCTTTCTTTTGGATCACCTTATGCAACAGCTAGGAACAAAACTTTATTTCCATTTACTTCTATTCCTCAACGGAATACCGAGCCAGTTATATCTGCTCAGCCACAAACCCCACAAGCTTCTTTTTTCTGATCACCAATTATGTATTTGTTTTCCAAAAAAACTCATAAATATCAGGAGTCATTTTTACCTTTCTTAAAATTTTATAGAATCCCTTATAATGAAACTATTTATAGAATCTTCTGTGTTTCTTTGTTTGGGTTGGAGTCAACCTAACACCTGCCAGGTAATGGCTAATGAGTGGAAAATGCGAACCATAAGACCATTCATTAAATGGTTATGTCAAATATTGGGTTGAGAAAGGAGCTTCGACCTGGAAGAAGAATGGAGGTGCGAAAGAGCCATGGTTGATCGGATATTGAAAGTCTTAAGACGTTTAGGTGACGAATAGACATATAGATATAGTAGTCCATAACTCCGGTGAAAGGATACAAAATGTCGTGCGTGGTTCCTTTCCGAGCAAACGAGCTCCTGTACCACCTGTGGAGATTCAGCATGCTGAGACTCCTCATGCCAGAAGGAACCTCGTGCTTGGTTCTTTCAGTGGACTCACCATAGAAACACCATTGGAGCGATCAGTCATCTGGTTTATCAACTCACTTCCAATATTTGTTTTTCTCTTTGTCTCCTCTTTGGAAATCCTCAATTATGGCTGCCGTCGTCAACAAGATTCCAAGTCACTGGTCAAGTCATCCCTAAATCATAGTTGTCGTCGGAGGTTTCAGCAGATATGGGGACGATGGAGTGCATTTGCGGGAAGATGACAATGAGGGACAGCGAGTGAGTCCTACCGTTGTCTTTTGCATTGCGGGTCTAAAACCCCAGGTATTTTTGCATGGTTTATGTGCTCTTTGCATGGTTTACTGCGGGGAACCTATACTTTTGTTACATTTCCAAGCATAAATGCTAGTCGCTAGAGAGGTTGGTGCTCTACCTTATGCCGTTTGTTTTAAGTCCATTGCCCTTAAGGCGGTCGCGTGGTTGTTTGGGTTATTTTATTATTTTTTCTCCTTACAATCTAGTAGTCTCTAGTTTCCGCTCACGCTCTCTTGTGCTACATACACTGAGAAAGCTGGTGGGGATATGGCGATGGTGGAAACTCGCCTGGACGTTGCCGCCTTGTCCTATGCACAAATCCAGTCCGACCGCCCAAGCTTGGCGGGAAGGGAGGAGGTAACTTGGGTTCCTGCGCTACATGCGAGGAACGTATTGTCACTTTTTGCAGAGATTTGGCACTTCAATGGTCTTTTCAAGTAGCTGGCTCAAAACTACTGACAAGCTTGCTATGGCGACTGTTGATTCTCCTGATACGGTATGGCTCTCTTTCTTTTCTTTATTAGAGCCGTTGGTTATCCCACTTTTAACTTGCTATTTTTTTTACCTAACCAGCATATTTGTTTTAGTTCCCCTTATAACCTCAGTCTCTTTACAACGTTTTTTCTCTTAGAGAGCTTTTCATTTGACGCACTGCTTCTCAGCTCCACATTCTCTGTTAATTGCATACCCTTTTAGTACAATCTCATTACAGCCCTCATTATTTGCATGTTTCCTTAATTGATATTAGTGTTTGATCTTAGTATATTGTACTTCTGTCACTCGTATGTATATGTTTTCATGCTTGACATTTGTTTACTTTACCTTCCTTCTTTGTTTGGCTTTTTAATTTCTTGTGGTTGGCTCTTGTGCTGATATTTTTTTTAGTGGTATTTATTTTCTAATTATTTTAATAATAATATTATTATTCATAATATCTTTTTATTATTATTATTGTTGTTGTTGTTGTTGTTGTTGTTATTTTTATTTTATCTTATTTTCCTATTCTTATTATTATTATTATTACTAGTAGTATTGTTATTATATATTATTACTATTAATTTTCTTTTTCTTTATTTATTTATTTCATTTTTATTTTTACTATTATTTCGTCTTCTTATTTATTATTATAGTTATTATATATTATTATTATTATTATTATTATTTTATTAGTATTATCTCATTAGTATATTTTTACTATTTTTACTCTTTATTTTATTATTATTTGTTTATTTATTTTTACTATTATTTTTATTTATTTATTTATTTTATTATTCTAGTGGATCGCTTTATAGGGGTACTTAAATTTTATTTTAGCTGTATTCTTGAGATTTGGTTTTAATTACTATTGCTATTTAGCGATTCGTTTTTAGTTTTCTTGGAGGTGCGGCTTACAGTTTCAGTGCACTTCAATATTTTAGTGCTGTGTATATAGTAGGCTCGGGTCCTTTAGAGGCTTCTTCGGAGTAGCCCTGCGAGACGAGTGACAGCCTAAGGCAGGAGGATGTCTTCAATTCGCACGGTTGAATCCCGTGCGAAAGGACTGATGCATGCAGTAGGCTGGGATGAAGGCGGAAAAGACATACTGAGAGTCAGATCTTGGAACATTGGGACCCTAACGGGTAAGTCCTTCGAACTAGTGGACATTTTATACAAGTATAGGATACAAATCGCCTGCATCCAAGAGACAAAGTGGGCAGGAGCTAAAGCAAAGGAGATAGGAGGTTTCAAACTTTGGTACTCGGGAAGTTCATGAAAGAAGAATGGGGTAGGTATCCTGGTGGTTAAGGACCTTATAAGTAAAGTCGTAGGGATTACGAGAATAGATGATAGGATTATGGTGGATAAAATTGTTTTCAGCCAGGTAGTTCTCAATGTTGTCTGTTTGTATGCACCGCAAGTAGGTTATGACTTTTAGCAAAAACGACTGTTCTGGGAGGCGTTAGAAGGGATACTGCAACAATTCACTGTTACGGAGCAGAGCATCCTTGGAGGTGATTTTAATGGACATATAGGAGCTGGAACGGACGGTTACTCAGGTGCACATGGGGGCTTCGACTACGGCATTAGAAATGAAGATGGGACTGCTCTATTAGATGTGGCCGTGACTTATGAATTAGTCATCGCGAATTCCCTTTTTAAGAAAAATGAAGCGCACTTAGTAACTTTTCAGAATGGCTCCTCCAAGACTCAAATAGACTATCTACTTGCCAGGAGAGGTTCCCGATCATGGTGCAAAGATTGCAAAGTCCTGCCGGCTGCTTGCATATCGACTCAACATAACTTACTAGTTATGGATTTCGGTATCAACGGATGGAGGTCACAGCCTTTTACCCATCAGTGTCGACGTATTTGATGGTGGAGGTTAAGAGGGGACAAGTTAGAATGATTTAGGTCTTAAGTTAGGACAGATGCCACATGGGCGGTGAGTGGGGTTGTAAATTTGATGTGGGAGGGTGTCGCCTCTATAGTGCGTGCAACTGCCGCATATCACCTAGGGGTATCCAAAGGGGCTCCCAAAGGGCGAGGAGGAGGGCGTATGGAAGGTTGGTGGTGGTCGGGAGAGGTCCAGCTATCGGTTAAAGCAAAGAAGAGAGCTTTTAACAACCTCCTAGCTAGTTCAACAGAGGCGGAGAGGGAAATTAACAGAGTCAGGTATGGATTAGCTAAACAGAAGGCTAAGAAAACTATCGCAATGGCTAGAGGGGAGGCATATGAGGCCATGTACAAGGACTTTGATATCGCAATGGCTAGAGGGGAGGCATATGAGGCCATGTACAAGGACTTCGATACGCTAAGGGGCGCACAAAATATTTTCAAGCTAGCATGAGATAGGACGCGCGGGACGAAGGATTTCCACTAATCTGGTTGTATTCGGGATGAAGCAGGACAGGTACTCATAGAGACCCAAGAAATCAAGAGGAGATGGCAGAGGTACTTTCAAGGCTTGTACACCGAAGAGATAGTGGGCTACGTGGAGTTAGGAGAACCCTATGAGACTGGGCATGTTCAGGATAGGTGCATAGGGGTAATTATTACGAGAGGAGAAATTACGAAGGCATTGAGAGGGATGGGGAGCGGTAGGGCAGTGGGGCCTGACGAAATCCCTATAGAGATATGGAAACGATTAGGAGGTGTCGTATTACATTGTTAGTTCATCTCTTTAATGTGATTTTAGAGTTAGCCAAAATGCCAGATGAATGGAAATTAAGTCGGTTGATCCCCGTATACAAGGCCAAAGGGGACATCCAAGACTGTCACAACTATAGAGGTATTAAGATATTAAGTCATACCATGAAGCTGTGGGAGAAGGTAATCGAATCGAGAATCTGGAGAGTCGCGTCTATTTCGGCTAACCAATTTGGATTTATGCCTGGTAGGTCCACGATAGAAACGATACATCTAATTCGAAGACTCATAGAATGTTATAGGGAATGTCAACGAGATCAACATATAGTTTTTATCGATCTGGAGAAGGCGTATGACAGGGTTCCTAGAGAACTCTTATGGAGGTGTTTGGAGGGCAAGGGCATTCCTGTCAACTACATTAAAGTAATTAGGGATATGTATGACTAGCGTAAGGGCGATAGGACGGGACACGGAAACATTTTCTATCAGTACTGGTCTACATCAAGGCTCTGCGCTAAGTCCTTTGTTGTTCATATTAGTGTTAGATGAAATAACCAAACATATTCAAGGAGAGGTACCTTGGTGTATGTTATTTGCGGATGATATTGTCCTAGTAGAGGAGACCAAGGAAGGGGTCAATGCCAAGTTGGACCGCTGGAGAGACGTGTTAGAGTCGAAAGGTTTTAAAATAAGCAGGTCTAAGACGGAGTATGTAGCATGCAACTTTTCTGGGAACCAGATGGAGCATGAGGGGGCGGTAGCAATTGGAGCAGACGTCATACCACAGCGGTTGAGTTTTAAGTATCTCGAGTGTGTCATCCAAAGTGATGGTAATATAGATGCTGATATAGTACATCGTATTAGATCAGGTTGGGCCAAATGGAGGAGTGCA
>JAOSBN010000178.1:2162872-2178469 GCA_027563595.1 Erythroxylum suave | reverse complement strand
TTTTAAATTTTCACTCCTTCATGGTGAATTTGATCGGATACCAAATCCATCATGATTAAGTTTGAGCTCAAATTCAAGTTTAAATTCGAATATTAAGTTCAATCAAATCTGAACTTAGGCAAATTATTTTTGTCTTAAATGATTAAAAAGATCCATCCACCCTTCTTTAAGATGTCAAAAAGAGAATCTTCCTGCAACAAGTTAGGAACTTGTGAAATAAACTAATAGTTCTGGATTCACTAACCAAAACCAGAGGAGGTAAATCTTTCAACTCAGAGTTGCATACCAGTTTCTGTAGGATTGGCTGATCAGAATATGAAGTCAAATCTTGGGTTTACTCTCTTCATCAGAAGGGTGCATGTATCTCCAAACCAAAGCAAGACTGCTACCCATTATGTTCATAATCACTGCAGACATAGCTGGGGGTAATGCAACTGATGATGAACTGAAATGGGATGCTGCTAAGACCACACCCAAGGAAGAATTTTGCATTCCTACCTGAAAATGTTTCCGAAGATTAAGTTTGAACCGTCATAGAGAGACGACGATCATAGACATTACTATTTGACGAGTGAAGAAACCAAGAACACATTAGTAGTCCTATGAAATTATAATAACTTCAGAGATCAAGATTTCGAACTACAGCTGCAGTCAAGATCAAAGCATTCATTCAACAGAAGAATACCTCAATTGATATGGCTCGCCTTTGCGGTTCTTTGAACCCGACAATTGCTGCTGATAAGTACCTACAGTACAAGATTCATTTTACTGCTCAACAGTTATCCAGTGGTGCTTACCTTTTTGCTGAAAACGAAATTTCATGCACATCCTATTAAAGAGTAATTGGCAGTGGCATTCCCTTGACTGTGGACTAAATCTCACGAAGTCTTTGATGTTTGGGCTTGATTTTTCTAGCATAAATGTGTTAATTTGATCTCCACCATTTACAAAACAGAGTAGCCCTGTTCTAAGGAAAAATTGTTGAAGTCTACAAGCTGGTAGGCTAAAAAATTATAAGATTTGGTAACAAATGAATAGTAACTTGATTGATAGTGAACTTTTGATAAAGCATTAATGTTAAGCATCAAGTAGGAAAAGATAATTACGTCAGTAAAAGAAAGAAGCAAAATGGTTTACTGGCTGATGTATCTGATAGTTAACCCTTTACGCTATGTGGTCATAGCTCTCATGCAATGCTCGATTGGACAATCAAACGTAAAATCATCATGGGAAGCAAAGAGCAAGAAGTTAAATAACTAATACCATCAGAAAGAAACAGGACCAGAAATGCAGCCCTTACCCCACACAGAAGCCTGCAAAATGTAAAAGTAGTACAGAAAGTAGCGTTGCACCCAACTCTCCGCACAACAGCGTCTGAATATGGAGAGTAGAGAAATCAGATGGCAATGGTGGACCAACCATCAATGATTTAAGGCGAACAACATTCTCAGAGAACACACTGAAACAAGAACCCAGAAAAGATATATAAACAGAAAGAGACAGGAAACCTGAAAAGCACATGACTTATAAATCAATGCAAAGGACAATAACCTGCAGGCAAGCATTGATGATAATAAAACAGCAAAGAGTGGCGCAAAAGGTGTCACAGTTTTCACAGCTGCAGGAAATTTGCTTTGCATATAGGAACCTAGGAGGACTGGGGCAACAACCACCTAAACAAAAGAGGTGGTTTTCTGCAGTGAGCTACAGGAACGTATCAAGCAAACTAAACAACTGGTGGCTTATCAAATGTTTAAAATTACCTTCAGGGTGCTGATGGAAAGGTTAACAGCATCCACAGGAACATAAGTTCCTGCCAGAAACTTTGTTAGAAGTGGAGTGAGAAGCACTGCTCCTAGAGTAGTGCACACCGTCATTACAATAGATAATGGTACATCTCCTCGAGCAATTAATGTCACCTACAGCACTACTTCACTTCACTCAGTTCAAAATGAATGATGCCACTTGCACATATAAGCTGTTTGACATGTCAATATGCTGAACTTCATGATGAAAATGGAAACAACTTAGCTATCCGCTGAGATCAGAATCTTCCACTACTAGTCCACCTAGTTGGTATTCACATGCTTAAAATTTGGGATTGGAGATCATAATTGTAGAAAGATCAGCTCAAATGTCTACCTAATTAAAGCCACCACCTGACTTGCACATTAGTTCTACCATTGACACCCAAGTCAGACAACTTTCTATTGGTAAAGCTGAATTGTTACAGACATTCTACATGTTAAAGAGATTCATTCAAGTTATGATAATCTATACAGAGAGCTTTTCGTGAAGTGGTTCGGTAAACAGTAATTGGAAGAATTTAGAACGTTCAAAATAAGCTGAAGTGAGATGATCTCAACATTTATCCACAAAATATCTCGTTGAAATTAGCAATACCAGAATAAACTCCCCAACCATTCATCAATATAGATGCTCTATCTAACAACATCACCACTGAAACAACTAAAAGCAAAAGTGCTTGGCTTCTAGTTTGAAAGCTGTTGAATATAACACAAAAAGGGATCCAATGATAACATATTAAATATAAAAAGTATCTTTTTGGCCATGGTTAAATCTTCACTAACATAAGCCCTTGTTCATATTCTAGCAACATGTGCTTTATATTTAAGCATAGACTAACAAACTTCTTATAAAAACAGGTTTTGACAATATACTACAGATAACTACTACATCCGAAGACAGAGTAAATTATCTACAATCAATCAAGCATGTCTTTTCAATCCTTCAATTACTGAAATTCGTTCACATATTGTCTCCTAAGTTCTCATGGCATAAGCAATGCCGAGAAAGAAAAGGGCTAACGTGCTCTTACCACATTCGAGGCAGTACCCCCAGGACAGCAAGCAAGTAAGATCAATCCAACCGAAAGAAATGGAGAAAGTCCCAAAAATTTACTAATTATCACCCCAAAAGTCGGCATAATTGTGTACTGAGCAGCACATCCAAATAGTATCTGAATGCCAAAAGAACAAACTCATGAAAAAAGAAAAAAAACCCCGTTTCGGACTAGCATTCTACAAGATATATCTAACGCTAAAGGCAAATACAACATAGAAAAGAAACACATTTTACGACATTTCAATGAGATTCACCTTAAAGGAACAGCCAATTTCATCAGAAATAATACAAATACACGGGGTAAAAAACATTTCTCATTCTTATACACTAATACTAAAGTGTTCAACTTTCAAGAGATTCATAAGCCCAGTGCCTTCACTAGAAAATGGTTCAACATCAAACGTAATGAAAACTAAAGTAGTTTCATGGGCATTGAAGAAAGCTCACTGAAAGAGGCCTCTGCAAGAATAAACCAAGCAAGTCCTTGAGCTCCAAAGTCAGACCCATGGCCAGCATGATTAACCCAAGTGATAAACTGTACGAAGTTGGCCCTTTCTCAAAAAACCAAGCAAAAGTTGATGGCTTGACCCAAGCAATGATTCCTCCGACGGTGACGTAGAGAGGGTACAGGCTCGATGCAGTGGACAACACATTTTCCAATTTGGGTTTCTTCGTTAAAGTTGTTGCTGGTGGTATATGCTCGGGATTCTCGTACTCGGATGATCTGATCCTTAAAGCTGTGCTTCTAAATTTTAGAACCCAGAAGTCCAAAACTTGTTTCTTGGGCTTGGAATGAATGTGAAACGCTTTGAACTGGGTTTTCTGTGTTCTGAGAGTGAAGGGGCTAAGAGCGACGGAGAGGGACATAATTATTACAACTTAGTTCTGACTCGGAGACGTATGATGTGATGTTTGGATGACCACCTAGGACTAAGATCATAATTTCAGAAGAACTGTGGGAGATATTTTTGCCATTTTGAACAGCCATCCCATGGATGACCCGTAGAATCCTTGGTTTCAATCACCGCCATCAGTTCAGCCTCCGAGATAATAGGGAGAACGAGGCTGTGTTTTGTTAAGCGAATATTCCGTACATATATATTCCACTTTACCAACCCATCGTATCCGTATGCTAACAAAACGTACCAGCACATATTCCTACTGTAACTAAGGATCCTAATGTAACTAAGGATGTCAATGAATCGGGCTGGGCCGAGCTGAGGTTATGACGGGTTGCGGGTTAGGATGCACCGGCCTGCGACTCAGCCTATTGACACACTGACCGACCTGTGACCCGCCCTATGACCTGCCAGACCATAGGCAGGGCGGGCCCATCCATTAATTTTAAGAAAACTCTTGAAATGACGTCGTTTTGAAAAAGGATAGTAGGCGACGGGCTAGGTCGGGCTTGCCTGTGGCCCTCGCTGGCGGACCATGGTCTGCTCGTATTTCAACCAACTCGGGCCAAAAACAAGCTGGGTCGGGCTGGGTTGGGATTGACATCCCTAACTGTAACGGCATATGTTTATGTTATAACTTCTTCTTCAATTCTCTCCTTCCTTCTATATATATGATATATCAGGCACACTCATGTAATAAATTGAGTTTTTTACCTAAATTAATCTCATATGGTATCAAAGCCTTTTTTTTTCATAGCCTCTTCAATCGTAACCAATGACAGACACCTTCAACTTCCCAAAAAGACCTTCCCTTCCAACACACCATCTAGCGAACTTGTTCACGTCACCTCTCTTATTCTAGTCAAACTCAAGCTCAACAACTATGTAGCCTGGGCTAAGCAGATGAAGTCTCTGCTTATTGGTTATGATCTTCAAGGCTACATCATTGAGTCCCTTCCACCATCTTCTCCTACTTGTGTCGTTGATGGTAAAGAAATGGAGAACTCTACTTATAATCATTGGTTTTGCCAAGATCAGCTCCTCTTGTTGGCCCTTTTAGGCTCCTGCCATAGTAATACTTGTTCCGTCATCTCACAAGCCACCTCTTGCCGTGAAGCCCGGACAGCTTCGCACTGCTTTTACCATTCGATCTCGATCTCGGTCTCATATACTCCATATGAAGGAGAAGCTCTCCTCTATGTCCAAAGGCATTGCCTCTATTTTGGAGTACCTTCGATCTATTAAAGTTCTTGCTGATGAACTCTCCCTGAGTGGCTATCCTCTCGATGACGTAGATCTTGTTCTCTATTGCCTCTCTAGCCTAAACCAGCTTTTAAGGACACTGCCACTATCTTGCGGGCACATCCTTCTCCTCTCTCCTATTATCAAATTTATGAACAGTTCCTCAACCATGAGCTTCAACTGCAACGAGATGAAAAACCTTAGGACAGCCCCATCTCTGCTCAATTTGCTCATAAAAAGCTCAAATATGACACTAGCAAGTTGAAATTCTCTACTCTTGGGAGTCAACCAAAGTCCAACACTTCCCAGCAACCATCCACTCTCAAGTGCTAAGTTGTCTGTCAATGATGTGGAAAAAGGGGTTACATTGCTAGGTTTTGCTTTAAAATTGATAACAATCCCAATGTGACGCATCATAATGCTACTTTCACTGTGAAGCCATCTGCTCATGCTATAAACATGCAGCCCTCTCAGAATCACTGGCGCTTGGACTCCGATGCCGCCCATCACATCACTAATGACTTTTCCAATCTCTCCTTTGCCACTAACCATCCAGATTCAAATCATCTTCATATTGTCAACGGTAATACCCTCCCAATCTCTCATACTGACAGTGCTACTTTACACTCTTCTCATGCTTCACTTAACTTGCCTAAAGTTCTTTATGCTCCTCAGGTTAATCAAAATTCATTGTTTATTTCTCAACTTTGTCACCATGATAATGTTTCTATTGAATTTTTTCCTACTTGTTTTAAGGTGAAAGCTATGGGAACCGGGAAGACACTGCTCTAAGGACCTAATGACAATCAAGTCTACAAGTTACACTCATCTCCACCACACACCCTTGTTGTCACCTCTACACCCTCCCACTACATTCTGGCACCATCGTCTTAGTCATCCTGCTTCTCGCACTCTTCATGATGTCCTCTTTGCTCATCAACTTCCATCTTCTAGCAACTCTTCATTTTCTAGCATTGATTGTCTTCAAAATAAGAGGTATAACCTCCCATTTTTCAAGTTTAGCCTTACTAGTGAGAGACCATTGCAACTTCTCTATGTTAATGTATAGAGGCCTACTCCTTTTCCATCTATTGTTAATTTTTGATTTTATGTTATCTTTGTTGATCATTTCTCTCACCATGTTTAGCTCTATCCCATTAGACATAAATATGATGTTTTCTTTATCTTTCATAAATTTAAGGCTTTAGTTGAAAATCAATTCAATTCAACAATCACAACTCTTTTTAGGGCGAATTTATTAAATTACGATCTTTTTTGTTTGCTCATCGCATTTTTCATCTCACTACGCCCCCACATACACTTGAACATAATGACCTTGTTGAGTGTAAACACAGCCATCTTGTTGAGATTGTATATTGCCTTCTCCATCATGCCCATGCCTCGTTACGTTTTTGGTCTCCTTTACTTTTCAAACTGTTGCTTATCTAATTAATAGAATGCCCAGTCTCATTTTAAAACACACCTCACCTTTCTCTACGTTATTTCATCAATCTCCCAATTACCACAAATTATGCACCTTTGGATGTCTTTGTTTCCCATGACTTAAACTCTATTCTCCTTATAAGCTTACTCCTCACTCTTTACCATGTGCCTTCTTAGACTATTCTCCCTCACAAAGTCTATTTCTCTGTGATGATCTCCAACACCAAAAGATTTATTCCTCTAGGGATGTTGTTTTTGTTCAAGAAAATTATTCTTTTTTCAAACCCTCATCCATTAAGGACACGACCCTTCCAACTCCAAACTTATCTTCTAATCCCATCATCTCACCACCTCACACTATCCTTCCTTCTTCAATTATCTCTTCTTTAGATAATCATGCTAATCAGACCCCACCACCATCTTTACCCTATACACCCTCTCCCAATGCCACTAACTCTCCTATTGACACATCACCCCTCCTCCCAACCACACCAACCCTTTCTCTCTCTTCATCACCCTCGAACTCATCCCACCTTGGCCATATTACCTTTCACACTACCGCCTCTCTTGACCCAGCAATGTCTCCATGTTCCCAAGTTTCTTCAACAGGTTTGGAAATCACTCAATCAGAGCATCCTCCACCTAATCTTCTTGGCACTCACTCAATGGTCACAAGAGCCAAAGCTGGCATTTTCAAACCCAAAATGCCTTCTCTACGTTACTTAGTGACATTGAACCAACCTATGTCTCACAAGCTTCAAAATTACCCCACTGGCAGTAAACTATGACGGAAGAGTTTAATGCACTCCTCTCTAATGGAACTTGGGACCTTGTTCCTCCCAAACCTTACTTCAACATCATTGGTAATAAATGGATTTTTCGCATAAAGAGAAATCCTGATGGCTTTATTGCTCGATATAAGGCTCATCTTATATCCAAGGGTTTTCATCAGTGTCCAAACATTGACTACAGTAAGACATTTAGTCCTGTCATTAAGCCTCGGACTATTAAATTAGTTCTTACCATTGCTCTCTCTCTTTTGGCTGGTCTCTAAGGTAAATGGATGTCAATAATGCCTTCCTTCATGGCGTACTCTCTGAAGAGATATATAGGCATCAACCTCTTGGCTTTATTCATCCTCAATTCCCTCATTATGTCTACAAACTCAGAAAGTCTCTTTATGGGCTCAAACAAGTGCCACACGCATGGTATCACTCTCTTTGTAATTTTCTACTTTCCTTTGGCTTCACCAATGCACTCACGAATACTTCTTTATTTGTCTACAATCATGGGGAGCTCTGGCCTATTTTGTAGTTTATGTTGATGCTCTACTATTGGCAAGTAATTGCCCAATTTTTCGTGACAAATTTATGGTAGTCTTGTCTAAAGCATTCTCTTTAAAGGATCTCGGCATGCCTCAATATTTCCTAAGGCTGGAACTTCTTCCATGCAAGTAAGGTCTCTTTGTTTGCAATATGGCTACATCAGAGACATTCTAGACAGGTTTTCTATGATTGGTGCCAAGCCTATTTCTACTCCAATGTCTTTGTCAACAAAATTTGATTGTGATTCTCCTTTAATTGATGACAAAACCTATCGAAGCATTATTGGCAATCTATAGTATCTTACACTCACTGAGCCAAACATTTCCTTCTCTATTAATCGCCTTGCTCAACACATGCAATATCCTAAAGATGATCATATTCAGGCTCTCAAACGCATATTGAGATACTTAAAGTCTACCATCAAATATGATATTCTTCTCAAACCTACCTCTTCTCTCACACTCAATGCCTTTTATGGTGCATACTCTAGGCAGGAGATTCTACTGATTGTCAGTTTACTAGTGCTTATGTTGCCTACATTGGATCTAATCCCATCTCTTGGGCTTCTCAAAAGCAATGTTCAGTGACTAAGTCCTCCATTGAAGCGGAATACTACACCATTATATCCACTGCCATTGAAGTTCTTTGGCTCCAACAAATCATCAAGGAGCTTAGCTTCATCATGCCTTATTCTCCTCATATTTTCTTAGACAACATTCATGCTACCTATTTGTGTAGCAATCCTGTCTTCCATTCTTGCATGAAGCATCTTTCCATTGACTACCATTTTGTGCATGAACTTGTATCTTTTGGTGCACTTCGAGTCTCTCACACTCCATCAAGCATGCAACTAACAGATCTACTCACCAAGCCGCTTAGTGGTCCTCGTCATCTCTCACTCACCACCAGGATTAGAGTTGCCCCACCTCCATCTTAAGGGGGCATATTAAGGGAATATTCAGTACATATATACTCCACTGTACCAACCCATGTACAAACTTATCTATATACTAATAATCTGCGTCAGTATCTATTTATGTTGTAACCGCATATATTTCTGTTGTAACTTCTTCCTCAATACTGTCGTTCCTCTTTGTGTGTATATATATATATATCACTCAACTTTATTATGTGAGTGTATATATATATATATGTTGTAATTGCATATATTTCTGTTGTAACTTCTTCCTCAATACTGTCGTTCCTCTTTGTGTGCATATATATATATATATATATATATATCGCTCAACTTTATTACGTGAGTGTATATGATATCTATATATATATATATATATAGATATCATATACACTCACATAATAAAGTTGAGCGTTTTACCTACATTTATTTCTATTATATGTTTGGTTAAGGTTTAATAAGAAAAATAAAATATCGCAAAAGAAGGTTTATTATGGGATATAATATAATATAAATAGGGGTGAAGATTTATATTATGTCTTATTATATCTTAAACAGTAAAAATAAAAAACTTTCAATTTGGAAGTTTTACGATTAAATGTAAAATGATAAATAACTTTATATTATATTACATTATAAACCTTTTATTCAAATAACATTTCACTATATTATATTATGAACCCTTCCATCACTCTCAAGCAACAATTTTCTAATATTACATTCATTTACATTCCATTCCATTGTAAACCATTTCATTTTATTAAAAATCTTACGTTTAACTAAATATATGTGTTTATAAATTTAAATTATATTCATATATATAATTTTCTAAATTATTTTTAAAGTTATTTTCTTGTTAAGTTGTGATCTTGTAATATAAAATTTTAAATAAATAATGTAGTCTATTGATAAAATTTTTAATGTAAAATTACAAAATAAAGATTTTAAGGAAAAAAAGAGAAATTCCAACTTGCTCTAACTCTAAGTGTTATTATTTATTTATTTATCATGATATTTGATAAAAAAAAATATAAAGGTCTCATATATTTTAGTTTTGAATTAAAATATGGAAAAGAAGTAAAGTCATCATATATATAATTAAAGGTATTTTTAACTGAATTGATTGGATAGCGATTAAAAAGTTAACAAAAATATATATTAATTTTTAGACAAAAATAAAAATAATTAACAAATTATTTTAATATATACTTGAATAAAATTTTAATTTTTTAATAAAAATTGATCTGAAATTAATAAATTAAATTTAAATTAATTATATTTTAATTCAACTTGAGTTCGAACAAAAAGTTACTCTGAACATTCAGAGATTCACATTTTTAGAACATTGTAGAAAGAAATTAACCGCGTCTCGATGAGCAAATCCTATGAAGGTGGCGGTGAATTCTGGTCCGATTTGGCCTCGAAAAATTCATTAGAAGTTATAGAAACGAAATCAAGTATTTTTCCTTATTTCTTCGTTATTTTTCTCTAGTTTTTTTTAAGATCGTATCATTTTAATTTAACTTTTTAAAACAATATTATTTTTATTTAAAAATTAGAAAATTTAAAATTAAAATAACGTAATTTACAATGTTTTAAAAATTAAAACACAAATTAAACTAATATCATAAGAGTTTTAAAGTCGAAAAGGTTATTTGCAATAAAACTGGTTAAATATGAAATAAAATTAAATAATTTCAAATATGATTAAATTGACATATTAATTAATAAATTGATTCATTTTTAATAACAAGAGTTATTAAAATAAATCGAACCAAAAAATTAAAAATTAAATCGAAAAAATGGACAATTTAAAATTTTTACGGTTAAACTTAGGGATGCCAAAACCGACCTGGCTCGCTTTTGGCCCAAGTTGATCGGGTCACAAGCCGATCGAACCCCACCCTTGACTTGCCCCTTACTTTCAAAATGATATCGTTTATTTTGCTTAAAATAAATAGCGGGCCAGACACAGTCCGATGGGCCATAGTCCGAGCTCTGGGCCAACCTATCCTAGCTCGTAGGGCCATAGGTTGGGCCATTGGTCACTATAATCCGACTTATTGACATTCCTAATTAAACTGGCCAACATGATCAAATATTTATATTTCAATCAATGGTAATTTAAAAAACTAAAACTAAAACTTGAACCTATTACACCAATCTTTATTTTATATTATTGTTCCTAAAAATTGCAACATTAAGCTTTATTTTATATCATTGTTGCTAACAAATGCAATGAACAGAATATCTGAGAAAATGTAATTACTAATTCCATCTTTTGCGAAGAACACAGAAAGATCATGACTTGCCAGGCGTTACAGGATACCCAATTCCATGCCTTCTGGTTGGAAAGATCACGAACAGTAAGCTGCAAATCAGCCCAACCCCGATTGGGAAAATGTCCAATACCTCTTGAGTCTCATGTTTAGGCGTTGGGTATAAGCAATTCACTACGTTCTTGTCCCTCAAAGCAGTCGCAATGAACACAAAAACTGACAAAACTGCATGAACCCCATCGATGAACCTGATCTTGTACTTGCTCAGATCTGGCAAACCTGAACCTTCAGGGTCAGGGCAATCAAACAGGAACAGCCCTTTAGAAGTTGCTAGACCATAGTACACTTGTCCATCTCTTCCTCCCTTCACGCTGTCGACGAATGAAGCGAGAAAGCAAGACGCTGCAAGAAGGGCTAGCATGCAAAGGGTCATTGGCCTAGTAGCAGAGTCGCACACCCCATTGTTGGTGAATATCGGTGTTAGGAGCTGGAAGGCTAAGAGCGTCCCTGTTGGGAGAAGATTAGCTAGGTTGGCTGTGCTCGTCAAGGTCTTTGAAATCGCTTGTTGAGAGAAGCTTGGTGGTTTTGATGGCGATTTTGGGGTTTCAGGATTTAAGCTTGTTGCCGATGCCTCAGGTATTGTTGGTTGTGTCAAAGAGGTGGGTCTTGATCTGATCTGAGACATTTTTGTGGATCTAGAGCAATGCAGAGTTTGTGAATTGTTAAGAGATTGAAGATTGAAGCGTATACATATAGTGTTATACAAGTATTTGACTTGGGTGGCAGGCTGGCTACTTTTCTTGCAAGGCTGTTTCATGTTGACAATTTCCATGGAGTTTCTTGTTAGGTGAAGTCGTGGAGAAATTCAAGGCATGTGCTTTTACAATTAGTTTCTGTTAGTCAGCTGATTTCTGATGCCTCACGTTACGTTACATGAGTTTTTTACATATTATATGTATAGATAAGGATAATGAATACTAGAAAATTATCCATTTCCGACCGTGGGTTGTGTTCTTGGTCTTTTTTCTATTCTCGAAAAGGCCAGTGACTCAGTTCCACGCTGGCGGGAGTAGTTGTTTAAGCGTGTTCGCGCTCTGTGTTCTGTTTCGTGTTCCGTGTTCGTGTTGAAATTTTGATAGATTATAAGACAGCCCAAATAGAGAACTAAGCCTAAACATGGACCAATCGAAGAGACATGGGCCTTACTACGTAATCTAAAACCTTGATAAACCCTCCCGTTTCCTAGTCTGTACAGTGTATATACTTGAACCGAAACTTTCGCTTGCTGCTGTTTGGAGGACGAGAAATTGATTTATCAGAAAATTCTTTTTACATTACACTCGACGCCTGATGTCGGAAAGCCCTTGTAAGTCTCTGGATTCTGCTGTTTCTGAAACTCTTCAAAGACCATCGAAAGTCCCCAGAACCCAAGAAGATTGGAGCGACGAGGAAGAAGGGGAAGTTGCCAAGTCGATGAGCCTCAACCCAAGTAGAGTTCAGCGATACTTGGTTGCTGTTGAATATATTGGTACACGTTTTGCAGGGTCTCAGAAGCAGCTCAATGTCCGAACTGTAGTTGGGGTTCTCGAGGTTGTTGTTTTCTCTACGTTTTCTTTTCCGTTTTCTCAAAAATAGAAACTTTAAGAAAAATATCTTTGTTTGCTCTGATCATTCAAGTTGATTTGGGCGCTTGTGGGGTTTTGATTCATACAGCTAGAATGTTTAGACCAAGATTGTTGTTTTCTTCAAGTTCTGAATTGAATTTCTGAAATGGCTGGCAGGAGATGTCTTGTATCAAAACTCTAAAATGCAGAATTTGGTTCAGAGGCCCTAGAGTTTGATAATTACGGAAAAAGATCCTTGTTTCAGCATATTATGGATTCTGATTTGCTAGAGTGCAGATATCATATCATTCTTGAAGGCTAATTTGCTGCAGTTTGTTAATTTTAGGCATTATATTTTAGTTTTTCTTGTTTGAATTATATGCAAATAATACCTGAAGTCCTTTAACAACTCTATAGATGATTTAGCTGAATGTGCAATACTTGGACTTTTGGTCATAGTTTTGAAGAGTCTGTTTTTCATTGTTCTAGGGATAAGGTTGAATTGAATGTCCGAGAATTGAAATAAGAGAATGCGGCTTTAGGGGGATCAAGATTCTGGTTATCCCTGAAATATTATAAATCCTGGCATTACATTGATGTCTTGGTTTGAGGTTTTCTTTTCTCCCTGGGAGAAATTATCATGAGATGAGCTGTGTGATATACAATATACCAAACTGCTTTCGTTTTGATTGGTATAATATTAAATGTAGGATGCTTTTCAAAAATTTATTGGCCAGCCAGTACAGATTTCCCTGTCAAGTAGAACTGTAAGTTTCTGCTGCTTAATTACTGTGTTTCTTAATAGTTTATTTTCAGCACTTCAATATGAATAAAATTGAAGAATGTATAACGTTGTATTAAGAATACTGAAAAACAACGTTATAGGTTTGTTTATTTTACTTAGTTTTCTGCAATTTTTTCCCCATTCGGTGTATTTTTCTGGGCTTAGTTTCAACAATTTTAGGATGCAGGAGTACATGCCTTATCAAATGTATGCCATGTTGATGTTGAACGAATTAGCAAAAGGAAGCCTGGTGAAGTGGTATGTTCCACAAAGTCTTTCGTGATGTCACTTTATTATTCTGAATGCATGCTGTATGTGTGCCAATGTTAGTGTTACCTTAATGCAGAAATCTAAATGTTTCTGGGTACTTCAGTTTCGGTAGTTGGAGAAAAACATAACTTTTGAATGTTCAGATTACTATTCAACTTTTTGAAACAATTTCCCTTCCTCTCACTCATGTGTGGTATTTTGCGTTCAAATATGTCCGCATATGTATTCATCTGGGGTGAATTGAAGTTCCTCTTGGTGTTATTTTTTCATTTATTTATCATATTTAGTGGAATAGAGCCGTAAAGTTCCTGGATTTATATTTTAGTTGTCTAATTGCACTTTTTTGAGCATATGTAAGTGCAGTTGCCACCTCATGATCCAGGAGTTGTTAAAAGGGCGGTAAACCATTTCCTACAGGTGAAGCATCTTTGTCCTTAAAGTTTTAACTTCAATGTCTTGTTTGGTTATAATCTGTTTGTTGGAAGACATGTGATGTTTTGAAACTCTATCTTTAGTTACCTGTTTAGGCCAATGATCGGCATTTTAATCTTTTTATATCAATCTTATATGCAAATGTACCTATCTTACATAGATCGATATCATGTAATGTTTCTGTGGTTTTTCTGATTCCCAAAACTGGATGCCAAGTGTGTCAGATTATCCTGTTTTGCAGAATTGAATAATCTCTGATTCTTCAATATACAACTTCAACCTAGTTTGAGTATGCTTGCCAGCTTTTTAATCTTCAATATACATCTTTAAACTCTGCCTTTATTACCTCTGTGATACCCAATTCACAAACATGATAAGTTAAGCATGATTTTTACCTCAGTGAGAGGGGTTGAAGGGCAAGATTCATTTTTTCTCACCTCACCTTACACTTAGGTGAGTGTCTTGATTACATTGTTCTTGTACAGTCATGTGCTGTAATGTTCATGGGGGGTAGATTAATCTGTGTGTAGGAGTTGGGTTCGACATCTGTTTACGAGAATCAAAGTGAGACACAATATGAAGTTGCATGCTTAAAACAACTAGTCTTAATGTTCACATTTTCTGGCCTTCTTTTTGTACTAGTCTGGAGCAAATATGACCTTCCTTTTGCATTCTTTCCTCAGAAAAATGAAGGTGATATTATGGTCGTAGATGTTCAATGTGTTCCCACTGATTTCCATGCAAGGTTCAAAGCCCAAGAGCGCACGTAGGTATTATGAAATGTTGTCATTTTCTGTTTGTAGAAATAGTAGCAGTACACAGCCTGAACATATGGTAATATTTGGTTGGAAATCCTGGTGAAACAATTTACCGATACATACTGAGAAATTTGTTGTCTCTATAAATTCTTAGGATTTCTGCTTCTGTAAGACACTATCTACGTTTTCGACTCATGGTTCTTTTCATTAGTAGTCTCCAAGTTGCTGTTTGTAAGACCATTTAATCTGTGGTTCAATTATTTATTCAAATCATGCACCTGATAATAAGTTTAATGCCTGAGATGGTGAAAAATGAAACATGTTTAGGTACTTCTACCGCTTGTCATCTGGATCAGAGCCTTTGTCCACTTTTGAGAAAGACCGATCTTGGCATGTTCAAGAGAAACTAGATCCCATTTCAATGCAGGTTCGCAGAGTATTTCCGGCAACTGAAATTTTGAAATTGTGCTTGATCTGTTCTTTTAACTTCTAAATCTATTTTTTTGAGCAGGAAGCATGCAAAATTCTTGTGGGACATCATGATTTTAGTTCCTTCAGGGCATCTGGTTGTCAGGTTTATCTCCCTTACTTAAAAGACACATTGTGTTACAATTGATGTTTCTTTGTTCATATTCATATAAGCTTCTCGTATTCGATTTTCAGAGCAAACCTCGAAAGTTTTGACTCATAGTTTCTAGTTTTTAGGAAATCTTTAAGCTTTGTCATCAGATGGAAACATTTCCTTTATGATTGTTTATGACCCAATATGATAATAATGAG
>JAOSBN010000178.1:2143044-2162772 GCA_027563595.1 Erythroxylum suave | reverse complement strand
AGGAAATCTTTAAGCTTTGTCATCAGATGGAAACATTTCCTTTATGATTGTTTATGACCCAATATGATAATAATGAGACATGTTCAAAGTGTTCATAATAGTAATCACAAACTTCTGGATTTTATGATTAGTACATCGTTTTCATATTTAAGAAACTCAAATCAATGCCTATTCAGTATCCAATTTCTCATTAAACAATGGGTACAAAAGAATAGGAAAAGCTTTTTGTTTATACCGAGTTAAAACAAGACGTTGATGACTATAGTATGCCAAAGCCATGTCAGTTTTTGACTCTGGTATCTAGCTATTGTTCACATAGTTCTATGTTTTGTGAAAATGAAAATAAAAACTAAGAGTTCAGAATCTTCGTCCTCCATAACAATTTCATCTTTGATAGGTTTATCGTTAAATTTCATTATGGAAGCATTCATCACATATGCTATTAAATATTATTTTTATCATACATTTCTTGCATATTCTTGTTTTGGTTTTCTCCCTAATCACTGTTTTTTGAAGTTAGTGCATACCAAAGTTTGAGGTTTTTGTTTATGTACATATCCTCACTATACTGTGTTTCCTCATTCATTACTCTGAATGATCTGAATTCTTTTAGTTCTCTTGATATATACAGGCCAAGTCACCAATCAGGACTTTGGATGAACTCTCAGTTTCAGAAGTAGTTCCAAGTTTATATTTCCCATCACTTCCGGAGAGAGAACCGAGCAGTTCAAAAGAGGATTCGTGCTGTATCAACCTTAAGAATGATGATGACCTTCCAGTCAATACAATTCCTAGGAGTGACATCCTAGGGACCTTCAATGGCCAAAATCATTTGGGGTTTGGCATGCGTAGCAGACACCGTTGCTATGTTGTAACTGCACGTGCACGTTCTTTTCTATACCATCAGGTGTTTTGAGAGTTGTTTTACATCTCTGGTTTTGCAGTCCCTGTATCTTCTTATTGAGATTGCATGAGCACTCAAATTCTTTTCAGGTTAGGCTGCTTGTTGGTGTTCTGAAATCTGTTGGTGTTGGAGATATAACAATGGCTGATGGTCAGATACCCTTCTATTTACATTTCATTCTCAAATTCCTATTCTGAGTCTTCTTTTATCTTCATCTTCTCTAATGAATGAAAATTCCACAGTGACAAGAATACTTGATGCTAAGTCTGTGACCGCTTCACCTCCAATGGCTCCTGCCTGTGGTCTTTACCTTGGACATGTCAAGTATGATCTGCCATGACCCAGTCTGCATAAAATTTCTGCAGAAAAAATGCATGTCATGAACATTTTGTAGATTTTTGAGTTCCATCAGAAGTACTTCTCTGAACAAACAAGTTTATATTATATTTGATCAATGTATGTTAGTATATAATTTTTTATAATTATTTTAAAAAATTATAATCTCTTTTATTTCTTTTTTAGTACATTGCAAATAACTCCTTTGCTTTTATTTTTTTAAATCTAGTGATTTACTTAAATACCTTTTTCTTGTAAAATCCATAAAAGTGGATAGAGTTTGTAAGTAGTTCTAAAATATCAAAGAATCAAAACTTGATATGATCCAACAATTGCTTAATAAAACCTGTTAAAAATAGAAGGTATTTATTTAGTACATTAAGTTGTTAAAATATATTAGAGTAGTTAAAATTTTATGTCAAATGGATGAAAAATCAAAAGAGGATTTGAAATGCAAGATCTAAAAATATTTCTATCTGTGGTGGTAGTAATAAGTACTCCATGGTTCGGGTTTTTAGCAGGTTTATTGTTAGAGATCAATCATTTTTTTTCATATGAGCTGACATTCCCTTATGACCTCTCCCTCTGCGCTTTGCGGTAATGATTCCTCTAGCGTTATGGCCTTTACCATAACGATGTTATCCAAAGATCAAATTTTTTCGTGTATTAAATTTTACTTGACTGTTTACGGTACGGCTCCATTGTGTGTGCTCGGGGTAGAAGTTTTGTTTACATATATATATATATATATAGGAATTTCGTTATAATAACGAAAAATATATACACCAACTTATGATTGAAATAAAAAATGTTATTTGTTATGTCAAATAATTTTTTTAAATTTAAATTTAATAATCTAAAAACTTGTCAATTTTTCTTGAAAAATATGTAAGAATGGCAATGGATAAGTACGTGGTCAATTTTTTTAAAATAATTTTTTAAAATTAAATACGTAAAATATCTTTTTTTAATCAGATTCGGGTCTGACGTACCTAGGCTCAAGCCTGCCCAAGGCCCAATTTTTCCAAACAAAATGATGACCTTTTGCTTAGAACAGTTAAGCTTCGAGTCGGTCTAGGTTTGGGCCTGACCCAAAGAGATGAAAAATCAACTCAATGTCAATGATAGAAAAAATGTATATTAAGCAATTTATACTATAAATATAAATACATATAACAATAAAAAATATTATTTGGTATATTAGAAATAAATTCTTTTTTTAATAATTTAGTTACCTAAATATTTAAGAACAAAGTTACGTATTACTAGACCTCTCAAGATCCTGCATCTCATTGGAATTTCTACCGGGCGTTGTTGCTGCTAGTTACCTAAATATTTTTCACTTTTGTGAAATCCATAAAAATGGATAGATATTATAATTAATTCTAAAACCTTAAAAAAAGATAAAATCTAATAATTGCTTAATAAAGCCTATTAAATGCAAAAAATATTTATTTAGTTCATTTCATTGGGAACTAAAATGTATTAAAGAGTAATCATATCATAGAAATTTAATGTGAGATAATGCAATTCATACTATAAATGCATACAACACCAACTTCATCTTTGAAACAGAAACTTGTTGAAGAGAGTGATTTTAGCTTGAAGGTGGTGATGATGGAGAGATTGTTGGCTTTTGGTGCTATGTTCTTGCTTCTTGTTAGTGCAAGTAAGCTTGGTGCAGCCATTACATGCCCTGAAGCTATTAGCACACTTGTGCCCTGTCTGCCATACTTGACAGGTGGTCCCGGCGACCAACCAACCGAAGCTTGTTGTAAAGCCGTCAAGTCGGTGAACGACCAGGCTACCACCAGACAAGTACGAAGAGACCTGTGCAAGTGTCTTCAGTCTGCTGCAAGAAGTTTTTCTGTTGATCCTGGCAAGGCTAAAGCAATTCCTAGGTTGTGTTATGTCCCAGTCCCTATTCCTCTTGATCCTCGGATAGATTGCAACTCGTAAGTTGTTATTCCTGTCTGGTTCTGTTTCTTCTGCTTTAACTCTTATTCGACTAACTTTCGCATTGTTGGTGTGCTTTTCCAGGATTCCATAAACAATGATTATTATCTATGAACAGTTAAAGATTCAAGAGAATAAATTTGATCTGGTTGTGTTCAATTAGATAAGAAGTTTTAAGTTTTTTCTCTTCAAATCATTGCAATGATATATGTTACTTTGTCAGTCTTTGTCTACAATTTCTCAATTGGTTTTTACCATCTAAGCAGTCTCACAGACAATAAAATGGCCCTACAAGCCAGTATGAATCTGGAAACGAGACATTGTATTATTACAAGTTGAAATGGACGTAAAGGGTATATACATATGTATATAAGAAACAGCATCAATCTGATAAAGCTATGGATGTAGTACAGAGCTTATGGTTTAGAAGCTACTACAGGAATGGATCTTTTCGTTGATTTTGTTGAGGTCTTTGAGTTGAGTTCATGAATTGAGAGATTCTTGGTAAGTTTAACCAGAGAGGAAGTGTCTGTACAGTTCTTGCCATCTTCAAGTTTGCCCTCTGTGCTTCCATGCTTCTGATCAAAAGTTGGAAGAGAAGTGAAATCTGGGAACTAAACACTAAAATTCAGCATATCTCATCATACCAGAAAATCCTTGAACTGACCTCAAAATAACAGGAGTTAAGATCGGCCAAAGATATCATATGTATAGCATAGTTGAAAATATGATTATATCTAACATATAACATCAAACTATGAGCAGCAAAAATCGGACCAAGCTCGAGAGATAATTGACTTACAGAAAGACTAATATTCTCGTATTCTTCCATCTGCAGAGTTCCAGGCTTATGGCCCTTTTTAGCATTGAGAGACTTCTCTCGGTTTTCGTAGAAATCAAAGTCATCTAACAAGGATGATTTTGCTGCATAACTCTTGAAGATATTCAACATTTGTAAACCCTGCTTCAGACCAACCTACAAATTTTCACATTTCTTGTCAAATTAACTATTCAAAACTATCAAAGATACTTTTAAATTGATAAACGAGTCATCAGACATGTATTTTCTGTTACAACCATATTTCCCAGCTAATACATAAGATTGAAATATCAGATTTCAGTGACAAACCATTTACCAAAGTGAAGGAATCGGCAAACTTTCAGAGCAAATCCAATTACACAAGTTATACTTCTCCCCTTAACAAATACAACCAGTTGATAACGCTGAATCTTGATTAATTGAGAAGGTAAACATCACACAGAGCATTGAGCAATTCAGCATGACAGTAAGCAATAAGGTTCAATGTCCAACTTCTGAAACTTTCACAAGTAGCCGAAAAAAGACATACCTCTTGAGTGTCCCTGCTAAATGTTACAGGGCTGTTCTCATCATTTTCAAGGATAATGTGCCGCAACTGATGATTGGGAATATCTTTTATGACATGCCATTTGACAGGGAAAAAACCATGCCACTTGTCAACTCTCCAGAAGTTCATATCTTTGTTAAAATCCACTTGACCAACCATTTCAGCTAAACCAACAAACTGACCACTTCCATTCACCTAAGTTGAGATTAAGAAAAGAGAAGAAAAAAAATGAAAAAGTAATGAAATTTTCAACTAAATAAAAAAAGGATATACTGAGCCATGTTAAGCGACTTCAATAAGGTCAACAAAATTCAATTGAATCAGATTGATATGTCAGTCCCATCTTTATGATATAGCATTTAAAAAAGCAAGTTGAATTCTTCTATATATTCATTTAAGCAGAAGAATTAAACTTAAAATAAATATGTAGAATCCGTATATGATGTAACTAAGGCATTTTAAAAAAATTATGAATCCATGTGTGGATCTTGCCTTTGATGTAAGCCAAAAGACTACAATCTATCCAAGTCAATCATAGTCTTTTCCAGAAAACAAGGTAGCCTTTCTCACCATTGCTTATTTTATACAAAATACAGTACAGCTTGGAAGCAACGAAGTGTAATGGATTCCACAAATCTTTGTGATACAAAAGAAGCTAATGAAAGCAGAAAATTAAATTTGCCAACTAACCGAAAAAAATAGGAAGATTGGACACTTCATGCCAGCATCACTTGATTTCTTTTCTGCATCATGAAATGCTGCATCTAGCTTCTTATTGCCTTTTGGTGTACTTGACCAAACACCATATTTAATGCTCTTATGGATATCATCTTCACTATAAGATTTGATAACATAAAATTTGGCATTAGAATATTCAATTTCAAAATTTGGTAGGTTATAACGATCTCTATGTATGAAGGATCCACAATCCTGTTTCATGATTGATGCTTCCAAAGTAGGACTCCTGTTGGAAGCTCTAGGACCACGAGGTAACTCCATTAAGGCATCATAATCACCATTTCCATTAAATCTGTATCTTGCTCTAATTCTATCGGTTCCATTCCAAAGCCTTCCATCTTGTCTGTGATTCATTAAATCATTACGTGGGTCGGAGCCTTGCTTTTGGCCAGTAAATGAAGAGAATTTTCCTACAGGATGGTAGCCCTTCAAAAGTACCAATGACATGTCAGAATCAAATGTAGAAACCTGTAATCAAGTGCTTATAGGAACTGAAATTCAAGCAACCATAAGTAACAAAATTATATGTTGATCAACATATTGAAACCAAGGAGTTGATATGATCTCAAAAACTTTTTGATTCATCAGAAACCGCGGGCCAAGCATTAAGCTAAGCAATTGCATACTGATGAATTTACTGTAAAATCATAACATGCTTAGACCACCATTACAATTGATATGCATGCAACATCCCAATCCCCCCAAAAAAAGATGTGGGATAATGTAAGTCATTTAATGCAGATTTAGATGAATTATTGGACTTGGAAATGATGTATGAATTTGTGTACCTTGCCAAACATTCCAATTTTTTCTCTAGGTGTGGACTTGGAATATCTGTTATTTATGGCATTCATGTCTCTCGTCTTTGCAGAAGTAGCTGAAGATGAACCGTATCTTCTATTTCCCACACCAGTAGCATTAGGGCCATCAGTAACATATGTTGCATCACAACCATAGGACAAATGAGGTTGAACATAACCATAGTCTGGATAATATGGTTGTTGGCCCACACTTTGCCCTTCAACACCTACTGTTCCAGACACATAGGTACTGTAGCTGGGCACATAATAAACTACTGAACCATTTTCGGATGCCATGCTCTGATAGCAGCATTAAAACAAACCAAGTTACATATGCAAAATCTTTTATTTAATGAGCTTTTCAAGGAAACATTGTAAGAACATACTGTGTGATAACCATCTACTCGACTATAGCCAGGATTGTCAACTTGTGCACAGGAACCCAGAAATCCTGTAAAAAAAAGGCCTGAAGTATGTAACAACTGCTAATCTTTTCATCTTTTCATCATAGAAGACAAGTCATCTGAAGCTACAAAATGAACAATACCCCACAAAGGTATCAGTGTTTCCAATAACAAGGGAACTTATTCTTGATGTCAATGCATCAAACACACATAAAGTTAGTCCCATAAAGAGAATAGATTAAAGCTATCCCAAATTCTTTTTCCCATCCACGTGCCGACTTGGCAACAACTATGATCTCCTAGCTAGTGCATGACTAGAGAGAAATAATCAAAGAGTTTTCGTATAGCAACTGGGAGTTTCATATTTGGAATTCAAACTGGTTTAAACCACACTGGTGCTGACATATCCTACTTACAACAAAGGAGAGGATATTGGATTGGACTTCTAGACAACTGAATGGGATAGCTTGACAAGATAGAAATGTTCGCTTAAAGAACATAGTATTGTCTCATTTCTAACCTGGGTAGTGATAACTGTAACTGCTTGTGGGTGGAAAATAAACACCAGGCTCTCCAATTGATTCCCGATCAAACTTACCTTCGGTGCAAGAAGCGTCAACAGTTAGACCAGATGGTGCTCCATCTTCTACAGAAGTCTGGCAGGACATAATTTCAAGAAACATTAGCAGAAGAAAATTGAATTGCAAAATAAAAAAATTCTAAAGAGTTCCCGTTTTTCCACGGTGTCTATGGGACATCTGCAGAGCCATTACAAAACGAAACCCCTTCCCCATGAAGTGAGTTGAACTCCCAATTTTTAGGTTGTTAGCAATATTTCTTATTGACAACCCATTCATTGTTACAAAGAAGCAGAAAAAACCCAAAAACTATAAGGTATTTGGTACAAAAATAACAAGCATTTTATACAACTTAGAAACCCAACCAGTAAACATTTTATCACAAAACTCACAGAATTAAGTATAAACAAACAGGCGTAGGACGAGAAACATAAACAAAGATAAGTCTGGGACATTGTGTGACATACCACATCCTTCTCTGCAATTGTACTAGCAGATACTGAGTTCAAACCAGCAGAACTAACCTCAGCTACATAATATGGTTAAGAAAATTGCTATTTTAACAAAATAAGACAATTTAGGAAAAATAAAAGGCTACATATCCATCTTAACCTGACCTCTTTAGTTGTATAAACAAAGGGATATAACAGAAGACTAAGATACATCCCAATCTAATTAATGAACGAAATCAATCTTCAGACTGTTGCAGAACACTAGATTCAGGTATGCCAAATTCCTCCTCAATAATTGATGTACAGAGAACATCTTTTTAAGGAAGAAAAGATGTACACATCATAGCATCGTACTTGCAACATCTCCATGCACACGGGAGAAAGAAAAAACTAAACGATTGGTGTTGTTGAAGTGAATTGAGCCCCATTTACGAACAAACAAAAATCTTTCTCAAAAATAGAAAAATTAAAGAAACATTAAAAGAAAAACAAGAAGAAGAAGCGGAAGAAATGTTTAAGCGGAGGATACTTTTGTTGAGCTTGGAGTCAGTCTCCATCGTAGATCTTCAAAACCCACGTAAGCCCTGAAACTCTAAAACTAAAACCAATGAAGAGAGGCACAAAAACAAGAGAAAAAGAGTCTCTTTCGGTAATTGTGGAAACCACAATATGAAAAAAGACTCTGCCTTTATAAACTAAAAATTTGCTTTTCCTTCACCACCAAGGTAAACTACTTGGACCTTAAGTTTCCACGTAAGTACGAGGAAGCACAGGCTTCTGTTCTGTGTTTTCAAGTCACTTTGGACTGTACATAAGTTATAAAAGAAGTCATTTTGTCTGAAGGAAAAAACAAAAAAGAAATTTCGAGACTTTATATATGTGTATATATATATACATACACAAAGGGAAGCCACCGAGTGAGGTGAGAGTGTCAAACAAACCTCTGAGAATGACGGCCAACCAGAGATTGAGGGGAGAGGCGGCTCCGGCAAATCGGGAAAACCGCTTATCGAAACAAAAAAGATGGTTTTTAACGGGTAGTGAGGAGGAGGCGAGAGGGAAAAATTACTGTGAAGAACGTAAAACTGTAAAAGATAAAGTTTATTTACTTTTTCTTTAATTTTGGCATATTAATTAAATATTTAATTCTTAATTAAATTTTATTTAAATTAATAATTTGTTAAATTAGTTTTAAATAAATCTGTAGTTTTTTTAACTAATTTCAAAATATAATTAAATTTAAAAAATTATATAGTTTTTAAATAAGGACAAAACCAAGAAAAAGATCGGACGGAGGAGAGGAGTAAAGTGTGTTAGCGGAGAAGGAATCTGGACCGCTAGATCAATATAGGGCTTAAGGATGGGGTTTTAAGGGCAGAACTATATATTGACGGCTCTCACTTTCCACTCTCAATTATTATATATATATATATATATATATATATATATATATAATTATTTATATTTTTCGTCTCACTGTCTCGTTATTTTTTAATTATAATAACATAATTTCCATTTCCATTGCAAAGTGAAAGAGGGAAAAAATTAGATCATATAAAACAATATTTTGAAAATCAAACAAAAAATTAAACCAAACCAAGCATACCCAAATTCTCACCTAAGCAGGATATGAAGAGGGTAAGATGTACGCAGTCATGCTCGAATCTCTGATAGAGATACAGAGACTGTTTCCTTATAGACCCCAGCTAAGGAAACAAAAAATTAAACCATTAATATAAAAATTTAAGGCTTAAAAAGTTAAATTGATATTAAATTCTCATACACTAATTAAAATTAAATCAAATCAAAATATTTAAAATATACTTAAAAAATTATTATTACTAATCGAAAATTTTTAAGTTAAATTAAAATAGGTTAATTATTGTTAGAGTTAGTACTCTAAAAGCAATCACCTTTAGTACTTTTGCATTGACTTTGTTTTGATTAATAAACCGAAAGACATTTTTCATTAATTTGATATTCTTTTATATATATGAATTGATATTGATCTTAAATCGAATTAATGAAGTTTATGATACAAAATATAGCATGAAAAAAATCATGATGAAATTATGATAATGAGCTTCCTATCATATGTAATTACGTAAGTATCTAAATAATATGTAGTCATAAGATTAATAACATAGGACATTATTAATCCAAATAGACTAGCACATATTATACTCCTTGATTTGAACAAGCAGTGGATCTCACAAACTATAAACATGTGATGTTATAGTTAACATGTGGATGCTTACTAAAGATAGTAAGTACATCGGATGATCCACTATGAGATTATCATACAGATGATCTATCGAATGTTAATGATTAATCTTATCATAACAATGGTGCAAATATCCTTAGAATTGAGGTACTCAAGGATATCTTGAATATCAATCATGTGCTTTGACATCATTTCTTTTTACGTCAAGACGAGGTCGCTCTTAGGGTGGTGATTGGGTACAACTATTGTTTTTCAAAGGTACTTAGGTAGCCAATAAAGAATTTACCACTTCAGATAGAAGGAGATGACACCCACGACCACTTGTTGGGGTCATTATTTGGGAGTCTCTAGCCAAAGCAGTAATGTGTCATAAAGAGAGTCTTCATTGACACATAGAATAATGAGATCTCAGGACAAGAATTAATATCATTTGAACTATATGTAATATAGTCAGTCCAGTGGGGGTTGACACATAACCCATACTCCGAACCAAGTAGGGTATAGAATGGTGAAAGGACGAACTGCACAGTAATGGTTTATGGAAAGGTTCATAAGTCGGAGAATTAACTATCGAAGAGTTCGTATGTTAATCCACTTATACTCTGGTATATTGGCATCATAAAATCCTTCATGATTTGCTTAAATTAAGAGTTAATTTAAGTACCATGAAATCCTCCATAATTTTCTCAAATTAAGAGTTAATTTAAGTGCCTAAAATAACTGAGAACCTAAGGTTCACACGCCTAAAAGATTGGATGAAAAATATGGTTTGTATGGCTAAATTTAAGTAGGTTATGATAGTGGCTCATAGGCCACGATTATGGCCAAAGGCGAGCCTATTTTTTTTTTAGTCTGCCATGATCGTGGCTCGGGTATGAATCAGTACACAAGTGAGTACACAAGGTCTTACCACTTCTTATACACTCAAGTGAGAGTATAAGGGCTCTAGAAGAGTTCTAAAGTGAGAGAGAGGTATCAAGAGTTTTGTTTTTACAATTTATACAATTGTTGCATGAATCAAAGTGCATGTAATAAGAGTCTTGATCTATCTTCCATCATCTTGAGCATATATTAGAACTCATCTAGTTTGGTATTCAAATTACCCTTATACATTGTTTATTTATCTTCTTTGCGTGTTCTTGGGTGATCAAAGAAGAATTTGGTGTTTACAACAACCCAAATAAAGAGAAGAAACAAGAAAGAAGGAGAAATTAAAGGTAGAAGTTTTATATTTCATGTTCTTATATATATATATCTATGCATACATTTGTGATTTTGTTTACTCATGCATATGATGCATGCATCCATGACAAACCCAACAGTGATATCAGAGCAAGTTTTGCATGTAATAAATGATGTATTGAACATGTCCAAAGTGTTTGCTAGGTTGTGACTGACATGTATATTAATTTGGAATAATTCGTGTAAATTGTAGAAAAATTGTTTTTCTAATTTTCTTTCTTTGAAATGTTTATAAGATGTTGTATCATGTTTTTATGAAAAGAAATTGCAATTGAATATCATTTTCTATTTTATTTTGAATTAATATCCAGACTATTCATATGTTAATTTATGAGAATTTCATAAAAACTGAATGCATATGCTGATTTTTAAATGTTCATAATTATTCTAAAATTTTTTATTTTTCTTTCACATAAATGTTTATAAGGTGTTATGTTATGTTTTTGTGAAAAGAAAATGCAATTGAATGTCATTTGCTATTTTATTTCGAATTTAGTTTCAACCTGATGCACGTATGAAGTTCTGGGAAATTCTGGAAATGTGATGAACATGCATGCAAGTAAATTCCATATTAATTTTTATAAAAATTGATTTTATAAATTTTATGCATGCAAATGCAAGATTAGATGTTGCCATGTGTTTGAGATGCATGACACTTGTTGTTAAAGTGATTATCTTATACATGTATGATGTAATGTTTGACTAGTATTAGAAGTAATATGACAAGTGTCATACACATGTGATGTGTTGGCTTATTCCAATTTATCAATAAATAAATCCTAGGAATTAGTTTCTGGAATTTTTTATCAGACACACTTACAACGTGTATAAGACTTTGGAAATTTTCCAGTATTAATTGAATTTAATTCAATTAATAATGACTTATAATGTATGTATTTCAGTCATAAGACCTTAATAAAGTTCTTATCTGATAAGAATTTTATTATTTTGATGGTAATAGCATGCTTAATGCATATGCTTCAAATTAGGGTTCTGGAAATTTTCCAAACATCGAATCGCTCCCTTTTAGTATCTAGTAGGTTAACTTATTTATCTTAACGATTTTGGCTATCAAGATACTTTTTGGCATGTACCGAAATTGTTTAGATAAATTTGAGATGACCTAAGGATATTATAGATGACTAATTGATGTATGGAAATTTAGGAAACCTTAGGGATTAATTTAGAACTAATCCAAGTAGAGCATAGCATTTCTAGTGTAGATCTAGACATTAAAATAATTAAACTTTAGGGCTCCTAATCAAATCAAATTCATAATTCGGATTAGCCAAGACTAACACTAGTACCCGATTAGGTTCAAGAGTTGAATTGAATCACGAACTTAAGATGTATAGTCAAGTCGTAACCTAAATTAAACCTCCTTTATGTGATACATGCATTACATGCATTTTAAGGGTAATTATAGACATAGGCTCAATTCAATTGAGTTGTTCCTAATCTAAATGTATATATGTGATATACATATTCAACATTATCTACGTATAGATGAGTCTAAAGAATAAATTCTTCAACCAAAACATTAGGACTTACGTCATCCATTAATATAGCAAGAACTAGAGTTCTTTTAGAGTTGGGTTGTTGGGCAAACCTAAGCCTACTCTACACGAATATGTTCAAACCATGGAGATTAGATTTTTAGATTAATAGGTTGGTCCTAACTGAAAACTTTGATTTGTTGGGCAAACTCAAGGTCAGTGTGGATAGGGGCGAAGTTGGGTTATATATATGGGATGTATATAAATCAAGAATTGATAACCCAATGAGTGTGCTAAATCAACAGTTGATGGCACAAGTCGATAGTTGCATTGATGAATGCAATTGGTATGAATGATACCTACCGATTGACCTAAGATGTTTTGTTAGGCAAACCCAAGGTCATTCTTAATGGGTCGATATCACCAAGGTTATTATATTGGTGGACTCTACTTCTGGTTCTCAGAAGAGGAACCAAAAGAAGAAGAAGAAGTTCAAGAAGTCAGTGGGAGGTGTAGCCAAGAAGAAGGCAAAGGAGACAACTTCAAAGGAGATATGCTTTCATTGCAACAAAGAAGGACATTGGAAAAAGAACGGTAAAGCTTATATGGAGTCACTCAAGTAGAAGAAGGAATTAGATATCCCACCATCTACTTCAGGTATGATATTTGTCATTGAAGTTAATACTATTTCTGATCATAACATTTGAGTATTAGATACCAAATGTGGCGCACAAGCATATGTGTTGATATGCAGGACCTCAGGGATAGTAGACCTCTTAAGAAGGAAGAGATGGACCTACGTGTGAGAAATCGAGCAAGAGTTGTTGCTTTAGCCATAAGAAATTATGTTTTGTATCTTCCTAGTGGGCTAGAGTTAGTAAAATTGTTGCTATGTATCTGTTGTGACCAAAAACATTGTATTTGTTTTATTTCTTAACAAAGTGGGATTTCATTTAACTTTTTCAAGCAATGATTGTTCAATTAAGTTAAATGAAATGTTGTATGGTACAGCTACTTTGGACAATGGAATTCATATATTAGATATGTGCAATCCAATCTTAAATATTAATGACAATAAAAGACAAAAACGAGATAACTTAAAATCATCTTACTTATAGCATTGTCGACTTGGCCATATAAGTGAGAAATGCATGACTAAGCTACACAAGAATGGTAGCTTAGGGTGATTTGATTATGAGTCATATGACACATGTAAATCTTGCTTGTTAAGTAAGATGACTAATTACCTTTTAAAGGAAAGGGTGAACGAATGAATGAGTTATTAGACCTAATACATTCTGATGTATGTGGTCTGATGTTTATTCATGCTAGAGGTATTTTTGTGTACTTCATTACTTTTATCGATAATTATTCATGATATGGGTATGTGTATCTGATGAGAAACAAGTCTGAAGTGTTTGAAATGTTCAAACAATTTAGACATGAAGTAGAGAAACAATTCGGTAAAAGTGTCTAGACACTTCGATCAGATCGAGGTGGTGAATACTTAAACAAGAAATTTCTGACTTATCTCAGAGATAATGGGATAGTATCCTGACCGGCGCGACGTAAGCTGGACAAAATAAAATAGACTACTACTATAGCAGTGGTGAGTAGGTCGATCCCACAGAAAATATTTGATTAGCTTATGAAATGAAATTAATTGATGTTTAGGTAATGAGGGGTTTTCAATTTCAAACAAACTAAAAACAAAATAAACTTGAATTTGTGAAAGTAAATCAAATTAAATTGTAACAAAACGATAAAGTCGATGAATAAATTGAACACCGATTCATTGATTTTATCTCAGCCTAAACACAATTTCACGAATGTCAATGAGATATCATCTTTACTCCTCCTTTTAGACTATTGATCGTGAATTAATAACAAGCTCTATTAATATCAATTTTTCCTTAAGTTTTAGTTAATTACAAAGCGCTCGTTAATTAACCCTAACTATCGAAAAACCTAGAACAAGCACTCTAAGTTTATCCAGGCAGCAGCATTACAATTAAGAAAAACATAACAATTTAAGCAATAATCACGCAAGCATGGACTATTTAACTTAAACTACATTATTTCTAACGATTCTACTATTAGTTGCTACAAACCATCTTCCACATGATTAATACGTATCACATTCAAGATCTAGTGATGAGTAGTCATAAAAATGATTTAATAGAGCATTAAAACCACAATTATTCAAATACCCAATCATTTCATTCAAAATAACGTAACAATCTAAAAAGAGAGTAGATAACAATCCATAACATTATACGCTTAATATCCTTGGCCTCAATTCCACATCTGAATTGACATTAAGTGATTAGCCTTTTATTTTCATCTTCAAGCTCCAACGATTAACTTCAATAGCCTCCATTTATGTGAAAGAATTTGAAGAAAGAATGACCATTGAAATTCCTTCCACAAGCCCTTATATTTTCTCTATTGCCACTTTTCTTTTGTTTCTATGGCCACTCCTTTGTTACTGTAGCTTGATGGGATAAATTAATATGAGAGTTTTTGGTTCAAGCTCCCTGTTGATGTATCTTCTTCTCTGCCGCTAGCTTTCTCCTCTTCTATTTTGTTTGACGCAACTCTCATGCAAGTCACACATTTTCTTTCTTTTTTGCTTCAACTCCCATGCAATCTCCAGCCCTATGAAGTTGCAACTCTTCTTCTATTTCACGCTAATCCTCTCTTCTCTATTTTACTTTAACGCTACTATTCCTTCCCCTCACTATTCATTAATGGGACAAATTAATACGAAAGACCATGCTATTGTTCACATATCCTAGCTCTCGGTTGTTCATTTCACACTACTCCTCAGTTCTTGCCACTCTTTGTTCTCCACACACCTCCCTGTTGACACTTCTCTTTATTATGATAAAAACTATCTTAAAAATCGTGGGAGATGAGACTTAACCGAAGAGAAAGTAGATCTTCCAGTTGTTTTACTTGCTTCAAAACCAAAGGAGACACAAAAATGAAGGAGCTGATGTCCTTTTTTCACTCTCAACTTTTTACTCATCCCTAGGCCCCCCACAGTCGACACACCCTTCTCCTCCTTTTGCTTAAGCTGAAAACTAGGTTTTTAATAAGAGTAATATTGGGCAGGTGTAGCGTGATGCTACCCTCCAGCTATCTCAAAAGAAAAAACCTTCTTTCATCTGAAACATTAGTAGCAAAATGGACAACTCCTTTGATTCACGTAACTGAGATGTTTTGTAGCAATATTTACTCACATACATTGCATAGCTATAAAATTTTCAAAAGGGCAACCAGCCATATTGACAACATTTTTTTCATTCTTTTCATTTTCTTGTATTCTTTTTGCTTTTAATTTCTTTCTTCATGCTCCATGAATCAACAGAGTATGCAAATTGAGAAGATGAATTCAATAAACATGCTTTTGGGTCACTTTAGCTCTTTTACTTTCAAAATGTATGTAAGATTTAAAATGAGCTAAAGTGAGTATCCTAAGCATTTCTAAGGCATTAATCACTAAGTATAGAAGATAAAATAGATCAAACTTTAAGCACATATCAAATTCTCCCACATTTAGCTTTTCACAGTCCTCGTACAAATTGTCAAAATCAAAATCACAAACCAACATTTTTACTCATTTTCCAAATCTTCCAAGAATAGATAATTATAAGTAAAGATGAATGACTTTCAAAATTTATAGCAAAAATTCAACATTTAAGCTTATTCTCATGATCAATCAATATTCACCACTATTAGAAATTGAGTAATCTAGAGGTAGTCATGGACAAAAAGCATTTAAACAAGATATTTTCATGGGTATACTCAAACACTATGATCACAACAATTCATAACATTGCATATCATTTTATTTCTCCACCACTAAAAGTCACATGTATAATATGATAATCATGAATCAAAAAACTATTCTAGGGTTGTAATGTAGGTAAGAATACGCTATGATGCATTTTGGTTAATGTAGTTTGAAAGCCATTAAGCTAGTGTAGCAAAAGTAACACCTAATGAAAAATCAAATGCGCAAGTTAGCATTCATTCAAAAATGGGTACCTTCAGCCATAAAGAATGCAACAACTATGTTTCACAGCTCAATTAACTCTCACATCATAAACCATAGGAATATAACACAATGAAATACTCCATCCAATATAACATCCTCTTCATAATTTATATACTCAAACACCCAACCAATACAATTTAAGGATAAACTATTAACTAATGACTTTTCACAACAATTGCATTACCACCTTCGTACTTTTTTATCTAAACACTTTTTTGTTTTTTTTTCTTTTTTTTAGTATAAACTTGAAACAAGCTACATCAACATAGAATTCGTAACCTGACATTTTAACAAATTTAACCAACCCATATGTAAGCAAACCCCCACACTTATGAAGTATTTTATATAATAAGTTAATAACAGTATAAAGGTAATAAATAAATTTAAATTGTCATCAATAAAAAAGAATGTAGTATCAATCACAAAAAAAAAGAGAGGGAGAGAGATTGATAATAAAAAAGTGAAAAATGGAGATAAAAAGATATAAAATGGGATAATACTTTAAATTTTGTATCACTAAAAGTTGATCATGCAAAATATAGTTTGGTCTGCACTTAATTTTATATTAAATTATGATTATGTGAAATGATTTATAGGCCAAAAAGATATTTATTTACAGGAAATTGAGAATAAGAGGTACTTCTTTAATATCTATAGTTACACTCAGTCACAAGAAAATGACCTAATTGATTTTTTTTCAATAATAAACTGATTATATATTTTTTATGTACTTTATTATTTCTCAAACCATGATTCTTTAATTTAAAATTAAACATAAGCATAATATTATTAAATTAATGTGAAGATGTTAAATTTGTGTTTATAAAAACAAGGCCTAAAACTAAGTAGTGTTTGGATATAAAACTCATGCAATATATAAACAGCCTAGACATCCCTTTCTTCCGACTTCGGTTTCCTTATTCCCACATTCCCTCTTTACTCTCTCTCTCTCTGTACATTGCTGCCTATGACCTCAGCTCCCTCCATCGACTTTTCCTCGCTGTCCTTGCTGATGATGCTAATGACACTCTCCGGCCCATTGCAAACGGTGTGGGAGTTGATTTCAAAGGCAACACCTATGTCACTAATTCAGCTGGAAACTTCAATGCTCACGGAGAGGCATCTGTCTTTTCAAGATCTCCAATATTACAGAGCAGCCGGTGGACCACAATGCACCTTACAGCAGCTCTGGACCGAATAGGATTACTTATGTTAGCAAAGGGTACTTGCTGGTTGTGCAGAGTAATACAGGAAAAATGTTCAAGGTGGATGCAGAAGACGGTACAGCAAGGATGGTCTTGTTATCTGAGGAATTGACCATGGCGGATGGGATTGCCTTAACATAGTAATTCAAATCCGTCCATTCAAGATATTGAAACAGGGGTCTGTCATATCTTTCGGTAAAAAGTGCCGCATACAAACACCAAATTAACCTCAAGCTGCAATACAAACGATTGAGCTGATGTTTAACTATTCCATCTTTCCAACAATAAATCCATGTTGCGTGAATGTTAAAAATTGGAGGATTAGGCCTTGGCCATTCTCTGTGGTTAATAAATATCGTGGCTGCACTAGTGTTCAACATTGTAGGATTAGGCCTTCGCTTTTTTTCCCTTGCCTTCTGTGGTTGGCATGGCTTGAAAAGGTATAAATGTTTTTCCACCCATATATCCTCTCAATGCTTCAGGAATCTCTACGCCATTTTCTCTCTGGTAGTTCTCCAGTATGCAGCAAATGGTCCTCTCTGTTGCTGTCAGCGTCGAGTTCAATAGATGCACGTATTGCTTTGCCTGCTCATTGTTCTGTTACAAAAGGACCACCAAAGTAAATGAAAATTCCATAAGTGATATAACCATGGTCGAAGCACTAATTTGTACTGCATTTCGAGTTGCAGAAAGTTACAGTTTCAAGCAGATATACCTTAATTTTCTAAGCAATACAATTTCTGAGCCAAACAGTACAAATGTCACCAACGAAAGAGAATGAAGAAAGCTTATTGTGGAAATGACTGTGAGCATGAGCAGATATATCCAACAAATACTTTTACTTGACCTACCCCCACTGTCCAGATGGACGAGGGAACAGGACCACACTTTCATCCGGGACTCAAAGTTCACTAAAAGGCGCAAGCCAGAGTACAGCTATAATCTAAGGCTCAAAACATAAATAATCAAAAACACAAGATTGTCTGAATTGCTACACGAGTTGGGTACAATAATTGTCGAATTAATAGAAAAATCTGACTTCTTCCCTATGTTACTAGCCATTGCTGGCTAAAATAACACCTAATTCTATTCATTTCGAGTAACAATTGCACCCTTCATATCAACACACCTAATGTACTATACTCTACATCCTTCAAAAGAAATGTAAATCCATTGTCCATGAAAAAGTATCCAAACTGCATCATGACATGACCACAATCCCTTCTGAACCTTTAATTCTCAAAATCATTCCCCAATATATGCTTTATCTTATATCTTGATCCTGTTTATCCACATTGACACTATAAATGCAGAACCGCTGCTGCTGCTCAGTTCAGAAGGTCTATTTGATGCTTTCTACTTACAAAATGTTGCAATAACTTTAGATTCTAAGATGAACATCCGAATGGTTTCATAATAGTAAACAGTAAAGGGGCAGAAGAGCTATACACAATCACAGACTTTTTAAGGGCAGAAGAGCATGACATCTGTCTCCCTCTGCAATTTTTAGCGTCTAAAGAAAAATGGATGCATATAGAGTATGATAGATAATCGGACTAAAGTCAGTTGATGCAAAGCAATAGTAGCATAAATATCTACCTTTTTCTGTCCATATCGAATTTCCAATCTTCTTGACTGGTAATCTGTACAATTTGAACAGGAAACCAATTCTCTGTAAGCTTGTGAGGCAGGAAACCATCCTTCCAAGTCATACTTCTTTGCAGCAGCATCATTCAGAGCACCAGAAACAATAGAGACCACTTGATAGGGAATATTGAGCTGTTTTGAAGATAGAACAATGATCAAAACAATATTTTTGCATTCCTTACTTTTCTGTTTCCTATGTAATTATTTTGTAAGAATTATTATGGAACAGTTGAAATATACAAAATTTGTAATCATACCATTTTGTAAAAATCTTCAGAATTCTTTATCATTTCTTCATGCATATCCCAAGAGTCGT
>JAOSBN010000178.1:2108001-2142944 GCA_027563595.1 Erythroxylum suave | reverse complement strand
AGGCAGTGTAGCCCCTCTTTTCCAAAAAATCCAAACCAAAGTTTATCAATGCTTGATTGAGTCGCACACCATCTCCTCTAAGGTAGAAGCCTCTACCTCCGGCTACATTTGCACCTATTCATTAAGACATAATATTTGTTATATTAATTTTTCCCAAAAAAAAAAAATTGTTATATTAGTTGAATGCAATAATTGAGTAAAAAAGGGAATAATCAAGTAGAAATATGAATGGTAAAGTACCTACCTTTCTTGGTATCAGCAATGCCAAGTAGGTCAACAAGCTCAACATGATTTTTCAATTTAGGCTGCTGGCATTTCTCACCCCAGACTCTGATAACAGGATTCTTTGCCTATGATTAGAAGAATCATATACATATAATGATTGTTAATTATCATTCATTTATGAATGATATTATAAGAAACTGACACATGCATACCTCATCATCACTGAGGAATACAGAATCATGCACAAGGTTCCCAACTGTTTCCAGTTTAGAATACAGAGCAGCTTTAGCATCTTGCACCTCATCTTCCTTCTTGACAGCTAATTGCTTATTTTCTTCAGTACTTTTTATCGTTTCAGTAGCATCCTCACCCGCCTGCCATTTTTTATTTTATTTTTATTTGTACCAAAAAAAACACACACACAAGCACATTTTTGATATTGTAACAAAGATTAGTATTATGACAACTACAATAAACAAGGGGGGCAGAGGGAGAGAAGACTCACAATTTTGAGCTGAGCAACCCTTTTATTGATCTTGTTAAACTCTTTACGGAGGTTGTCGAGCTCAAATTGACCTGATTATAGTTGATTAATTACAAACTGAACATGAAGTAAAAAAGGAAAAGGAATGAGGAGGAGTTGAACATACGCTGCCTCCATTCCTTGTCGAGAAAAATGATCTGGTCAACAATAGAGACATCAGCAAAACGACGGCGTTGAGACTCACGGATGATTTCAGGATTGTTGCCTTTGTCTTCTCTGAACAGATTTATGTCCAGCATTTCTTCTTCCTCTCTTTCTCTTTTAAAGACAAAAACAAAAACAACAACAGCTGAATGCGACTGACGGCGAAGGTGGTGTCCGGTATAATAGATGGAGTGGAACTGGAAGACGGGTTTGGACTTTGGAGGCTTTTCTGCTAGGGAAAGGGATTTTAGCAAGAGGAGGAATTCACCGAGACAAACAGCATAGTTTCAGCGATCCATCTCTATTCTTTAGTATACCGAACTGAATACTAAATTTAATCTCTGTAAAAAACAATATTACATTGATTTATATAAATAAATATATTTATAAATCATTCAAATAAATAAAATCATTGGGCCTTGGCGCTGCAGTTAAGTGGTATGAGAATGAAAAATAATGAATTTCCTGCAGTTTTTAGGAAAATTAATTTGAAAAATATATTGAACATGAGTGTTTTGATGGTTCTCCATCTTCGTTGCAAGAATTCTAAACTCTTACAGAACAATCTCTGAATCTGTTGGAAAAAACCAGAGGCCAAAACATTTACTCAAACACAAAACCCTAATCTATCAAGCTTTTTTAATATGCATCGCCATCACACCCAGGCTGAGTCCTGCATCAAAGCGGGGTATAAGGAAGTCTAATAATACGCAGCCTTACTATTACAAGGTAGAGAAGCTGTTTCCGGTAGACCCACATGCGAATGTGACAATGAAAAAATGATGCAGGTTAAAAGAGTAGAAATGAAAACTGATATGCTAAAAGAGTAGGTAAATAAAATTAAATAAGTAAATAAATAAATAAATAAAATAAAGTAGAACCAAAGAAGATATTTGATATGGTACCCATATAGGCTAGGATAGAAATAAGTACACATTTTTAAGAGAGAATGATAAGACAAAGAATAACTAAGATTGAGAACTGAACAAATACTGAGAGTTGAGCTACCAATCTCATAATGAAGTAGCGAAGAAGAATATTTAGAAGAAATTGTATGCCAAAACCACCTTGTTTACTTGGACTTTATTTGGAAGCAAATGACTACTACTCACCAAACATCCACGTAACCGTTATGCTAAGTCCCCAACTGCTTCAACACAAACTATCTTTTTATAGCAAGTCTAATATCCTTACCACCAGATAAAAGGGGCAAGCTTTGTAAACACTGAATGCATCACTCTAAGGTAAAAAGATGACTTCACAAGCACCCTCCTAAAGGAATGAATCTAAAAATTGATCACAAAACTTTGAAAAAGACCTCTGGTGCTAAAATATGTGAAGTCAACAAGGAGACAGCAAATTAATCAAACTAATTCTATCACAACAATGTTACTAAACATGATAGTACCGATTTTTGGGTAAACAAATGTGCAAGATTTGCACCCCTAGTGGATGTCCCTGCTAATTAAGCAAACATGACACAGCATTAAAACCCACAGGCAAATTTCTGTGCCGATCAATCATCCAAACTACAAGAAACTAACTAAAAAGGTACATCCTACTTATCACATTTCGATCTCACATTCGTCAATTATAAATCCTTCACGACAATGATAAAATTCGAAACAAAATTGGAACGGCTAAAAATCAAGAATCAAAATATAAGACAAGAAAGGAAAATTAACATCAATACAAAAAATGTGCTTATAGTCTCACTCGCATGTATGCGTACGGTATAAAAAGATGCATTTTCACACTAAGCTCAAAACAAGTCAACCCTATCGCTGGTGATCCATCAGCTTTAGTAGCCAAATTCTCACTTCAGAAGCTAAAAAGAGCAAAGGGAACAAGGAAACAAACAGAATTCTCACCCGATCCTTACAAGTGAAACTCGAAACTGAGTGTCACAGAAGGAGAAAGTAGCTTTTGGGGAGAGAAAATGCAGGAACATAGAAGAGGAGGGAGAGAGAGAGAGAGAAGCGTTTTGCTTTTCCTCTGCTTTTCAACGTGTAGTTTTAAAAGTACTGCTTAACACGAAGTGAAATAATAAATATGCACAAGTAACTTAAACCCCATGTTCTTGGTACTCTCGTTATGTCATTTTATCAAACAATTAGGAGATGTAAGTAGTATACAGAGAGCGAGGCAAAAAGAAACCTGGAAATGGAATCTGAAGATCAAGATTACAGAGGGTGCGGTCCTCCTGCGGCGCTGTCAGTTCTCAATCTTCTGAAATGTAAATAAACCGAAAACTGAAAAAATCAACGATTCAGATCTAGGGTTCCAAACTTTTGATCAATGCGACATGGCGTTGGAATGGGTTGTGCTAGGCTATGCCGCAGGTGCGGAAGCGATCTTGGTGCTCCTCCTCACAATCCCAGGCGTCGACGAGCTCCGCAAGGGCTGATCGCTTGGGGATGCAACGGCTTCTACAGTGTGTAGATCAATTAATTGTCAGCTGTAGAGCTAAGATGGACTTTCGTTTTACTGCATATTAATTAAACTTTTGGACATTCTTAAAAGGAATAAATAGTCAAACGCTAACATTAAAAATAATTTGTTCGGATGCTTTTGATTTTGAATATGTACTATATTCGATATTTAATTTTTTTAAATATTTAGAATTTTAATTTTTATTAAAAAGAATAATAAAATACAAATAATATAAATATCAAATATAGAATAATCAATTGTCACATAATTTTTACTTTTTAGACTCGACTCAAAAGAATTAAATTAAATTTAAATTAATACTGTAAAATAATTATAATAAATTATTAATTTAAGTCAAATTTAATTAATTCGATTCTGATTTAATAATCTAATTGAATATATATTTCATCGTTACTTTTTATTCAAAGTTTGAAAGAAAATACTTTCCTAAAAAATTGAAAATTAAATTGTTAAAAATTTTAAAGATCAAAAAACTAAAAATTAAAAGGAAATCATTTTATACCCAAATATACATAAAACGGTGTCGTTTCGATGAGAAAACATAATTGGAACAGATTTACTAGAACAGAAGATCTAAACTCCAATTTTGGTGTTGTCTTAGAATCATTTTGTTTAGGTCCACACGCACCCATTTTGTTTCTCTACGAGTTCCCAATCGATATCGGTACCAAATTTAGTTTTGGTACAGTATTATATTAATACCGATTGATATTAGTCATCGTTTCGAATAATTTTGTAATTTATAAAATAGTTTCTAAAACTTTTTACAATTAAAAAATAGTCTTTCAATATATTATACTGTATAATTTATAAATTTACACCAACTTTATCTCCAAAAATTATAATAATAAAAATTTAAAATAATAACCAATTATTTATTTTTAATATTATTTTCACATATTCTATGTATAAATAATAATTACAATTATTGCTACAAAAATTTTAAAGTAAATTTATATTATTAATATAATCGAATGGATACTAAATATCAGATTCTAAATCATATAAATTAAAATATGTTCGTTGGTACAATTGAATTAAAAGTGATACAAACACCATAAAATTTTATTGCAATAATTCTTAATTTTGACGATAAAAATAATATTATCATAATCATAATTATAAATTAAAAGATAAATAAATTTTTTCATCTTAATTATATTTTGTAAATAAATTAATTAACAATATATTAAAATTTATTCAATAATTCAAAATTTACAGTATACAATTTATTTTCAATTTTAAAAATTTTAAAAATATATAAAAAGGATAAAAAGAAATCCATATCTATAAACCTATCAAACTAAAGCTTATTGTCAGTCACCATATTTTAAAAAATAAAACTTTAAAAGAATTATAGGATATAAATTTTACACTTTGCTTAAGCCTCTCCTAAAATCTATAATTGCTTGTCTCTGTGACTTGTGCTTCTGTTTGGAGCTCAGGTGCTCTTCTTCCTCCTCTACATGTGGGGAATTTAGGCATGTCAATTATGACCCAACGTAGCTCGTGGCTCGGCCATTTTCTTCAAAAATGATGTTGTTTGAAATTTTTTACTTTAAAAAATTAATGACTCGGTAGGCCGCAGGTCATCATGACCGAGAGGAAGTTAGGTCGGGCCGAGTCTATTGACATGCCTAGTAGGGATGGCAAAGATGACTCAAGCCACGGGTCGATCATGGTTTGCCCAGGCCAGTTCAGGCTCGTGATCTATCTATTTTTTTTAATTTGAAATTTTTTTCCATGTGGCCCGTTGAGCCGTAGCCCAGGTCACTGACCAATCAGCTCGTCAGTGGGCTAGGCTGCCAATCCATTAACATGCCTATCTACATGTCACAAATGCTTTATTTCTCTCGATCTACCGAGTTTTGCTCAAACTACAAGAACATGTAAACTTTGCCAATCACTCCAAAAACTAAAACTATGCTCAAACTACAAGAACATGTAAACTTTGCCAATCACTCCAGCAACTAAAACTATGCTATATGCTGGACATAATTTGCTTTGCTTGTGACAAGCAGCAATGGGTATATGGAGGTGTAGTAGCGACAGCGATGGAGAAGCAGAACTAGAGGAGGCGACGATGGTGGAGAGTTGCAGAGAGGAGAACCGAGAGACAAAGCGATTGAGTGAAAGAGAAATGCGAAAGAGAGGTGAGAAATCTTGATTTTTATTTTTCATATTCTTTACATATCCATGCATACATTTATGATCTTGTAAGGATTATCATAGTGTTAGAATCTTGCATGCATGTGATGTATATAACTATGATTAACCCTACAAAGTTTAGATTTTTTTAATAATTAACCCAATTAAAATTATAAGAAATCATTAATTTAAAAAGTCAACAATAATCAATTTTTAACAATAAAAGGTTAAAAACCGAATCAAAGAATTACCCTATTCAAAGTTTTTCCAATTGAACCAACCAACTGATTGAATTTTTTAATCATTGATATATAAAGAAGTATAAATTCTTGATAAACATAAATTAAAATCATTTTTATTAATTAATATTTACTTATAGAAGACTATGACAAGTAGTTTTATTTTCGAAGAACTTCAAAAACAAAAATTCACTGCTAATTCTGAAGAAGGCATCTCTAATGCAATAACAAATTTAATAAAATCCAATAAGATTATTTAAATTATGTCTCGGACTAAATTTTTCATAAACAAAAGACAATAACAAGATTCATCCCAGAAACATCCTTCCAATTTCCTTGACCACCTTTTCAGATCAAAATTTGGAAAACCAAAAGAAAAAGCATATTTTTCCCATAACACTCATCAGGAACAAAAGGGTGGCAAGCATTTTACAGAGTACCTAGGGAACCACCATATAAAATGCATTTCTAAGCTAATCATATAATCACCTTAATCAGGAGTTATAATCAGCATTAATTATCTACTCTCTGCCCTTCATCCTCAAAAGGGAAAATCACTCCACTCCCCCACAAGCAAGCTTTATAGATTACAACTCTGAATTGATACCTGTCAAAGCTATTTCTCATGCAACGCTTTCATCAAGTATAATCGACTGAAGCTCTGACCAGCAACCCTGTAAGATCCACAGCAGAAGGGTATGAACAATAAGAATGCTACAACCGTTATTGACCTTTAAAAAGTTGGTAATGATTTATTACTGTCATCTATTTAGTATGTTAATCGCATGATCACACTCGGAAATTCCATCAGTCTTTTCATGCAGAAGGTGGTCAGCCAGTATGCAGGAGATGGGAGTAGAAACTATCTGAGTATGGAAACTTAATCGTTCAAATAGTACAAAGAATATTTTGACCATTTTCACCTCAAATCTATCTAATTGAAGAAGGTAGGGCCGAACCACGTATTGGAAAAACACGAATGGAAGAAAATAACAAAAGTATTTTCATGGAAATATTCAAATACAGAAGAAGGGAAAGAAAAGTCAAGGCTCTGGCGTAAGAATGAGTCTTCAGCAAACATATCAGGCATTACAGAAACAAATTCCTGGTTGCGTTTAATATATGTGACATACCCATTGATTTGGTTGCAGTAGTTAGCAATTTGATTGGTTATTAGGAAGCTGTCCAGCCGTGAGGGCTCAGGAATAGGCTTAAAGATAGGGTTTGATGGATCTTCCTCAGGCAAAGGCTCTTCACCGGCTGCTTTACGAGCCATGTTCTCCGTCCTACCAAGCAACAAAATTAAATGCAGAGAACTTCAGGAAGATTCAAAACAGAAATACAATAAAAACCTTATAAATTAATAACCACTATAATATAATAATTTTATATAGTCCTATTTGTGCTGAGAAGCTAAATTGTCTCAATAAGTTAATGGTACCCCTTTTAGTTAATAAATTTTATACAGTTCCAACATTATTAATTTATAAAAATTCTGCAATAGTAAGGCAGAAAAATCAAGATGTAATAAACAAAATAGGAAACATCTTGGCCTCTTTTGCTTGGGCTCTTCCTTCTATTAGACAAAGGATTGTTTCTGGTAACTGCTTAGAAAAAATTAAGAAAAGATGTAACAAAAGGAATCATATGAAACAGTCCATCTTCATGAACCATCGTGTTAACGTTCCAATTTTAGATGTTCATATCACATTCAACAGTAGACAAACAATATGACATGAAGGTATTTGGTCTTTGGATCTACAAATCATGGGACGCCCTTCCCAATTTCATTTGCTTCTTTGGCAACTATACACAACATTGTTGTTGGAAAGAGAAAATCTCAGTATCCAAACTAGATAAATTTCCACCCAAAGGGTGAAATAGGCTACACTATAAAGCAAATAATTTAGTGATTTCTAGGCCAAGAACAAGAAATGTCTTGAACCTTTTTTTCCTAATAATGTGTTCCCCAAGCCAGTAGGGCTTGATCCAAAGATATGTGGACACTGTTGACTTCTTAGAACAATGATCTGGCTAGTCCACGAATTGGATAAGATTGTGACAAAATAGAATAGAACAAGAAAAGAGGAGATGCACCAAAAAATGTTTACTGCAATGCTATTTCCAGGATTCTCAGTTATTTCACATGGGTATTAGAAAGTTATAATTGTCTTTTGAGGACCAATTACAAGCTTTTGGGGGAATTATGTATGAATCAAATACCAAATACACCAGTAGAAGATTCACAATGAAATAAAAAGAAAACACACCACATACACCTAAAGGAAGAGAACACATCAAATACACCAAAACAGCGCAGAAAAAAAAAAGAAACTAACCTTCTCTTCTGGAGCCATGCTTGCTGCTGTGCTTGTTGGCGAGACAGATTCCGATAATGAAATTGGAACTGCAAAGGATAGCATATACTGTTATGATCACTGTTTATCCATTTGAAAAGATCTCAGAGAACGAGAGCAGACTAACCTTCTGCTGTTCAAGTGCCAAATCATCCATGCATTCAATTAAAAATTCCACATTTCTTTCCAAGAATGGATTGGCTGATAATTGCAAGCGATCAAAATCACACTGATAAAGCAAATCAAATCAAACATCAGTACAAATGCATATTATCTGCTCCATAACAGAATGGAACTTCAGAAAGCGCCAAAATATCACCTGCGAGACTGGACTTTCAGCTTCTAGCCCAGTCATGAACGCACTGATAAGGGCAGAATTTGAAACTTTGATCTAAGAATGCCATAAAAAGTTATTAATAAAAAAGAAAGAGGAACATGACTTCTACGCACAGCAGACTAGAGCATCAAGCAGTTACAAAATCTAGCTACAAAACAATGAAATGGTTTTGGCTTCATATAGAAATAAGTTTATAGCAAAAAAGCTTCACAGGCTTACAGGAATTTCCTCAAAAATATCCATCCATGAGAAATTCTTCTCCCTCAGCCTATTAAAGGTAAACAGACATAAAAATTAGTCACCTTGAGCGTATTAAATCCAGATAACCATCTCTTTAGAAAAAGCCACTTACTTCTCCCCCACAAAATTGTTGTTCCGATAGAGTTCCATGAAAGAATCAGAAAGTTTCAAGGCCTTGAGAGCTAGGACACCCTGATTGGACCTTGAAGGATCATAAATTATACACACACATCTCCTAATGTTTTCCTGCACTCATCCAGTCATTGAGGTAATCCATTGTCAACAAGTCACAAACACATACGTACATAGACCAATAAACCACATGCATTTGATTGGGAACGGCAAAAACCTAAAGAAAGATAGCTCAAAGCTATTGTTCAAAGTTACTGTTCAAATATTTCATTTGACCCAAGAACCTAAAACTGATGCTTCACTACCAATCAAGTTTTAGCCTACAATTAAAGACGAGGAAAACATTGTTATCTATAAATAAACATAGCTTTATATCCGCATAATTGGCCCCCGTAAAATTCCAAACACAATTATCTTCTACAAATCACTTTGCAAGAGAAAGAAGAGAATCACAAGGGTGATATTAGAGCAAATAAGCACTAAAATTTCCTTCCCACTTCAGGTAATTATCAATTGAAAATTAAACAAAATCAAATTGTGTCACTTTGATAATCAAGAGATTTGAAATAGTAAAGAGTCATAGTTTCTTCAACAATAGAAGTATCATGGATTATTCATCCAATGCTCTTAAAACTATAGTATATTGTTCCTGTTATTTCTTTTTAATAGTATTTTAGTCCACAGGCAATGCCTGCAAATTTCCAATTCCAACATAAGAAAAACCGATTATATACCTGGTAATTCATGAAGGTCTCAATAAGTTCCACGGTTTGGAAGCACCCTAACAATGTTGATTGGTACCTGAAATTGAAAATGCATGATTACATAATGAGGATATGAACATTTAAGATGAAAATAATTAAGGTATTATAAGTTAAATATGGTTGATTTTACGAAAGTTAAAGACAGTTTTACACAAATCTCAGAGTACATTACTGGAATTTCTTTCATTAAAGAAAAGGAAAAATATGCACTTCAGGAAACAAGAAAAAGGGAGCATTTTAACTCTCAAGAAAAAAGCCTAGGCATCAAGCATCGAGTCATCAAAAGTTACTCCATAGCCATAACATTCATTTCAGTTCTTTAAAGTTTAAACCAACATGAAGCGTTGCTACTTGGAATGAGTAACTATTCATGATTTCCAAAGGAGAAGTTACTGAAGAAAATTTACTCAAAAACAGACTCACCATCCAACAGTGTTGTTGTCAACATTAACCTCTCTCAAGCACCTCATCATTTCAAGTTGGTAATTAGCACCATCAGCTTCTATCTCTTCATCCTCTTCTCGAATCTAACCACAGTTGATATCAGGATTAGAAAAAAAAAAAAAAAAAGCTTTCTACATATGAAGCAAATCAAGCCAATACTCATCTATACCGGGAAAGGGAAACAGTTGGTGACTTCAAGAATGCTCCCAACATCCAATCCAAGAAGTTGGCCAGTGACTAGAGCAGGAGAAAATTCCTTGCAGTGTTTAATTATCTTCAATACAACCTGTTGAAAGGAAAGTTATTTCAAATTTCCCACAAAGAGATATTTGTCAATATTCACAGGCAATGACATTGGATCAAACCTCCATCAATGCAATATTCCATAAGAAATCAAATTCTTGAAAGAATGACATATTATCCCATAAAATGTCACAAATTTCACATAAAATGTTAAAAATTCACACTTACTTCTCCCAACTATCACATGAAGAAAACTACCTCCAAACAAACTCACTTGTAACTACTCCAAAACATCCAAAAAGAAAAAACGAATATAAAGAAAGTACCAGTCCCTCGATCTGCACAACTCGGAGAGGCGGAGCAACTTCCTCCGTTGACGCCACCTGGAGGAACGATCTTGTAGCTATCCATAATAAACACGAAGATTAAATTCAATCAAAAATTATTAAAAACCAGAAAAACTATGAAATTCGTTGTTCTACTTACGAGTAGGATTAGCCATGGCGGCAGCGGTTAGGAGAATAGGGTTGCGGTGGGACTCTCCTAAGAAAAACTGGGACTCGACTTGTTCTTTTAGGTATTGTTACAGTGCGAGGACTCACTTTATTGTTACTCACTTAACGGCTGCTAAAATACGTAAATTAACCGTTAAAATTTTGACTTCACTGTTCGTCACTTTACAGCCGGTAAAATATGTAACTTTCCAATTAGATTTCCGGGAATTGGATTAAGTTATATTTATAAGATTGAATTAAATTCGATTTAGAGTGTATTAGGTTCAGTTTTTGGCAGGTAAAAAAATACTTTTTTTTATCACAAAAGTTATTTTAAAGAAAAAAATGAGTATTTGACTGTAAACTTCAAAAACACTTTTGGAGTAGAAATAGTTTTTTTAAAAGCTAAAATATAGTTTTTTCAAAAACTCAAATTTGGAGCTTTTCAAAAAATTATTTTCTCAAGTAAATTTTTTATATCAATTAATAAGTCTATTTTTTAGTCTCTTTTATCTTTATGCTTTACATATAATTCTCACAATATCCACAAACACATCTTCACGTTTATTTTGATATTTATACAATATTATTTGAATTTTATATATTTTAATATTTATTTTTGAAATTATGTTTACTTATGTTATAATCTGTATAAAAAATTTTGGTTAGATATATCTTCATTTATGTTTAATATGGTTTAAAATTATATAATAATTAATATATTTTGTTTTGTATATTGTTTAATATATTTTAAATAATATTTATATTTTAAATAATTTTATTATAAAATAAAATATAGTTAAAATTAATAAAAGTGCTTTTTATTTTTATGTTACCAGACTGTATTATGAAGGTTTTTTTTAAAAGCTATTTGTTTAATTGACAATAAAATAGTCAAAAAAAAAAAAACTTTTTAAAAAATCTTTATTAACGAAAACTCAATATAAGCTCAACTTCGCATGGTAACGATACTTAAAAGACCGCCCCAAAATAACATAAACGACGTTGTATTGGGGGAGAAGCAGGCTTGCAGAAGGATCTTAACCCAAAAGAACAAGTATAGCCAGCATACTTTGGGCGATTCCAGAAAGCTCGTCCTACGAATTTGTTTTTAATCTCTTCCAGAAACTTCTTCACTCTCTCTTCAACCGCCTGTTCCTACCGCAGCCTTCGATCGTCAGTGTCCACCTGCCTCTTCACTCCGGTTTGGTATTGCAGGTGTAACCTCGAAGTTCTTGCTTAATTTTCTGTTTTCACTTTTAGAAATTTAGCTGATAATGAATTAGTATTGTTGATTTGATTGTCTTGGATGAATCGTTGTTGGTAATTAGTTCTTTCCCGAAGTATCTGATGAATTAAGCATTTGAGCTTTCACGTTGCGATAAAATCATTTCTTTTGTGAATCATTCTGATGTCTGTATCAGGACCTAATTTTTTGTTTCTAGAACAATGGAGTTCGAGTAATATTTGGTTAACTTTGTAGGTTATTAGGGCATTTCATCAACACCTTTATCTTTATATCTGGGTGGGTATTTCTACTCTCTTGTCGTCAACATTTTAAGGTTGTCCTGTCACAAACATGCATATATTTGGCACTTAGAAGTAGGGTTGTTGGTTTGTATGAATCTAATGTGTTTACTCACTTAGAATTAGGGGTGTTCGGGTTGACTGGAATTGTGGAAGTCTTAGAGCAATATAATGATGAGCCTTGCAATATATGTACTTGGGGGGGCTTCAAGATTTGATCTTTTTCAAGTTAGGCTCTGTTTGGTCATACTAATACATTATATATAATTTAACCTTGATTTTGCGTGGTTTGGAGTTTGATTCTCTATGTATTTTTCTTTGGGTCAATGTCCAACATGTTATAACGTTTCACAAGAATGATGCTATATCTCGTAGGCAGTATTGATGTGTGGTCAACAAGTTGGAAACACATGTAGCCACATTCACTTTGGTAGTCAATGATTTACCATAGCTATTCTGTGATGATGCATGTGTTTTACATGCTTCTAGCAGTGATCCATTCTTAATGGTTTATCTCCAACTTTTTGCACTTTTCTTACTTCCACAGCTGTTCAACGCGATTCCTCAAAGTAAACTTGAGGCCAAAAATGGTGGTGATAGAACCAGAAGAGACTACACCTGAAACTCTTGTGAAACAAAAGGAGTCAACATCCAATATGGAATCAGATGCAGCAACCAGTAACACAGTCACTCCTAATATCATTACAAAAAATGGGAATGATTCTGATGGTTTTGAAACTGCTAGCGAGCATGAAGTCAGTGACAATGAAGAAAAAACTCGAGAAGAAACTGAGAGAACAACTGAGGATCATAATCATCACAAACAGCAATGCAAAGAAGAAGAAGATAAAGATGCTTTGAAAGATGACGATGATGAAAGAAAGCAGGTCTTTTCTTGATAAGAATGCCATAGTTTTCTTAAATTCTTATGCACTTTACTAGGATAGAAAGGAGTTATAGTCTAGGCTTCCAAATCAGATAATTGATTGCATTTCTTTAGACAATTAATTTATTGGTGTGAATTAATTCTACACTCTTCTGAGAGGACCTAATTTTATTCACCTTTTTTGCAACAGCAAGCTTTAGAACAAGCTAATAATGCAAAACTGGAGGGTAATAAATTGTTTGGAGAAGGGAAGTATGAGGAATCATTGTTAAGGTATGAGATTGCTTTACAAGTTGCACCAGAAATGACCTCATCTGTGGAGCTGCGCTCCATTTGCCATGCAAACCGCGCTGTATGCTTCATGAAACTGGTATGCCTTTATTCGGAACTTCTGATTGAATTTTGCAAGATGATCATCTGCATCGTCTTGTAGACAAAAAATGTAACATGTGACTCGGACATTTTATTCACATGCAAATTAGAGATTGTGAATCTAGTGGCTGCTGATTTCTTGGTGTTGTCTTCAACTATTGACATGCATAATTCTTAAGTTGGGTTTAGTATGCAAGCCTAATAATCTTGTTTTTTAAATAAAAAATAGAGGGCCAACTGGTGATAGTCGTTAGTAATTTTTGAGCTTCTTTCTTATGTTAAGTTGATTATCATACATATATAGAGTTTGTTTTTGAGCTTTCTCAAATGTTCATTTATAGTTGTTGATAGTAGTAATATACCCTTTTATAAATGTCAGGGAAAGTATGAGGACACAATCAGAGATTGCACAAAGGCACTAGAATTAAATCCCTCCTACATGAAAGCTTTGCTTAGAAGAGGAGAGGCTCATGAAAAGCTTGAGCATTTTGAGGAGGCTATTAATGGTTAGTTGGTTTAGATAGTTCCCTAATTCAATGTATTAAGATGGAGTCTTTTCTATATCTCAAATTGCTTACTTTGGTTGATAATAGTTTTAGTAGTAATCCCTTTTCTATGACATGGATTGTTCAGTGTTCTATTTTTCTCTGTGTACAATGCCTGTTTGCATATAATTGACATTCTGACTATATTACTAACCAGAGGCCATTTGGAACAGGGCTTGGTGCACCCAATGTTACTCTTAAATTAGAAAATTAGAGATTACTTTCATAATGATTGTATCTATTCTATTTAGGATGCATTTTTGCAGAAGTTTTAGTTTCGGTCATCTTCATATTTTTAGCTTGTTAGATAAAGCCCCAAATTTCTTATATACTTCGCAACTCTATGACTATTAAATTTTGTTCTCTTCTTAGGTTTTCTCGTCTTTCTTTCTTTCCTCTCTCAGCTGCCACTTTTATCACTTTCTTTGAACTGTCTTGGACATTATACTCTTTCCCTCCCTTGCCCTCAAGCTAAATCAATGAATAATCTGCTAATTCTACACTTGCAGATATGAAAAAGATTCTGGAACTGGAGCCATCAAATGACCAGGCTAAAAAATCTATTCGCCGTTTGGAACCATTAGCTGCAGAGAAGCGGGAAAAGATGAAAGAGGAAATGATTGGTAAGCTGAATGATTAATTCTACCTGTGTACTTCAGTTAGTATGTTTCCTTAAAGCAAAGGGGCAAATAGTCTCTTCTTTTTGTTTGATAGATGAGTAACTTTTGATTGCATTATAGTTGGTTATTCTGCTTACATTGTTGTTTGGTAGTGTCATTACCATATTGCCCTTGTAACAGTCTGTAATTTTTTCCTGAAATCAAAACCCTATTTACCAATTGACATCGCTCGTGCCACATTGCAGGGCTTGGTTTTGCAAAAAATTAGACTTCTTAAGGCTTGTCTGAAAAGACATGTATGATACTATTGACTGGAATTGGGTAGTTTGTGTGCTTTTCAATCACGAGATGAAGTTTGTGATACTTTCAGTAATTTGTGAATAATTAGTGATTTATATAATCATTACCCCTTTTCTTTTCATCTGTCACGTACAATTTCTGTTATCTTTAACACAATGATTCAACTTTGATGTCATTAGAACTATGAGGTTTTTGTCTTTCTTCTAAAATTTCCCCAGGGGTAGATGTGAGGGTGTGCATTTGGGGTTCGGATTGGAGTGATAAGGGAAGAGTTTTATTTCTGAAGTGATGTAGTACAAGAGGCTTAGCTCCTACTACTATCGGGCTTACAGTTTTTAGATAGTAACACAGCAGATTTAAGAGCTTATGTGCTATTTAGTGATGACACTGACTAGGACATTTGGTCACAGCATTGATGGACCCTGTGTGCTCCAAGTTTCAACAATCTGTCAATTTCTTCTGATTTTGTGTGTACGATTAACTTTATCTTATACCAATATGATTATCTCTTTCTGAGCAGGGAAGTTGAAAGAGATGGGGAACTCTATACTGGGACGGTTTGGGATGAGTGTTGATAACTTCAAAGCCGTTCAAGATCCAAATACTGGTTCGTATTCCATTTCATTCCAACGTTAAGTTGGTTAAACTTCACCATCTTGGTCGCTTCTTCAGCTTAGGAAGCCTCGAAAAGTTGACGAAGATGATGACCGTGATGATGTTGTTGGTGCCGGAAAATATTTATAGATCCAACAATATAACAATGCTAGCTGCATTCCATTGGCAGGATCCGTAAGTACCAAGTATGTTGTTAGGTTGATGATGTCCTTTTCAAGGTTTAATCTTGGCTGATGGAGCCAGAATGTTTTATACTCTTTATTTAAATTCTGTTGGTCATCTTGTTTCATTTCATAACGTGACCTTATCTGTATATCATAGCTCAATGGCTTTAAGAGTGGTATGATTTGTGGTCTTGATTCGGTGTTTCTTGCAATGTTGTTAGATGCTTCTTCGGCTTGTTTCATGTTTTACTAGTCTCGTCTCAGAATCTCTTAATTGCCAGCCCTAGATTGGGCCCATCCAAGCCCAAGTCTGGCCCCAAGTCATATTATGCCTAAGGCTCTGGAGCTTAGGTTAAGCTCAATTAAATATTTTTTAATTTTTAAAGTTAGATCAGGCCTAAGACTCTTTGCCTAAACCTGAACCCTGACTGGGTTTAGGTCAAGCTCGATTAAATATTTTTTAATTTTTAAAAATTTAATACACAATGTAATTTTCATTAAAAATTTTGAGTTTTGTGTCGGATTTTGGTTTGAATGAAAGTTTAAGTCTTAACTCAAGTTTGGTCAAAAGCTTGATCGACTCGGGTTAAGTTTAATTAAATATAATTAATTTTAAAATTATATTTTATATTTTAAATCAAATTTTAGTTTGAATAAAAGTTGGAGTTTGACTCAAGTTTGGTTAATTTGGCTCAAGATGTTAATCTTAATTTTCCTAATGATAAGTATGTGATAACATCCTTAAGCTAAAGAAGTTACGTACCAAAATTCTTAAAACAATTATTTGACGAGCTTGGACGGTACTATTTTTTTTATATCAATAATTAAAACTACATATCAATTAATGTTAGCATTTTTACAACTATTTATTTTATTTCCAAGTTTGTGTTAATTTTTTAAAATGTGGTAATATTTAAGGTAAAAATGTAATAAGGAAAGCTCAAATTATAAATAAAATTAATGTATAAATTTAAATTATAAAAATTATAAAAAATCCAATAAAGTTTAAATTTCAAGCAGCATCAAAACTATATTAAAACGATATTTTAATAAACAAAATTATCAAACCACCAAATTTAAATTAATTTTATGTCTTATTACTTTAAAGAGGATGAGTCTTGTATATTGGTTATTTCTTTGTGACCATAAGTTCATAATTTTAAGTTACGAAAATGATCTCCTTATAAATATACAAAATGAAGGCTAGGGTGATGTTAGTGTCTTTATTTTCTATCTTTTTGTGTGTTAATTTTCTTTATTCTTGAAGTTTGAAGTTATACTTAATGAGAATTAATCTTGTTTCGTGTCAAGGTGTATTTTGAAACTAAATTTTAGACGTTAGAAGTTACGCAATAAAAAGGGAGAGGGGGCAGTTTGTAATTGTAAATTAAACATAATTTAATTGGAAATTGAAATTGAAAAATAACTAAAAACAAAATAAAGAGAATTTAATAATTAATAAAAATAAATCTTGATTTCCGGTTTCCTTCATTATTGAACTTGTTATCGCGGTTTTTTCGATTTAGTTTTAAAATACACCTTGACAGGTGTTGATGATGATGATGATGAAGGTTGGGGATAGAGGGTTGGAGCGCTTTGTTATCGTTAAGGTGTTCCAATCTTATGCAACTTAATTTTGTTTATATATTTTTATAGGTATCCTATAAATGTGTGGATAAGATTTAATAAAATAAGTTAAGAATTAGATAATCGGAATAGATGATCGATGGAATGTTTATTTTAATATTATTTAAAAAAGGGAAATTCATTTTTCAAGGTTTTTGATCCAGCAAAGTAGAACAACCTCGATCTTTCCAACCGGGCCCATTACAACTGCCCGAGAATTCTCCCGGGCAGCTCAAGATGCCTCTGGAATTCGTCCACGTGTAATCTCCTTCGTTCCACTCCTTATTGAGCCCAAAACCCTTCTGGTCTCGTCTCTTTTCTTATCTTCTCAACGCAACGCCGGACGCTTTTACTGCTGCCCTTGGGGTTTATCTCACAAGCTCCTGTCTTTTCTTTCGAAGATGGCCTCTTCAACGGCGCATGTTCATGTCCTTGGTGGGGTTGGATTATCATCTTCATCTTCGGTTAAAAATCGCAACTTTTCATTTGCGCCTAAATCCGTCTTCTTCGGTCAAAATTTGGGTAGCTTCAAGACTTCAGCTTTTTTGAGGAATACCCGTTCTGGGTCGTCGAGAAGGAGGTCCAGCTATGGTCCTGTGAGGGTTGTGAATGAGAAGGTCGTTGGAATCGATCTGGGTACCACCAACTCTGCGGTGGCGGCTATGGAGGGTGGACAGCCCACTATTGTCACTAACGCAGAGGGACAGAGGACGACTCCTTCCGTGGTGGCTTACACCAAGAATGGAGATAGGCTTGTTGGGCAGATTGCTAAACGGCAGGCCGTTGTTAACCCGGAGAACACTTTCTTCTCGGTGAAGAGGTTCATTGGGAGGAAGATGTCTGAGGTGGATGAGGAGTCAAAGCAGGTCTCTTATAAGGTTGTGAGAGATGAGAACGGAAATGTTAAGCTTGAGTGTCCTGCTATTGGCAAGCAGTTCGCAGCTGAAGAGATTTCAGCTCAGGTATTGTGCTTTTACTATTGTGTTCAGTCTTGGCTTTTTATTCCTCTTGTAATTTGGCATTGGAGGGACTGAGCATATGTTGATTGGTTTTCTTAGATGCCCATGTGCTTCTTTCTCTTTTTGAGTTTTTTTCCCCCCTCATAGATTGAAGTGATGGAGACATGGAGTCGCTCTACTTCAACGAGGCTTCATGTAGTTATTGTTTTAGAATTTGGGATTTATGCCAATCGGCCCAAGCTTTTATTGGAATGACATAGTGTAGAATTGGAAGACATTTGCCATTTGTTTTCTTTAATCTGTAATGCTACTCAATTTTGATGAGTTTTGAAAGTGGTCGGTTGAGTAATCATGATATTGCATCTGAATGCGTGAGACACTTTCATCAGCCATTGCTATAGATCTTCACTGTAAGGCTTTGTAGAAGGTTTGCTTAGTTCTTCCAGTTATATTTTTCATGTTAAATTGCATGGCGAATTAGTTCTACATTGAGATTTTAGGGTTTGACTTCAACTCTTTCATTATAGTTGATTTTGAAACGTTTCCACTTTTTCTTTATTTAGGTTCTGAGGAAACTTGTGGATGATGCTTCAAAGTTTTTGAACGATAAAGTAACTAAAGCTGTTGTCACCGTACCTGCTTACTTCAATGATTCCCAACGAACAGCGACAAAAGATGCTGGTCGCATTGCCGGGCTGGAAGTTCTTCGTATTATTAATGAACCCACTGCAGCTTCATTGGCATATGGGTTTGAAAAGAAGAACAACGAAACCATCCTGGTTTTTGACCTTGGTGGTGGCACCTTTGATGTATCTGGTACTGTGGCTGATTCTCAACTTGTTGGTGCTGTTGTTTTTTACCCATTATGATCTATAAATTTGCAGATCATTGAAATGGTTGTTTCATTACTGCAGTGCTTGAGGTTGGTGATGGAGTGTTTGAAGTTCTCTCAACTTCAGGAGATACACATTTGGGTGGTGATGACTTTGACAAGGTTGGCACTTTTCTCAATATTATTATGTTTCTTATTTCTGCTAGCTTTGTTCTCCTTACTGGTGCTAATATAGATGAATACAATATTGATACTGCTTATGCAGAGGGTTGTTGATTGGCTAGCTTTAAACTTCAAGAGAGATGAAGGTATTGATCTTTTAAAGGATAAACAAGCACTTCAACGTCTTACAGAGACAGCAGAGAAAGCCAAAATGGAGCTTTCTTCTTTGACTCAAACCAATATCAGGTATACTGCTTATTTCCCTCTCTTTCTCTCTCTCTTCCCCCTCATCCCATGTGAAACATTTTGAAATTTAATTTATGAAAGTTGCTGTTGTTTACCAGCTTGCCGTTCATTACTGCTACCGCTGATGGCCCAAAGCACATTGAGACAACCCTTACAAGAGTTAAGTTTGAGGAATTGTGCTCTGACCTACTCGACAGGTACATGCTATGCATAGGCTTGTGTACATGTTAATCCACTCCCGTCTCAGCCACGCTTGTATATATGGATCGAACACTTTATTAAACCATTTGGTCTTATAGTAATGACTAAAATTTGATGTTTGTGTTTTATCTAATGCTTGTCTAATTTATCTGTTAGGCTTAGAACCCCAGTTGAAAATGCATTAAGGGATGCTAAACTCTCCATTAAAGATATAGATGAAGTGATACTTGTTGGTGGATCCACACGGATTCCCGCTGTACAGGAGCTTGTAAAGAAGATGACAGGGAAAGATCCCAATGTCACTGTTAATCCAGATGAAGTTGTCGCGCTAGGTGCTGCAGTTCAGGTTGGCCTAAAACCTTTCTATGTTGGAATGCTAGTTTTACAAGCATGATCTTTTGCGAAATGATGGCATCAAAAATCCTCATGATCAATGTTGGTCAGTTTCTTCACATTCTACGGCATCATTTGATTCTCTTGCTGATTTAATTGTTGTTTTCTTATTTGGTTGTAGGCTGGTGTTTTGTCTGGAGATGTAAGTGATATCGTGCTTTTGGATGTTACCCCATTATCTCTTGGTCTGGAGACTCTTGGAGGTGTTATGACAAAGATTATCCCAAGAAATACTACGCTGCCTACATCCAAATCAGAGGTCTTCTCAACCGCTGCCGATGGACAGACAAGTGTTGAAATTAATGTCCTTCAGGGTGAAAGAGAATTTGTGAGGGACAACAAATCTCTAGGGAGCTTCCGCCTGGATGGTATCCCACCAGCACCACGAGGGGTTCCACAAATTGAAGTGAAATTTGACATTGACGCCAATGGTATCCTGTCTGTCACTGCTGTTGATAAAGGTACTGGGAAGAAGCAAGATATCACCATCACAGGTGCAAGCACCTTACCCAATGACGAGGTATGTTGGCTGCTGCTGGTGTATTTTACTTAACAGATTCCTAACAGATATGCATAAATATGGTATTGCTTTTGGACTGGAGAATTGATCTTTGTACATACATATGTTAATTGCTTGCAAGAGGTATAACGGTACATTTAAAGACCGAATGTGTTCTTGATAGGACAATGTTGACAGCAATTTGAATGGATTGTGCAGGTTGATAGGATGGTGAAAGAGGCTGAGAAATTTGCTAAAGAGGACAAAGAAAAGAGAGATGCCATCGACACAAAGAATCAGGCCGATTCAGTTGTATACCAGACGGAAAAGCAGTTGAAAGAGTTGGGAGACAAGGTCCCTGGTGCAGTCAAAGAGAAGGTTGAGGCAAAACTCAAAGAACTAAAGGATGCAATTGCAGAAGGATCAACCCAAAAAATGAAGGATGCCATGGCTGCCCTGAATCAAGAAGTTATGCAACTTGGGCAGTCCCTGTACAACCAACCAGGGGCACCAGGTGCTGGACCTACTCCAGGCAGTGAAGCTGGGCCTCAGGATACATCAAGCAAGGGACCAGATGGAGATGGAGATGTCATTGATGCAGATTTCACTGACAGCAAGTGAGACTAAATATTCTATTTTCTGTGGAAAATGTGTATAACAAAGTTGTTTTGAGGGAATGTGGCCTATGTTTAGGATTTACTATATTGGAGAACATTTTTGGTGGATTGAGGGAGAGTGATGATGGACTGCATTTAGTAACAGAGAACTAAAACTCGTAATAGTGATATATATAGTGCAGAGAGGGACATTTTCAGTGTTTTAAGACATTCCTTCTGCGTGCAACTTACTGAAATGGACTCTTAGAGTGCAGATTGTATTGGAAATGGAATGTTACTCTTGCTTTTAAGATGATATTTGCATCAAATTTTTAAAGCTTCATCTTATGGTAAATGGATCCATATTTTAAGATGGCAAATCTCTCATGTTATATGCTCATGGCAAATTATTTTAATTTGCATAAATTACAAAATACATGTTAGTATGTTAAAAACAACAATAATAATATTATGTGGCTCAGACAAATTATGGGATAGGCTCAAGAGGATAAGATAATGTTGACAATACGGGAGAAAATGGCATGTTTTATACATATAGTGTCCAGGAGGAACACGTTGTGTGGGGACTGACGCTTCCGACACTCTTTGGATATTTGGTTATTTTGTTCTCTCTAAGTTACTACTAAAGATTTGAAGTTCCATGAGGTCGTGGGAAGTTCAGATTCAATAAGTCTGTTGGGAAGGAAACTAAAGGGCAGATAGTCTAACGCATATAGCCTTGCGAGCAAGTCTAGAAGTGCATATACTGTCCAATCTTCTGAGTGACATTGAGATGTCTGTCCAACGGGTTATTCAAGACGTGCTATATCGCCGGGCATTGAAATAGGGTAGTTTTTAGTTGTTGTTTTTTACGTTGTACGAAACAAAACAAAAAAAAAGAGAGAGATTTGAAGTTCCAAATAATGAATCCTATGCTAGAGTTAGGTTTCATATTATATTCCTGTCATGTTTTATTAAATTTCATTTATATGTTAGGGTTAGATCTAATGTTTCGATTATTGTGTTCCTATCATGTTTCATTAAATCTCATTTATATATTTATATAGACCTTATATTAATATATTGATGAGATTTAATAAAACATGATTAGAATAGAGTAATTGAAACAGAAGATTTGATGTGTAATATGTTAGGCTAAATCCTATGTTAAGGGGGGCCGATTCAATTAATTTTTTATTTTTAAATTAAAATAAAAAAATTTTCATTAGTTTTTTTAAATAATTTTTAGGCCTCGCGTCGGATTGGATTTAAACAGCCCAAACTAGAGCTTGATTTGACACTAAATTTTTTTAAAAAATTAAATTCAAAGTTGGATCAAATTAAACCTAACTAGTTGACTTTACTGCTAATCTTATCCTATCTATTTTTAATAATATTTTGACCACTATTTTTATATGCATATTATATAAATTACAAATTTTAATAAATCATATTGAAATATATATATCAAATGAAGAAATGGAAAAATGTTAACTATCGAGTTATTTTTTCTTAATTTAAGATTCAAATTAGTTGATGATTGGATTCAAATTTAAAAATTTTAAGTAATAATATTTTATAAAAAAATAAAATTAGAAAACATTTAATCAAACTTAACCTCCAATTAAACTCAAAATTCAACTTACAAGTTCATGTTCGATCAAACTTCGAAAATAATTCTTGATCCGACCCGATGCAATCCTTAATCAAATGTTTTAATAAATCATTACTTACTAATAATGAATCTAAATAAATAGTCCATCAATTTCACCATACATTATTATAAAGATAATTAAAAAGTTTTAAAAATTATTTTGATAGAAAAATAAAATGAACTCACGCTTTCTCTAAAATTAAAAATCTATTTATTTTAAAAATTTTCTTTCTTATATATTAGAACGCAGATGCTATCTTTTAGGTACGGGTAAACCTCCAAATTGACACAATAGCTTACAAATCACGCTAATTAAGTACACCGCACTAAACAAGTTCTGTACAACAGATTTAATCGAGAGAGTGTAAGAAAGGAAATTCAAACACAGAAACTTTTGACTTCATACCTTCACTTTACCGGCTCAACCATCTAGGGTCATTTCTTAAATATATATTTATTAGACTTTTAATAAGTATATATTTTTAGTTTACATAATTAATGGATACAAAATCCATAAAAAGATTTTTTTTGCAACAATTATTTAATATTATTAATAACGTAAATATAAATATTCTTTTTTTTTGGAAATTAATTTCCCCCAATTATTACACCAAGAACAAAATTTAAAAAAAAGGTGAAAACAAAGCTGAAGAAATCTACAAGCCTAGAAGTCTCTTACAAGCTTTAAGGATCCTACCTCTGCTATGATTCTTCTTCACAGATCTCGTTCTCACTACTGTATCTCCTTCTCCCTCTCCTTCTCCTTCTCCTTCTTCATCGCATGTTAAACTCACAGGTTGGTCGTGAATCCTACAATAACGCTCCGAGACTGAAGACGATCTTCTCATGGAAAATGCTCTCTTAACAGCTGATTGAACTGACGACGAAGAAACTGAAGAGTTCCTCATCAACTTAGGACCAAACCTCTCTCCGTTCCTCTGTTTCTCTTCCTCCGGCATTGAATCTGGTTGGGTGCTCGTGCTGTTAAACCCAATGCCATCACTGAGGTGTTTAGGTTGCACTGGACTGAAGGTTTTGGGTGTAGGAAACTCGGAACAATCAATGGATTTTGATCTGTTCCTGTTGCCAATGAAGCTTATCTTGGTATAACCATTCATGTCTGTAGATTGGAGAGTAGAGAGATGGAGGATTTTGAGTAGAAGCAAAAGAGAGGCTACAAATAGAGTTTAGGTTCTTCCATATCTGAAATGCGTACGTGTATATATTTTGGAAGTTACTTGAAGTCCTGGGAAAAAAATATTATTACATTTGACATCAATTAGATTAAAATTATAAATTTTTTATATGCAGCAGATAAACTCTATATCATTATATATGTTAATTACATATTTTAAATAAAGGTAATTACATCAATTTTTTTGCATTTTGGTTTTATTAATTTCATTTTAATTTTATATTTTAAAAATTATTACTTAATTTTAATTGTATTATTTAATTATCATATGTCTTTTTATTATTAAGTATTATATATTAAGCGCGAACGGAGATGATCATCGTCGTGCTTACGTGTCCTAATCCCACGGTTTCGAATTATTCCCATCATCAAACGGCCCCAATATTTCACTCTACTTTCTCTGTGAGATCTCATATCAGCTAGAGAGGGAAACGAAGCATACCTTATAAGGATGTAGAAACCTCTCTTTTACAGATGTGTTTTTCATGGCCTAATACACCGAGTCCCATCGGAACTCTGAGGTTAAATATGCTTAGGTGAGAGTAGTACTAGGATGGGTGACCTTCTGAGAAGGCCTCTGCAAAAACAAAACCGTGAGGGCTTAGCTGGGCCAAGGCCCAAAATAGACAATATCTGCAAGCAGGTGGTCTAGGCTGTTACAATTGGTATCAGAGCCAGTACCTGAGTGATATGCCAGCGCGGACGCTGGGCTCTCTGGGGGGGTAGATAGTGTGAGATCTCATATCGGCTGGAGAGGGAAACGAAGCATGCCTTATAAGGATGTGGAAACTTCTCCCTTGTAGACGCGTTTTTCATGGCCTAATGCACTGGGTCCCATCGGAACTCCGAGGTTAAATGTGCTTAGGTGAGAGTAGTACTAGGATGGGTGACCTCCTGGGAAGGCCTCGGGAAAAGTAAAACCGTGAGGGCTTAGCTAGGCCAAGGCCCAAAGCGGACAATATCTGCAAACGGGTAGTCTGGGTTGTTACATTCTCGATTCTTCTAGAATCTCCTAAGTTGCATCTATCATCCATTCCCGTATTGCTTCCTCTTCAAAATCAAGTCCAATTAATGAAGCTTCTATGATATACCAATATATGTATGCTGCATCCATCGTCCACGCCCCATATAATCCTCATTCGCCCGATCTCTGACCTTGCGTCTCCGATTTCCAATCGTTTCACTTGTTTCCTGTGCTTGTGGTAGGCTCTCGTGATCTCTTTCCCAGCTGACGGTTCCAACTTGGAGACTCGGTGACTCAATTCTCTCGAATCTCCCTTTTCTTGTCTCGATTGGGCATGTGTTGAGATATGGTGCTTTTTGTCTTATTAAAATTTGTTTAGAAGAAGGATACGAATTGCAGATCCCTACATGGATCTGTTACTAGTATTTTTGTTCAATTAATTATAGATTTCAAAGGTTAAAGATGGAGCCGGATATTCTTTTCCTTGTTTGCATCTCAAGTTGTTGCCTAGTAGCATTTCTTCTTACAAGGTACTTCTTTTTGACATTCAAGTTGTGCTTGCTCAACATTGTCATATGCTTATCTTTGTTTTAGCTTAGTTGCTTGTATGATTTTTTAATTTCCGGTTTCAATTTTTATGCCATTACTATTTGCCGGTTTTTCTTCTGTTTGTCAACATCTAAAATATTAACATTGTTTTTATCTTTAGAAGCATAATCTGCAAGATTTTTGGTCCAAATGTTGTTTTTTGGTTCATCTTTGTAATTGAAAAGCTTTTATTTATGCTGCCTAATTGGAAAAGGAAAAGTTTTAAAAGATACAAATATATCGTCTTATACGTACAAGTTGTTGCTACGTGAAGGGATCTTCAGATGAGTTCATTAATACCAATATTCAACTTATGTCAGCATTGGTCAGAATCAAAAAGCTCCAGGAGAAAGGGAAACAAGAGCATGCATTGTGAGAGGCTTTCTTTCCTTCAATTGTTCATTTTTTTTAGTTCAAAATAATATTTGTAACCTAATAATTTGAATTTCAGGTGTTTCCTGATAAGTCAGAAAATTGGAGAGCTTCTCAACTTTTCAAAGCGGCTATTGACTCGATAACTTAATAATGCAGACTCAATTCTTTCTTGATTTCAATCCATTACTGCATTGGTAGTCGTTAACTGTTTTGAGTTTCTACATATGGTAGAAGATATTTCATTTTAAGCCTAGAGTTTCATCATGGGTTGATAGAGTGAAGAGGTTCAGATGTTTGTTCCTAAATGAGGAAGGGGAAGAGCAATTTCAAAATTAGTAGTTACCATTATGTTAATTAAATTTTATATTGCCCTTAATTTAGGAAATCAAGGGCATGATAGAAATTAGAGCATCTTATAAATCTTCCCTATGACTTATTTAGAATTCTTGTGTTATGATCTTGGTATGGATCGAAAACTGGCTTTTCATCTTGCAAATATGCAGGAAAAAAGTTGCTAATGGAGTATGCAAGATGTCATATGGATTTTACATTTCATTTTTACTTACTGATGGATGGTATTAACCAGAGGTTCTCTTAATGATGTCCCCAGCTGTGCACTTACATCATTTTTCAAGTCTATAAGGAATACCTTAGATTTTGATTTTGAAGATGATAATGAAGGTTAGTTTTTCAACCCCAACCCTTCTTTCTAACCTTAAGCCTGACACATTACGGTATGCTACTTCCAAAGTCATTTATATTAATTTTGTTTGGCGAAGAACAGTCCTAGACTATCGTATAGACATTCTGATACACAAGATTCTCAGAAGAAGCGAGTGTAGAACATACTTGTCCTATACCAAGACAAGAAAAACAATAAGATTGGAGTTTTCAGGGAAGAGAGAGAGAAGACTAAACTCTCATAAACTTCATTTATGGCGAGGTTTATGATCATCTTGAGATCTGTGAGACTTTCTCCGAAAATAGACTTGACGAAGATGAGCTTTCTTCTTGCTATGACACTCACAAGTCTTTTTATTTTTGCATTTGATCTAGAGATAAGGTTTTTTGCAAGCCTGTTGCTCACGAAGAATGGCGTTGATACTACAGGGACGTACCTCTTCCACAAAAGCGTCACAGCCAATATAGAGATATATGATAATGTTGGACATGTGGCTCAGTATACAGTTCACTAGTAGAATGTTCACGATATGGACGATGGAGGACATAGAAGCACATAGCAGATTGTCGTCTTGGAGAAGATGTTTGAAGACAATGTTGAGAAATGATATGAGAACATTGTTGCTTCCATTGTTCCAAAGGTTAGAACCATTCTAAAAAAGTACATAACAATGAACTAGCATTGTTGATGTCACAAAGATTTTGGTAAAGCTCTAGAGGAGAAAAAGAAATAGCACAGGCATAAAGAGAAGATAATGCCCATAAGTACCATAATGTGTATTCTTTGAAAGGATCAGATAGAGTTAACACATGTAGTTACGATGCTTTGAAATTAAACATAGTAGGACTACCAGGAAGACTACGTTCAAAAAGAAAACGATTTAAATGATAGAACAAACTCATAAGACAAAGAGAAGCGACTTGAAACACACTGGTAGGTCTTCTAGTAAGAGGAGGAAAAGACTTCTTGGTAAAAGCAAAGAGGAAAGAGCTAGCCCTAGTTAGATAACTAACTAATCACTGGATGAACAAAACTAGGTTAGAGCATACACTTATATAGGAAAAATTATGCACAAACCATGGATAGATAAGATCAGGAGGCCATGGTGGATGTTGTGTCAATAAGGTAGCAGTGTTAGGTGGACCGGGTTGTCGATTGTCAAGAACCTGTAAAGATAGAGGATTCTGACAGATTTGCTTTAGATACTTGACAGCTTTAGTTTGGTCCAAAGTCTAAGATGGTGGATTCTTTTTCAAAAGTTTGGATATGCATGAAGTGTAAGCTGCCACATGTGGAATGAAATCTCTAATATAATTAACAATCCCGAGGAATTGTTGTATTTGCTTCACCCTGAGATTTTCATCAGAGAATTGCAATAGTTCTCTTGCAATATGTGGACCAGGCTAATATAATCTATCTTTGAATTACATACCCAGAAATTCAATATCTGTAGTGCCAATGATTCTTTTCGAGGTCGAAAGCATAATACCATACTATTGAGTAAAATCCAAGAATTCGGATAACTGGACCTAATGTTCATCATGGGTCTTTGAGAACAGTAAGATATCATCAATGTAAATCAGTGCACTGTAGAGGATAGGTTGATAGATCTTAGTAATGGATCGTTGAAACAGTGATGAAGTGACTTTAAGTTCAAATGGCATGACAGTCCATTGATACTGTACATTGGGAATGCAGAATGTTGTCTTGTAACGTTCTTCAGCGTGAATACCCAATTGCCAAAAACCTGCCTTAAGATCAAACTTGGAAAAGATAACAGCTTCCTTCAGAAATAGTACCTGTGTACTGATGTTAGGAAGAGGAAACTTATCATCTTGTAGGAAAGCATTCAGAGGCTTGTAGTCAACGACTAATCTCTTCTTGCCACGTTTCTGCTCTGAACGTTTATTAACGCTTGACATGCCCTATCTGACTTTGTAGGCTTAATTAATCCTTGCTTCAGTAGATAGCATAGTCTTCTTGTGCGAGCTTCAAATCTTCAGGGTTCATCCTTGGATGAGTTGCTTTTGTGGGGTTGACATCCTCATTCTTCTTAAATGGAAGACCTATGAAAAAGTTAGCATTTTTTCATAGAGGATATGGATGAGTAAACTGTGCATGAGATTCTGGACAATATTCCAACAGTTTATCTCTAATAGCAGTGTACTATGTAGGAACCGAGCTAAGTTCAGACACGTTAGTGAGAGCAGTGTATGGACTGAATAGGTTTAGATACCTAAGGCCTGTGGGTAGGATTTGCAAAGGTTGGGCTTTACTGTATACATCCATACCAATTAGAATGTCTGGGCCAGGTAAATTGCTTTCAAGGACTTTAGTCCATACTTTACATTAAGGAAAGAATCTTAGACCAATTCTTTGCTTGGATATAACCCCTATCTTAAATGAATTGCCATCAGCTGCTGTAAAATATTCATCATGGGAAATCTGTGAGTCAGAAGCCAATAGGTTGGGCTTCATGATCGTACGACTGGATCCAGTATCCTTACACCCAATAGCTCTGATGGGTCGATCATATTTGTCTTGCTTACATAAGTAGAACCTGCTTACAAAGGAAGAGGAGGCTGGTTTATATAGGCAAAGCCAAGGCTACAAAGATAAAAGTACCTATAGCTTGCAGTTCGCCTTTGAACTAGAGTATAATCTCCAGAAAGAATGTTGTTTAAGGGATGGTGTCATATGTTTAGGACAATCTTGGAACAGTGGTTGTGAGAACTACAAAGAAACCTTTAATATCAACTTTGCTTTAAAGATAAAAACTCCTCAAAAAGTGTCTCTGAGTCATAGAGGATCTGAGGCATCCGTTAACTTTATTTGTCACGAATGAATTCGTGGCACGATTGAAGTGCTGACTTCCGATCAAAGGTTTGCATTATAGCTTCCTTTCTCATTTTATACCTGTATTTTTACATTTGAACCAGAAAGTACTCAAAGGTCTCCTTTCCCACTTTACTTAAAAACTTTTTTTATGTTACTTTTAACTCACACCTTAAATAATTTTCGTTTTTAACAAGGTTAGATTTTACCAGTAGCACCTTATGTTGTTAATTACAATGGAGCATTATTTTGCCAATGCCCTAGGATGCGACTATTCTTTGCAATAAGTATTCAAATCCTCTTTGTCTTGTTTATTTTCTTTTTCATTTGTTTCTGGGATTAGATTTTATCTGTTGTTTTGAGACCTTAACATGTATTTAATTGTTTCAGTTGGTGTCGTCAAAATAGAGTAAATATCAAAAGAATTAACGTTGATAAATATTTGACAACATTTCAAGGGATACTAATTTAATAACATTCTTTTGTGGGTTATTACTTTTAAGGGGCTCTTATATATGATGAATTAGTAGATATACTGATCGAAATATTACATTTTGTGCAGATTATCTTCCAAAATTATCAATTACCTAATTTAAATTATTGAACTTATTATTTGATCACATGAAATAGATGTGATCTGCATTTTTAAAGAAAAATTGAGATTATGTTCAAAAAATTCATGATCATAGTATGTTTCTAGTTTGGCAAGCTTTTGTCCAAAGCACACCAAACTGCTCTCTTGATTGTCCAAGAAATATTTTATTTTCGATTTGCTGGAATTATGGCATTCCACATTTTTATTCCATTCCTCGTCAATATATATGGATTCTAACCTCATTGTTGAGTATCTTGTCATGTGCTGACATTTTGTAGGACCTTGGCAAGTTATGCTTAAACAAACTGATGGTTCATATGCTTGTGTAGTGAAACTCAATTCACACTTGGTGAGGTAAAGATCTTTTCTTACTCCATGCTTTTCTAATTAATACAAACAACTTCTTGTCATTGTAACGGATTAATTGGTATATCCCACACAAAAGAAGAATTGTTGAGGGTCCTAGGATTGCAAGAGGAAAAGGGGAGTCAAATGGTTTTTAATAGCTTGTTTCTGTGTAAGTTTTGTATTATTTTAAAGTTGTGTATCATGATGCCTTTGTCTTGTAATTTAAGAAACCGTAAAATGAACTTTAAATAAGCTTTTTAGAGTTTTATCCAAGAAGTTGAAGTGCCTTTCGCATGCATTTCATGTAGTTAGTTCGACATGATTGGAAAATGATTTTCTTCAGTTGCATTTGCCACTCTTTTATTATTTGAATGGATGAAATACTTGTTATTGTGGTGTAAGTTTCATAAATTTACCTACACTTTAGTTTTGCAATACAAGCATCGCTCTTAGTTCTGAATATAGCTCCACTGTTTGCTCGAAAATGTCCATAAGGAAATTCTGCTTGTGTTGATTTGACATCAATGGTGGACAGTAAAGGAGTGAATCATGAGAATACAAACCCCTCAGCCTGTGTAATGTTACCTCCAATAAAATGCTCTAAACTGTATGCCAAGTGGTTAGTGGCATGCATGCCATTGAATGCCAAAACTATGGGTTCAATGATTTTCTTGTCTATGAATTCTCTCTTTTTTCCTTTGGTTTTAAAATTAAATTTTTTCCTAAAGTTTCAAGCCACTTAGCACCATTTACTCTTATTTGCAAAAGCATCCCAAACTTGATTTGTGGACTTTGTAGTAAACCAAAAACTGATGATGAAGAGATACTTGTTGCAGAGTGTACTCATAGTTGAAAATTTGGAATAATCCAAACTACATGTTCACTCTCAAGGTTTCTTCAGTTTAAACAGTAGCTATGACTGAAGTTGGGAAAAGATTGATTAAGAGACTATATACTAAATCCAAAAACATACATTTTGCATTTTCGTCATCTTAAAAGTGTTCAATATTGGATTTTTTTTCGTTCGACAGAAACATACAATGATTTTTGTGAGGGCAATATGGTCAATTAATTTAATTTGATTTGATTTTTTAATCATTCTCATAGTAAAAAACTCAAATTCAATTTAAGTCGACACCATTTTTCAAAACACCGAAAAGTAATAAATTACATGTTTTTTTATCTCAACACCAACAATTCACTTGGTGATGTTCCAGACATGACCGGCGTGGCCATAATAGAACTTGTGAGGCATGCCCTTGTGAATGGCGTCATTAATCTTATTGTTGGCATAATCATCGATCTTGTAGGTCCTAAGAAATGTAGTCAAAGAGGTATAATCCTTCTATTTGAAAGGTCTAGTGAATAGATGTCTAATTCTCTCACGAAATTTGCATGGGCAGACTTCTTATGTACTACATCAAGCCTACTACTTTTACAATCATCACTGAAAACTTCATTGATCAAATTTTACACATTGACGATATTTCATTCCACAACCTAAGGATTACCGATCGACAAGATAATCTCCAAAGTTTATTATATCTCGGATGCTTGTAATCCTAATGCATTTTCAAACTCCTTTTGTTACTATTTCCCTGTCTTTTTTGCTATTTACTGATAACTATTATTGAACTATGTTTCTCCTGTATTCTACCTTGTATTGTTGATCTCTTGTTCTAGTTCTGGTTGTTCAGTCAGTAATTTCTTTTTAAATCAGAAACCTATTGGTTTTTTTTTTATACCTTGGTCAGAATTTTCTTTTTAAATTTTCATTAATTTACTTTAATTCATATCAAATTTTGTCATTACTATATTTTTTACTAAAATAGTATAACAAATTTTACTTCATCCATTTGAATTGTCAGTTTTTCTTTTCCACTTTTATCAATCCAATTTAAATATTCACCTGTTATATTTTTTCCCCTTTTACATTTCCAATTTTTCCCTCCAAATTCTTAACTTTGACAATATTCAATTACACTTCCTAACCATTCATAATAAAAATTATATATAAATACCCTTTAATTCCTAAAAATAACTGGGCATTATAAGTTTGTAAATTCCCATTGTGCATTTGCACAATGACTACCTGCAAGTTATATAAATATGTACTACTCACCTTTTCAGTTATTTAGCATAAGTATTTAGGGATGACAATAGAATGAATCAAGTCGGGCCTCGGGCTCAAGAACGGTAGCGTGCGCCCTTTTTTTAATTAAAATGGTATTATAATGACGCTTTGGTCACTGCCCATCGAGCCTTGAAAGGCTCAGCCAATAACATTTAACGGACTAGATTCAACCCTAATTGTCATTATCTTTTTATAAATTATTTTATAAATGATAATTTATAAAATAAAGACCAAAATAAAAACAAATAAAACCTTTTGTTATTTTAAAAATTAAATAAATTATATAAGGAACCAACAAAAAATTAAATAAATTTTTTAAAAATTTTAAGCACATACTTTCTAGAAGATTAAGTTTAGAGATAATAATGTCAAAAACCTATTCAAGTTTGAGACACACAACCCAATAAAATGTTAATCATAAATTGACCAAACATGTGACTAAGTTCCTACTTTGTAGAAGCAAATAGTATATTTTAGACAAACATGATTTGATGTGAAACTGACTTTGGGTCAGGCAGACTAATTGTCAAGCACATGCTACCTAATGCTCTGTCCTGGAATTCATCACTCAATTGTCAAGCCGGTTTTGTTGACTTCATTATTAACATATGCTACCAAATGCCCTGTCCTGGAATTCATCACTCAATTGTCAAGCCGGTTTTGTTGACTGCAATATAAATATACGCTGCCAATTAACAAATGCTCTGTCCTCGAATTCACCGCTCCATTGTCAAGTCACGACAAAATTTTCAGTACCCTAATTACTTTATTTCACACGATCTCACGGTATAAATATATAAGATCCAAAAAAATGAATAAATAAGATCATATAAAATAAAATAAATACAAAAAAATGAATAAATAAGATCATATAAAATAAAATAAATACAAAAAAAATGAATAAATAAGATCATATAAAATAAAATAAATACAAAATAGTAGGTAGAGAAGATTTCATTTCGCTTTGTTGGCTTGATTATAAATATCTTAATAGTCAATCAATGAGATCATATCAGCAATACAAAACAAACAATTTTAAAAAAAATCTCTTTAGTTGTTTTTTAAAACTCAAACTAGTTCGCACTATCTCCACCAATCAACAGGTATATCAAAACCCTAATCTTTCAAATTTCAGGAAGAGCTCAATCAAACTACCAAAAATAAGAATTTACGCAAGAAAAATACTTGACGGGGGATTGAACTTATGGTGTAGCTGTCTTTTCATTTCAACTTGTTATCTGAATGATCAATGTTCATACACAATGGAACTCAAACATTGACCAAACTGGATGAGTTTTGTTAAATTACCATACCTTCAATATGTCATGATTCCGAGAGATTTTCTGCTTTATAGTTACCATTTTCTCACCATCAATTCAAAACATGCTGTAGAATCAGAATTGTTTTTCAATCAGTTTACTTGATCTTTTCCAGCAAATTGCAGCTGGGGAAGTGCCCTCCACCCAATATCACGCCGATAGAAGCCTTCAGGCCAGTTGATTTCCTCCACCGCCTGGTATGCTCTTTCTTGTGCCTCTGCAAGATCTTTCCCTTTTGCTGTAATTCCAAGGACACGACCACCAGTTGCAATGAAGTTTCCGTTGGCGTCTAAAGCCGTTCCAGCATGAAATATTTTTACGGTTGGAACAACATTTTCAGCTTCTTCAAGGTTTCGAATAAGAGTACCCTTCTTGTATGATCCAGGGTAACCCTCACTAGCCATAACCACTACCAGGGCAGAACCAGGAGACCAGTTTAAGGATACGCCATTTAGCTCTCCTCTACAGGCTGCAAGTAGAACTTGTACCAGATCAGATTCCAACCTAACCATCAACGCCTGCAGATTAGAACAAACATGATCAAAACCGAGAAACCATGTCAATTTCATATTCAATTTTTAAGTCCATAGGTGCTGCCAAAATTAAAAATGGCAGCACTCTCAAGGGCCTCATTCAATAAGAATTATCATTGTTTTTGGTTGACTTTTCTTAAAGAATGTCAAAAAAGTTAGTTCATTGACTTAAGAAGAAAATGGTCTACATGAAATATTATGTTTAATAGAAATAATCAATGCTATCTAAGATTATTCACGTTCAAAATGGAATAAACATTCCAACCACTATAAAGTTCAGTAAAAGTTGCTGCTCAACAGTATTATTGGGTTTAACTTCATAAGCATGAATTTCGAAAGATTATTCACGTTCAAAATGGAATAAACATTCCAACCACTATAAAGTTCAGTAAAAGTTGCTGCTCAACAGTATT
>JAOSBN010000178.1:2088604-2100367 GCA_027563595.1 Erythroxylum suave | reverse complement strand
AGAGCATTTTTTAATATTTTTATTTTTTATTTTTTAATTAAAATTTGAAAATTTGCAATTTGGTCCCTATATATTTTAAAATTTTCTTTACTACCGGTATTTTTAATACTGGCTGATACTGACCGGTATTTAAATCTGATATCAAAATTAACATTTCGGTACCATTTTTCAGCCGATACGATACGTACCGTCAAGTAGTGGCTGGTACGGTACGAAATGCTAAACAATGATACCTTCTTTATCATGCAATAAATTGGATATATCAAGATTATTATAAGATATTTTTAGAATGTAATTAATTTTTTTTACAATTCAAACTTAACTAATTAAATTTAAATAATTTAAAATTTGACTATTGAAATAATTATTATTGTTAATATATTTTTAAATTAAAATTTATTTAATTGATTAAAATAATATAATTTCAATAAGTTATTTCAAAATAATTGAACCAAGTGCTTTCAACCATACTAATTCAAAATTCTCGAAATCCAACTTAAAATTCTTTCAAATTTAAATTCAATTAATTAATTTTAGTTTAAATTTTATTCATTTAAATTTTATAATAAAGTATTAAGAATTAATTTATTAAAAGGTAAATTATTTTTATTTTTAATTAGAGTCACAGGAAGAGAAGATAAAATAATTAAAATTGAATGTATATATATATTAATCAAGACTCAAATCTTTATTCATCCCTATTTACTAATAGAGTGAATTAAAGATTGACTAAAAATTGTAATGTTTTAAAAGTTAATTCAATTTTATCGATTTACCAATAAAAATCTTGAACTGTTCAATTTTTAAGTTCGATTTTTAACTTGTCGATTTAATTTAGTTCAATAATCTCTATTATTAAAAACTAATAAATTTATTAATTAATTGATCAATTTTTTAAATTAACCTGTTTTATAAATTAAAATAAATTGATTAATTTACAGTTAATAGCCTCATTTTTAATTAAACTTTAAATTTTTTATAGGTAAATTATTTTTTAAATTCTTTACTATTATTCGATTTTTAAACAATTTTATGACGACCTCGTATTGATTGAATATTTTAAACTTTATAATTTTTTTATTAATTTAATTTCTGATTCAAATTTACAATATCGGTTTAAACCTTGAAATTAACCATACACAAAAAAGATGAGATATAATGTGAGCATGAATTGCAAGCAAAATAAGTTCCCACGAGTGTGTTTCTTGATCTTGAAATGATAATCTTTTCCTTTTCCATGTTACTATTAAAACATGGAAAACCCTAAAATTGTACATTGACTACAGCTATAGGGACTTTAAATTGTTTCTAACTAACAATGGAAACTTGAATTTGGTTATCTATCTAAGGACTAATCATTTACAAACCTTAGGCTAAACTTACCCTTTTATTCTCTAGATCAAAGTTCATTTTCTTTAAAAATCAAATTGATTGTTAGGAATAATGATCACAAAGGAGAGTGGTTAGTTTATACAAAGAAGAAGAAGATAGGCCAGTAAATAGTGAAGAAGGTCCTTTCTTGTTTTTAGAATAAAATACAGAGCCATTGCTCTCTACTTAGAGCCATTTGAAACTCACACTCATTAGCTTACATAGTTACCTAACAATTTGGTCTGACCTATTGGATTGATGGAGGCATATGTAAGAAAGTTGGAACACTCTGTTGCCAGAATCGAGAGAACCAGGCCATCTTGACTTATTTGATGCAACGACAAGGGTCGAGTGACAAAGTTTCCTCGGAGGCCAGCGAAGAGGAGGATGTGGAAGACGAGAAGGACAACGATAGCCGTTCTTGGGTTAAGAAAGTCAAACTACCCATTTTCGATATAACAAATCCGTTGGGTCGGGTGGCTTGAGTGGAGAAATTTTTTGAGATCCTCCGTGTCAAGGAAGAAGAAAAGATGCAACTAACATTCATCAACATGGAGGGGGCTACGAGGACATGGAGTTGCAGGTTATTTCTAGGTCATTTTGGCAAGACATGAAACAAATTAAGAAGGAGGTAAAGGTTGATCTACAGTTGAGCAGAATCATAGAAGAAACTAAGAAGGAATCGGATTCTCATCCTTCTTATTCCTTGGAGAATGGGAGATTATACTATAAAGGGAGGCTATTTATCAGCATCTTTGGAATGGATTCCTAAGCTTTTACAGGAGTTTCATACTACTCCTATAAGGGGACATTTGGGAATTTACAAAACTTTTAAGAGGATAGCTCAATCTATCTTTTGGAGAGGTATGAAAAGGGTTGTATCTGATTTTGTAGCAGCTTGTCACACTTGTCAGCGTAACAAATATCAGGCCACGACTCTAGCAGGTTTAGTTCATCCGTTACCTATTCCCAACACCATTTAGGAAGAGTTGAGCATGGATTTCATTGTGGGACCACCCAAATTGAAAGGCTATGATACCTTGTTGGTCGTAGTAGACAGGTTAAGCAAATATAAACATTTTATTCCTATCAAACATTCGTACTCAGCCCGCTTTATTGCTGAAATTTTTACCAAGGAGGATGTTCGATTACATGGAATTCCGCTTTCCATTGTAAGTGACAGGGATCTTGCGTTCTTAAGTAATTTTTGGCAAAAATTGTTTACACTCTAGGGAACTCAATTAAAATTGAGTACTATCTATCAAACCGAATCGAATGGCTGAATTGAGGTAGTTAACTGCACTATCGAGACATATCTTTGTTGTTTTAGCTAAGAACACCCCAAGGTTTGGTTAGATTATTTACCATGGGCAAAGTATTGGTATAATACCAGTTTTCATTCAACAACTAAATGTTCTCCTTTCGATGTAGTATATGGCAAACCTCCTCCCTCCATCACACATTTTATTCCTGGAGAAACATTGGTGAGAGCTGTAGCGTAAGATTTGATAAGTCGTGACAAAGCTCTTAAACAGTTGAAACATCATCTCAAACGTGTTCGCAATCACATGATACGCTTTACGGATGCCCAAAGACATCTCATGACATTTAGGTAGGGGATTAGGTGTATTTGAAGATTTGTCCACATTGGCAGGAGTCTATGCTTAAGCGACTGAAGCCGAAACTTTCAGCATGATATTATAGACCGTATTTGGTAGACAAATAGGTTGGCATTGTCATATTTCGGCTGCAACTTCCCTCTCAGACTTGTATACGCCCAGTGTTTCACGTGTCTCAATTGAAATAGGCAATCGAGCACCCCCATGTTCAGAAAAAGTTACCTCCAGAGTTGGAATACTCTCCAGAATTGTGTACACCAACCGCGATCTTAGGTAGTAGGACACTTCATAATCGAGGATTTACCCATGATCAATGGTTGATTCATTGGCAAGGCAAACCGTTGGAGGATGCTATGTGGGAGCACCAAGAGGTCATCCGTGGCCAATTTCCGGAGCTTAACCTCAGGGACAAGGTTTTTTCATCAAGGGGTTGGTATTGTTAGGAATAATGGTCACAAAGAAGCAGAGTGGTTAATTTATACAAGGAAGAAGAAGATAGGTTGTAAGAAATTGTGAGATAGTTAGAAGTTTGTTAGGATAAGTAGGTATAAAATAATAGTCTAAGGGATAAAAGGGATAGTTTTTGACATCAGAAAGAACTCTCAAAAAATTTCATGTGATTGTAAAGGGGTTTCCCTTGTGAAGAAAGTCCTTCCTTCTTGTTTTAAGAATATTATAGAGTTATTGCTCTCTACTTAGAGCCATTTAATGCTCAGACTCGTTAACTTACATAGTTTAATTATTTTCAAATGTGCTAGTTTAATTTTTTTAAAATTTTAGCACATTTGACTTTTAATTAACTAATCTTTTATAATAATTTTTAATTTTTAAGTTTAGTAATAAATTTGGTTATTAATAACGGTTAAGTCAATTAATTGATTGACGAATTTTTATAAACAAAATTAATTAATTAGTTATTATTTTTAATCAAAATTTAAAATTTTCTATAAATAACTAAAATATTTTTCAACGATTTTTTAAACAATTCTATAACAATTTTGAACCCATTTTCGAAACATTAATATTTACTTGTAATAATGAGTCATATCATATGCGCACCAAATCTAGAATCTTGTATTTGAACATAAGTTTAATTTAAACTTCTATCAAATTTAAATTAAATTTAATAGAATATTTTCAATTTTCAAACTTTATTATTGTAATTAAAAATTTTGAATTAAATTTTAGATAAACAATAATTTGTCTACTTATTGTTTTTAATTAATTTTGTGCGTAGAAAGAATTTAGTTACGATATCATTATCATTATCTAATTGTCTTAGTTTTTTGCTACATGCGTTCTGACTATTACTTTTAATTTGTTAATTTTTACATGCCTTTTTCTTCTACCTATTTATTAAATTTAATTTATATGTGATTCTTCTATGGTGTACATCTAGTTGACCAACTAAGCATATGCTTGATGAGCTAATTTGATTTTTCTTTTTCTTTTCTTCTTATTATTATCCTTATTATTATTATTATTATTATCCTAATATTTATATTTCTATTTATCTTATTATTAATATTTTTTTATTATTTTGATTCCTTAAACTTGCAATTACTTTTTTTTTCTTCGTGTCACCGTCCCTTTATTTTATAAAAATAAAACTCCGTAAACTTCCTCAATCCTCACAGTTCAGAATTAATGTGATCATAACGACGAAGACGAAGGATAAATTCGTCATAAAACAAATCCTATACATGTCCATTTGTCCATCTAACTAGCATCACTCTTTGCCCATCTAAAGCTCTGTAATAAAAATTATGCAAATCACCCAAACTAGGAAAACTAAAACCCTAATCAAAATCCCAATCCCAATCCCAGCAATTTGATTCCTCGTTTCAAACAATGGAATTCCCATTCCCACCCATAGGAGGTGGGGATGTTGGAACCCTAAAACATCGAATTCACTGAGAATTTTACCGAACCATACCAATTACTTCTCATCCTAATGAGCTGGGTGGGGTAACTGATTTGCCTAGCTCCAATAATGATTAACGGTGAGTTTTGGTGAGTTGAGGGCTCAGATTCGCCTTTTATCAGACAAAAGGAAAGTGTTTTAGGGATTTATATATGGCTGCAAATAACAAACAACTCCCTCCACACATAGGGAGATGCTGTATATCGCCCCGCCAAATTAACCCCCTAAAACCTCTTTTCGCCTGAAATGTCATTGCATCGATCATCAATGCCCCGTCGACCAACAGAAGAAGCAAAGTAGGAGGAGGAAGAAGAAGAAGAAGAAGAAGAGGTCGATGATTTCGAAGCTTAATAATAATGCATTTTCCCACGACAGGAACGAGATCGATCAACTCCGCAAGCGTCCAGAGAGGCGGCCGTCGGTTTCGGTAAACCCTAACCGCCACCGTCTCCGAGAGCAAAGTCACTCGCCAGCCCTCGTCAAACCAGCCATGTGCATTGTTTCCTTTTATCGTGCCGTGTCTCATCATCTTATGGATTTCCTTATTACCCCTCCCATGCTTCGCTGTAGGGGCGTTGTGCAGTGTTGAGTTTGAGGGTGTTGTTGTCAAATCATATCATTTCGCACTTTCTTGGTACTCGTGCATATAAAGTAGTGGATCTTATATTTAACATTTTCACGTAAGGTTATGTTTGTAAATTCGCCGGGCTGGCGGGCCGGGCCTAGAGCCCTAGGCCTGGCCGGTTGGAGTTGGCAAGCCCCTAGCTTATTCAGCTCATCCAGTTTTTTTTTTAATTTTAAAAATGATATTATTTTTGACGTTTCAGTCAAACTATAAATTGTATTGGCCTAATCCGTATTCGGCCTACCTCAATCTATGACCCGAAAAAACTCGGGCTGAAATTGAAATCCAAATTTTAGTTCTCACAAATCCTATTAATAGAAGATATTTAACTTTTAAATTTTAACTCTAATCTTTGTATTTTTTACGTTGAAGAAAATGTGAAAATCAAAATTGTTATAAGGGTACCTTCTTTATCATGCAATAAATTGGATATTTCAAGATTATTATAAAGATTTTTATTAAAATATAATTTAATTTTTTTTACAATTCAAACTTAACTAGATTAAATTTAAATAATTTAAAGTTTGACCATTAAAATAATATTATTTGTTAAAAACTATTATTGTCAATATATTTTTAAATTAAAATTTTATTTAATTGATTAAAATCATATCATTTTAATAAGTTATTTCAAAATAATTGAACTAAGTGCATTCAACCTTCCTAATTCAAAATTCTCGAAATCCAACTTATTAATTTAAATTTCATAATAAAACATTAAAAATTAATTTATTAAAAAGGTAAATTATTTTTATTTTAAATTAGTATCACAAGAAGAGAAGATAAAATAATTAAAATCGAATATATATATACACACTTGAAAATATTTTACACTTTTCTAATCAGATTAATCAAGACTTAATTTTTATTCATCTTTGGAGATGGTTGAGTTGGTGGAGTGGGAGGCATAGGACCAAAAGGTCCTGTGTTCGACTCCCTTATCTACACTCTCTCAATCAAGCCTGTTGTATAGGACTTTACTACTACAGAATACCCGGTTGATGTGATTTGCAGGCTATTACGTCAATTCAGAGGTTTACCCAGTTTGCATCCAAAAGAGAGTAGCTGCGAGTTCCTTCATTCAAAAAAGAAAAAGAATAACGATTGACTAATCTAAATCCGTGTAACTAAAAATTGTAATGTTTAAAAAATTAAATTGATTTTATCAGTTTAACAATAAAAATCTTGAACCGGTCAATTTTTAAGTTCGATTTTTAAATTATCGATTTAATTTAGTTCAATAATTTATGTTGTTAAAAACCAATAAATTTATTAATTAATTGATTAATTTTTATAAATTAAACTTTATAAATTAAAATAAAGTGATTAGTTTTCATTTAATAGTCTCATTTTTAATTAAACTTTAAATTTTTAGGTAAATTATTTTTAAAATTCTTTACTTTTATTCGATCTTTAACCAATTTTATGACGATTTCGTATTGATTGAACCTTTTAAACTTTTTTAATTAATTTAATTTCTGATTCAATTTTATAATATTGATTTAAACCTTGAAAATAACCACGCACAAAATGATGAGATATAATGTGAGCATGAATTCCAAGATAAGTTCCCACGTGGGTGTTTCTTGATCTTGAAATGATAATCTTTTCCTTTTCCATATTACTCTTAAAACATGGAAAACCCTAAAATTGTACTATAGGGACTTCAAATTGTTTCAACTAACAATGGAAACTTGAATTTGGTTATCTATCTAAGGACTAAACATTTACATACCTTAGGCTAAACTTACCCCTTTATTCTCTAGATCAAAGTTTATTTTCTTTATAAATCAAATTGATTGTTAGGAATAATGGTCACAAAGGAGAGTCGTTAGTTTATACAAAGAAGAAGAAGATAGGCCTATAAATAGTGATGGAGGTCCTTTCTTGTTTTCAAAATAAAATACAAATCTATTGCTCTCTACTTAGAGCCATTTAAAACTCACACTCATTAGCTTACATAGTTACCTAACAATTTGGTCCGACCTATTGGATCGATGGAGGCATGTGTAAGAAAGTTGGAATACTCTGTTGCTAGAATCTAGAGAACCATGGGGGAGCAAGTCACAAACTTAACAGAAGTCAAGAACGATATGGGTCGTTTGGAGGCCATCTTGACTCATTTGATGCAACGATAAGGGTCGAGCTTCCTCGGAGGCCAATGAAGAGGAGGATGTGGAAGGCAAGAAGGACAATGATAGTCGTTCTTGGGTTAAGAAAGTTGAACTACCCATTTTCAATATAACAGATTCGTTGGGTTGGGTAGCTTGAGTGGAGAACTTTTTTGAGATCCACCATATCAAGGAAGAAGAAAAGATGCAACTAATACTCATCAACATGGAAGGGGCTACAAGGAGATGGAGTTGCAGGTTATTTCTAGGTCATTTTGGCAAAACCCAAAGTAATTTAATAAGGAGGTAAAGGCTGATCCACGGTTGAGCAGAATCATAGAAGAAATTGAGAAGGAACTGGATTTTCATCCTTCTTATAGCTTAGAGAATGGGAGATTATACTATAAAGGGAGGCTACTTATCAGCATCTTCGAAATGGATTCCCAAGCTTTTACAAGAGTTTCATACTACTTCTACAGGGGAACATTCGAGAATTTACAAAACTTTTAAGGGGATAGCTCAATCTACAAAACTTTTAAGAGGATAGCTCAATCTATCTTTTGGAAAGGTTGTATTTGATTTTGTAGCTGCTTGTCACACTTGTCAACGTAACAAATATCAGGCTACGACTCCAGCAGGTTTAGTTCAACCGTTACCTATTCCCAACGCCATTTAGGAAGAGTTGAGCATGGATTTCATTATAAGACTACCCAAATTGAAAAGCTATGATACCTTGCTGGTCGTAGTAGACAAGTTGAGCAAATATGGACATTTTATTCCTATCAAACATCGTACTCAACTCGCTCTATTGCTGAAATTTTTACCAAGGAGGTTGTTCGATTACATGGAATTTCGCTTTCCATTGTAAATGACCGAGATCTTACGTTCTTAAGTAATTTTTGGCAAAAATTGTTTACACTCCAGGGAACTCAATTAAAATTGAGCACTACCTATCACCCCGAATCGGATGGCCAAATTGAGGTAATTAACTGTACTATCGAGCCATATCTTCGTTGTTTTAGCTCGGAACAACCCAAGGTTTAGTTAGATTATTTACCATGGGTAAAGTATTGGTATAATACTAGTTTTCATTCAACAGCTAAATGTTCTCCTTTTGAGGTAGTATATGGCAAACCTCCTCCCTCCATCACACGTTTTATTCTTGGAGAAATGTTGGTGAAAGCTGTAGCATAGGATTTAGTGAGTCATGAAGAAGCTCTGTTGAAGCATCATCTCGAACATGCTCACAATCACATGATACATTTTACGGATGCCCAAAGGCATTTCATGGCATTCAGGTAGGGATTAGGTGTATTTGAAGATTCGTCCACATTGGCAATGGTCTATGCTTAAGCGACTGTAGATATTATAGACCGTATTTGGTAGACAAACAGGTTGGCGCTGTCGTATTTCAACTGCAACTTCCCTCTCAAACCCGTATATAGTTGGTGTTTCATGTGTCTCCGTTGAAAAAGGCTATCGGGCACCACCATGTTTAGGAAGAGTTGCCTCCAAAGTTGGAATACTCTCCAGAATTGTGTGTACTAGTCGCGATCTTAGGTAGCAGGACACTTCATAATCGAGGATTTACCCATGATCAATGGTTGATTCATTGGCAAGGCAAACCGTTGGAGGACGCGATGTAGGAGGACCAAGAGCTTATCCGTGGCCAATTTCCGGAGCTTAACCTCAGGGACTGAAAAGAAAGTTGCATGAAAATGTCAGATCAATTGTGTATGAGGGGAGAATATATTATATTTTATTCATGCTGAATGATGAGCAATAGGTGCCCTTTATACAGAGTACAACGTAACAAACTCACAAAATGACAAAAGGGAATAAAGAAATGGGTGGAGGTGGAACCAGGGCTGTACAGTGTGGTTCACAAAAGAATAAACAAAGAACTGATTCTTAATTAAATTGATTCTTAATTAATTGCTAACTAATTCTCCTCTTATACTCCCCCTCAAGATGATGTCTTGGAGAGTGGATATCCAAGATATTCATCTTGGATAATAAGTGAGTCAAAAGGCCAGTAGACAATCCTTTTGTGAAAATGTCTGCTATCTGTTCCTTCGAAGAAATGTGACAAGGATTAACAATGCCTGCAAGTATTTTCTCTCTAATGAAGTGACAATCAAGCTCCACATGCTTGGTTCTTTCATGAAAAACCGGATTCCTTGACAAGTGCAGAGCAGATTGGTTATCACAAAACAGTGTGACTGATTCTTTATGATCAACACCAAAGTCTGCAAGTAATGAAAGTAACCAGATCACCTCACAACTACAGCTAGCCATTGCATAATATTCTGCTTCTGTTGAGCTGCTTGCAACTACTGTTTGCTTCTTAGATTTCCAGCTAATCAAGGATGAACCAAGCATGATTCAAAAACCACATATGGATTTTCTTGTGTCTGCACAGGTTGCCCAATCACTATCTGTGAAAGCTGTTAATCATAAAGAATTTTCTGCAGGAAAGAAAATTCCTTGTCCTGGATTTTTTTTCAAATACCTGAGAACTCTATGCGCTGCTCTGAGATGATTCGTTGTAGGTTTCTCCATAAATTGAGCTAATGTATGTGCAACATAACTAATATCAGGCCTTGTAAATGTCAAATATAATAGCTTACCAACGAGCTGTCTGTATTTGAAAGGTGCTGAAAGTGGCTCAGAATCATCACGCTTCAATTTCTGATTTAAAGCAGTTGGAGTATTCACAGGTTTTGATCCTAAAAGGTTGTATTCCTTCAGAAGGTCCAGTACGTATTTACATTGACATACCATCAGACCTCTGCTTGATCTAGCTATTTCCAAACCTAAGAAATACTTAGGCTCCCCCAAATCTTTCATTTTGAATTTGTCTCCCAAAAACTGCTTGAAATCCTGCAAGATTGTCAGTGAAGTGCTTCCAACCAAAATATCATCCACATAAACTAATAAATAGAGATAATCAGTTTCAGAAATCTGCTTTGTAAAAAGAGAATAGTCTGATTTTGATTGAGTGAATCCACAATCTGTCAAAGAAGTGGTGAGTTTGATATTCCATTGACGTGAGGCTTGTTTGAGGCCATATAAAGACTTCTTTAATTTGCAAACCAAATTGCTACCAGGTGGATGCTCCCCTTTAATTGTGTAGCCTTGCGGCAAATCCATGTAAACTGTCTCCTCTAGGTCTCCATTCAAAAAGGCATTGTTAATGTCCAGCTGTGACAAGTGCTAGTTATTAGCAGCTGCTAATGCCAGAAAAGTACGAACAGTTGCTTGTTTAGCAACTGGACTAAAGGTTTCTTGAAAATCATAGCCTTCAACTTGGCTATACCCTTTAGCTACTAATCGAGCCTTAGGTCTTTCTACTGTACCATCTGCATTTAATTTCAATTTGAACACCCATTTACAACCGATTGTATGACACCCCTCTGGAAGCACTTCAACTGACCATGTATTATTTTCTTCTAATGCTCGAAGTTCACTTTCCATAGTTGAGAGCCATGATGCATGTTTAGCAGCTTGGTTATATGTAGCAGGTTCAAAGTTGGAGGAAAGGTTGGCTATAAAGGTTTTGTAGGAAGGTGATAGGTTGTCAGTTGATATGTAGGCTTCTAAGGGATGTGCAGTGGTAAAATGGGAAGTAGAGGGCAGGTTGAATTGATAAGCATCTAAGTATTTAGGTCGGGTAATGGTTTTAGCACTTCTTCTAGTTGGTCTGGGTGGCAAATTAGGCATAGGTGCACTAGGTAGGATTGGCGAATCTATGGTAATAGGTTCATCATTGGTTGCTGGTTCTGAAGGATCAGGATGTTCTAAGTTGGAGGTTGGTGTAGGAGTGGTAAATGGATCATCATCATATAAATCATGTTCATTTGTTTCAAAGGATGGTAGAGGTAATTCTGATTGATAAGAGACATCAGAAATGGCAGAAACATTTTTGAAAGGAAAAATTGCTTCATGAAAGACAACATTTCGGGACACAATTAAGGACTTACTTTCAATGTCATAAAGTTTATAACCTTTGACATTAGACGGATAACCAACAAACACACATTTACGAGCTCGAGGATCAAATTTAGTTCTATGAGCACTTAGAGTTGATGCAAAACAGAGACAACCAAAGAC
>JAOSBN010000178.1:2037908-2088504 GCA_027563595.1 Erythroxylum suave | reverse complement strand
ATGTATAAAATAAATATTGGTTAATAAATAATAATTTTTAAATTATTTATTTTTAAAAATTAAATATTTTATTAATAAATATTATATCAAATATTAAAATAAATTTATTTTATGTTTTATTTAATGTATAATTATTATTAGTAATAAAATATTTGTTTTATTTTAAAAATAAAAATTATAAATTATAATAAAAGTTAAAATAAACAACAAGTTAAAAAAATTTTGAAAAGAGAAGGGTGGGGGAGGGAAGACGTGGGCGGGAGTAGGAGAGTTTAAAAAATTTTAATATTTTAATATTTTTTTAATTTTAAAATTTGAAAATTTTGCAATTTAATTCCTATATTTTTTAAAATTTCCGGTACCACCCGGTATTTGACCAGTATTTACAATACCGGCCGGTACTGTCGGTACCAACCGGTATTGACCGGTACCGACCGTTATTTAAACTCGGTATCAAAATTTAAATTCTGGTATCCGTTTTCGGCCGGTACAATACGTACCGTCCGGTACCGGCCGATACGATACGGAACCCAAAACAGTGGACTACATACAAGGTACATGATTATTATATGAATTATTGATATGTGTAAATATCATGAATTCCTATATATATGTGTATTATGAAGATGTATGTTAATTGGAAAATTTTAGCTAGGTTTAATGATATTTTCTTATATAAGCATATAAATCTTGGACTTTGGGAAAATCCTGGAACAAATTTTTTGTTTTCTGCGCCAGAATTTTCATATAGTGATATCGACTGCACTCACGGTTGTGTAAATGATAAGCTCACCAGTTTCGAGAACCTCATTTCTAATATAGGTATGCATGCAGGGATGAGGGATAACAGTTTCAGGCTCACCACAATTATATCATTTTAGTCCCCTCAAATCTTCTGTCCTAGCAATTCTGACTAAACTCTATCCCAGTTCATCCTAACCACCTATTTATGTAAGTCTCTCACATATCTCCTATATAAATAGATAGTTAGGATGGACTGGGACAAAGTTAGGTCAGAATTGCTGGATCAAGTCTCTATTGGAACGGCCCAACTTAGGATATTGTCAAATCTATATATGAACTTGTTTGATCTATCCATCGTCATTTTCGTTCGGTTTCAACTTTCAAGTCATCAATTCAGGTTATGTTGTTTTGTGTGACAGATGAGAATAAAGTTTCGAGCTATGTGGAGTCCTGCTACCAAAAATGCTCCCTAGAATGTTTAGAGGTTACTTTGAATCCGTTGGATCTCTGATTAAGATTAATAATAAAAATTTATTTTATCTTATTTTCTTTAATTTAATTGCTTTAAACAATGATCATATGGTAATTAGACCTATCTACATTATATCAATATTAACCAATTCAAAATAAATATTAAATGATAATTATAAATTTAAATTATTATCAATACTCAATTAGACTAAACTTTATCTTTTGCTCTTTTTCATATAACCTAAATTCCAACTTTTAAAATTTTTAAATTTAATTCTTAAACTCAACTTTGATTAATTCTTAAAATCCAATTCCTTTAATCTTCAGGCTCAATCTATCGAATTCAAGAGCTGACTTACAAGACATATAGACCTTAGAAAAATAAAACCTAAACATTCTCCAGAGTTCAGAATAAAGGGGAAGAAATACCCGAGCTATGATGAAAGATTCGAAGTGGGAATTCGGCATATGTGAATCCCCTCCCTCCAGTGGTGCCTTTGATCTCCAAGAACTTTGATTTGAGAAGTCTGTTGTTTACACATGATGCATCTGCCACATGAATCATTAAGAAGTTGTATTTCAGGCAAGTCATTCACACCATTTCTTAATTACAACAGTTTCAATTCATGAATGTTCACTGGACAGAACCTCTTGTTCCATAATCAAATGTCCTTCCTGTTCATCACTGGATCTTGAAACAAAAGTTCAAACCCGATTCATTTCTGCTTTGTCCTTTCCAGTGATGGGCTTTGAAAAAGACTAAATGGACAATAACAGTGACAAATGATGGAGCAAGCTCGTGGTGCAATTTTTCAGTAGGAGATAATAATTCATTCTCAAACACTCTCACTAAGATCTTCAATAATAAGGGTCGTCATAAATTTACATCACTCCTCGTACCAGACAGTAAAACAGATGTCCTTACTAGCAAAGCACATTTTAAGCGTCAGGTTTCAACTAATTATCCTACGAAGACCTTTCGCAGCACTCTTTAGTCACAGGAAGGAGGCAGTAGAGAATAAAGATGGAAGCTTTTACAGGTTTCGATACAAAACAACTGTGTGAACGACGAGCAGAAGCCAAGATTTTGAAATCATGCAGTTAGTCATGCAAAGCCATGAATGAGTTCTGCTTGCGTGCATGCTCTGGAATCAGTCGGTTCACAATATCAGTTGGTATACCTGAGAGCTCTGCTAGCACGAAAACCATTCATATATCACAGCTCAGAAAACATTAAGCAATACCAATAAATACACTATAGTGCCAAATCGACATAACTGATATGCAGCACTTTGGTAAGAAATTTTGAAGCAATGCTAGAACTTGTTACGTGCAGTACAACTGACCTTGGGGTTTAAAATTAAACAAGGGCGGCAGAGGGCGATTATTTGGAAGGCGAGCATTAGGATCCCTCAGCTCATCAAAAAAGGGGTGAATACAAGCTTCCAACTGAAATAACAGAGTCAAAGTCCTTAATAAATAAATAAATCTAACCATTCAAGCAAATTATAAATTTAAGGAACATATACTTACAGCAGTGCACCTCAAATGGGGAGAGTACTGAAAAAATCTGCATACAAGGTCAACTGCTTCCGGAGGTAAGCATTTTTGGAAGACCTGGTGCAGAGATTGGTCGTTAAAGATAAACAGAACAGGACAAAGAATATGAACAACATTATAAGTAAAGCTCCATTGGGTTGTCCTTTTTTGGCTAAGGCCCTTCAATCAATCAAAGATTTCCACATCCCCCAAAGCCAACCTGAGATCTTACAACCTGGTTACAAATCTTGAACCTGAGACCATAGGATTACGATCCAAATTGTTTAGTTCCATTTTCTGGGGAATTCTCAGATGCTTCAAAAAATTGTTAAAAAGGCTCGTGAAAATAACCAATCAAAATGGTTTTTTTTTTTTTTCTCCTTTTGAGGTTGTCCAACCTCATGAACTACAATATGGTGTTTGTTACAAAAACAGAGATTACAATGTAATAGCACTTACAGTCCATGAATCAATTTTACTAATGTAGTCATACTTAGAGGTATACCATACAAAAATATTTACGTTCCACATTTACACTAAATCATATCAATAAACCAAGAGGATTGTTGAGAAGGATAAGTTCATACCCCAAATTCCCATTTAATCTACCCACTGCCTTCTAGCTTCCAATCAGGGCAGAGCACACTCATGCATCATTATTTGTCTGAAGAATATAATGCTCTTAAATTGATAATCAACCATTTAGTTCTTGGGGTTCATAGCCATTTAAGTTTTATCTAAGTCCATCGAAACCGTATCTCCAGAAAGAAACTGAACTTCAAGACATTTGATACATGCAATTGAAAATTTCTTCTGATTGCCAAATTCCCACTCAACAAGCTAAAGAACTTCCCGTGAACAATAAATCCAATGCTCGTTTGTATCATAATGTACAAGTGTTGTCAAAGCATCTTGCCCCACAACCATCTATCTTGAGGGGTAAAGAAGAGGAACATTACGTGTCATCTCCTCCACTGATCTCATAATCCTGTCTATATGCAAAACTAAAGAGATATACTAAAAATTGCCAAAACTCTCTACATCAGAACACATTCACCGAGACAAAGAATCTCCAGAAGCAGTATTAAGTTTTCTAAAAATAAAGAAGAAAGAGAAGCGACGGCTTCCAAAATTGCAAAGATGCCTTATGGTACAAATTCAACTAAAAATTTGTCTTTTTTGATAATTAGCAAAAATTGTCCATTTCCTAAAATCTTATAAGATGATAAAATTGTGAAGCAACTACCTAAAATATAGTCGTCGCAAATTACTTATCAAGTTTGATAACAATTCTCCTAGTAACAAAATTTAGAAAAATGAACTTATTTTCTAAATATGAAACCACAAAGACCTAAGAGGAAACATCATTACGGATAATGTTGAAGAAATTAAAAAAATATTAAGGTGTTAATAAATTTAGAACTTCTAAGAGACAATACATATATGATGTCATGACACGAGATGTAAGTACCTTGTGCCATGGATGAGGCTTTATCTGTGGAAACTTAAATTCAGTATAGTTTGGGTTCATGCACTTGATCTCCTCCCTGGTTGGAGTCCCCAAAACCTTTTAAAAGAAAACACAGTTGCATTTAAAACTTGAGGAGTTAGAATGTGTACCTAAACATCTGGAAATCACAAAAAGTACACAATTAAGCATGAGAAAGCAAAATATTTTGCTGCAAGTGGGAGTGGCATTCTACAGCACTTAAGGGAACTAATTCTGTTGTCAGTATCGTTCTACAGCACTTAATGAAAGTAAATTTGCTGCCACATTAATTCTACAGCACAAAGTTATTAATTATTAATCAACAAACCAATGAACCTAAAAGCTCAAGGTGTCAATGAGATCAAAAATTAGTTCAAATATCATGCTAACAATGTAAATGGAGTTTAATTGTTTTCTTATTATCACAGCTTCATGGTTTAACGATGTTATGTTGTAGCGTTGCAAACAAATTTCCACCCATTAGTTTTCAAAGTTAACATGGAAATCACATCTAAAGTAAAGAAGTAAAGTTTAAAGGACCTAAGATCACATAGAAAAAAACATTACCTTAATGATCTCAACTAGTTGATCAACACCGCTTTCGCCAGGAAACAAAGGCTGATGATTAGAAGAAATCGTCATGTAATGTAAAAAATTATCAAAGAAGAAGAAGGTGAATCAGAAAAATAGAAGGTTAGAACTATACAACCAGATACATAATGTACCTGCCCAAGTATCAATTCAGCCATCACACAACCTGTGGACCATATATCAATAGCAGTTGTGTACTCGGTGGCACCAAATATGAGTTCTGGAGCACGATAATATCTTGAGCATATGTACGAGACGTTGGGCTCTCCTTTCACCTATAGAATGAGATACAGTTAGTATTCAAATGAAGTAACCAAAATAACTGCTATAAAATCATGTTTCACAAAAACTTACTAGCACTTTTGCACTCCCAAAATCACAAAGTTTCAGCTGATGCGTATGTGGGTTCACCTGGAATTGAAAAGGAAATTTTAAATTGTTAAATATCATAGAGATCTAGTATTAGTACAGTAATATAATTATGTATTCCATAGAAGAATACACCATTTTACAATATTTTACGTATTCATTAGCAATATTACCATATTATGTAACATTTTACTATCCTATTATTGTAAATAGATAGCCTACACTAATGAATAATGAAATGCATTACGTTCGTGGTCTTTGTGTTAATAGGCATAAGTTTTATAGCCAAACATGTTAAAACCAATATGTATGTTCTCGTCCATTCTTTTTCTCCTTGATCTCTACTGAGCTTAATAGCATAACTAACTCACAATGATATCAAAGTCAAGTTTCAACTATAAGAACTTAACCTCTATTTTGAATGTCCAAACAAATTTTAAAACATTCTTTCTACCAAAAGAAAGTGAAAGATGTCTCTGCTTCTTGTCACCAAAGACAACAAAACCCTTCCTAATTCTTCTGAGTTTCAAACTTAAAATGTTGCAACACAAACTTTTGAACTTCACAACCGGGAAAGGAATGAGCTTGATGGCTTCTTCAAGTATCCAAAGACTAGGAAAACATGTACTTGAAAAAGAAAAGAATATGAATAGAATTTACCCGGGATCATTGTACAAAATCTTGACATCTTTTCATCTCTTCTTGTTCAAAAAACTCCCTAGAATTCTATTTTCAATCAACTTTGCTGCACTTACCTTTAATAGTACCTTCTTATTTCACCTTGAAATTGATATATAGTAATATAAAACCATTATTTTACTTCAATTTGGAATAGAGTTTGAATCCGGACTCTTTATGTCTCTTAGTAGCTTTCATACCAATTTACAGGAAAACTTCCAATTGGTCGGTAAAAGCTACGAAGAAATACGATAGAAAATTAGGAGTTGAAATGCTCAAGAGGTCATGATCATGACTATTCCAAAGATTCAGCCTCCAAAAACGCTTCAGTTTATCGATTGTTGAATGGAATAAGCTTACACTTCGATTTCAATTCCGAAAAAGACAATCATTTGCCTACAAGATGTGAACAATCTCTACTGATTTTGTGCTGGTTCCTATGAAGAGAATATAAAATGTGATATTTCTGTTCCCCCTGTATGCAATATAAATTATACCACAAATAGGGGGAACAAGGAACTCTACTAAATCAGATAGCAGCCCCAACGCTTAGCAATTAATTAAAAAGGAACTATTATTCATCACAAAAGAAGCAAAACAAAATAGATCTGAAATAGAGGTTAAAGAAAAAAAAGTTAGATCAAATCATCCAACTTCAGAACACCATCAATCAAAACATACCTAAATGGCTACATGAAACAAAACTTTTAATTGTCAAAATCACAAACACTTACCAGTAAGTTTTGAGGCTTGATGTCACGATGGCAAATACCAATGCAATTGTGCAGATAAGCAAGTGCCCTGCATATCTGTATAATAAAGGAAAAGAAAACGATGACCAACCATCAAGATGGCTTTTGAACTAGTAAAAGAAGATTTAAGTTCTACGTAGAAAGCTGATTCCTCTGCCGACATTGTAGTACTCATGGGGAATTCTCAAACAAAAATTGTGCTATTTTATTGAGTCAAGTTTTGGTTGGGACACGTGGCAACAGGTTGTTAACGCTATCCGCAAATATTCATAGATATCCACAGTTGCTTCAAGAGGTCCATTAACAAGAACTTCACCAAGGTAAGTTCTTTGCCACTAAAGGAGCATAATTCACAGTGATATAGCCACCCTTACGTTACATCCCTGACCTTATTCATGGACATGAAAATCCAGTGAAAGGTGATGTAATGAATTCTAAGTTGCATGTCAGATGCCAAATCATAGGAAAACTAGAAAGTGGTAAATTTTTGTATACCTGATAAGTGTAAAGTTTAACATAAATTAAAGGCATCCGTTGGTTGATCCTGTTGTAGTGCCTGGCCATACGATGGACAGTTTCAGGAACATATTCAAGTACAAGATTTAAGTATAGCTCTTCCTTGTCTGTTGTCGAAAAGAAGCAATGCTTCAATGCAACAATATTAGGATGATCCAGCATCTGCATAATCTGCAGCTCCCTATTCTTGTAGCGCTTGTCTTGGAAAACTTTCTTAATAGCAACACTCTCCCCAGTTTCCCTACATCTTGCCTGCAAAAATAAATTCAAACTCATACAAATAACAAAACTTCATACAAACAAAAAGAATTTACTAAACGATAATGTCTGCTTACTTGGTAGACAACCCCAAATGAACCAGTTCCGACAACATGTTCAGCAATATAACTGATTGTCTGTCAATTTCAACCGAGAACAGATCATACCGGTGGCATTCTTATCACGAGCCTATTGAAATTTTCAAATTTTAACATAAAATTTCGAACCTGCCTAGATTGACCATTCCGACCACCAATAGTGGTCCTTATGACTTGTCCTGTTTCTGCACCTACACCATCAATTACATCCGGTTCACTATCCTGCAAAAAACCAAGCAGACAAACGAAAGAGAGTTCAAACTTTTTGTTTATGACAAACCACTTTATCCAAGCTGTATTCACTTTCTACTATTACAACATACTACAGAACAAAAGAAAACAAAACTTGGGAAGAATCAAAACATACAACAATTTCAAAAGAAGTGAAAAACACAATATCATAAAGTTCTTTGAAGAAAATTACTCTATCATCATCCTGGTCCACTTTATCCCTCAATCTCATCTCCAGCATCTCTCTCCCAAGCCAATCCACCGAACTAGAAGAACTCTTGAACCCATTAACTGACCTCGAACTCCCGACCCCACCATTCCCAAGGCTGGCTGATGCCATAAATACACTCTACAACAATCACAACCCCTAGAACTCACCTTCATGATACTCGCTGCCCATCTCCTCCACCCAATTCAGACTTCCATTTTCCTGATAAACATCACACAAAACAACAATTCAGACAACAATTCACAGCATAACCGCAAGACAAGGCAATTACAAGAATGATCAGATCTGAATCTTCCAAAAATAAGTTTTAAAAAATTCCTTCACAAAAAAAAAAAAGAAAAAACACCGATTAACAGAAAAAAGTTATCAACTTAAAACTAATTTAATCCAGATCGCGTGAACCTGAAAACGATTCAAGCAAGATTACAGGCATACTCCTCGCATTACTCTACTTCCACTTGAAAAGATATCTGCACGTACTTTGAGCAAATACTGTTGTTTGGTTCCCGAGAAAATGTTTTCTTTCTGGTAACTGACTGTGGATTTTTATTTTTTTAATATTTTTTTTTGATTTCGTGTTTTGGGGTTGTGGTGTGTGTTTTCTGAGTAAAGTAGACGCTTTGAAGCTGAGAGCTCTCACAGTAGCCTCACAATGCCACATCAAATCTCCTCTATTTTCCTTTTTATTTAGTTAATTAAGTATTCAATATATTTAATTATTTTATTGTTCTACTCTATTTTGCTCCTAAATTAAAATAAAATATATCAAAATCCTTTTAATATACTTTGGCATTTAGCCTGTTTGACTTAAAAATTTTTTACTTTTTTTAACTTTTCAATTCTATTTATTTTAATTATTTTTGTTGTTAAAAATTGAATAAGTTATTAATCAATCGGTCAATTTTTATAAATTAATAACTTCTTATAAATTAAAATAAATCAATTAATTTTTGTTTAATAATTTTTTTAATTAAACTTTAAATTTTTTATTAAAAAATATTTCAATCATATTTTAAAATCTTTAATTTTATCTATTCTTTAGTCAATTTTACGACAGTCTTGCATAAATTGAACCTTTAAACTTTATCTTACCGATTTAATTTTCAATCTAATTTTAAAATTTGATTTTTTTATCTTTTATTATTTTTATTTGAAATTGACAAATTAATATCATTATTTAGTGAAATTCATTTAATATGATAAGATGAATTATATACAAAATAATTAAAAAATGAAATAATATAATTTTTTTCCTAACCTACCTTTTAGTTTGTGCTTATTACTTTTTACTAAAAGCCTACTTGGTCGGATGTTAATCAAGGGAATGGAATGAGACAAAACAAAACGGAATAGAATGGAATATAAGATAATGAAAAATTGTTTTGGAGGAATAAAAAAGTTCATAATATAATACAGTAAAATATTGTTTAGAAGATGAATAAAATAGTATGTGATATATCATAAATGATTATTATATCGCATGATAAATGAGTATGAGAAAAAGGATATTAGAGTTAGAAAAAATTAAAAAAATTATTCAAAACATATTAAATAATATGTATTTATTAATTTACGTTTCATTCTAAATTCATTCAGAGATATTTTAATTTCATTGTTTAGGATAAAATTAAATATAACATGAAACCTTCTACTTCTATCTCTTTCAATTTTATTCAATTATAAAACCCTCGACTAAATGATAAAAGTATGATATGTTACATTTTATCCTATTACCGATCCCTCAATCAAACAGGACTAAATAAAATACAAAAGCATCACCCATGAACCACAAGTCAAGACCAAACTTGAGCCACTGATGACCCAAAATCAAGCCCTAGAGCCTGAATCCAACCAGAAATCCAATAGACATTTTTCAGCCTGAGCCCAATTTTCTCAAATCTTTTCAACTTCTTGGTTCTATACGATCGCGACAAAAAGATTGAAAAATAGAACCATCTTTATAGCATCATCCGATCCGAACTACGACCAGTTTTGAAACAGGTTTCAGATTTTATCAGTTGACTTAAGACCGGGCCTATTTTAACCAACCACAGCATCATTAGGAACTAAAACACAATAAAGCACCAGACTAATTTTCCATTTGCAAGTCAGATATCATAGTAAACACAGCCACCACAACAACGAGGAGAGAGAGAGACCCAATTAGTTCCTACTCAACTACAATACTCACTCAAATGACTGCCAATATTAACATTATGTGTGTGTGTGTGTCCCTCTGCTTTCTTCTTCTCCTCTTAATTTAACAAAGCTGTAGTGTATATAGCCCTAACAAAATAACAGGGGCTAGGGCTACAAGCAAACAATTCTCACACCAGTCATCAGTCAATAAGTGTGATTTCAGACTTTGCTGAATTTACGAACTAAAGGAAACACGAGATACCAGCAAATTGCTCGCTCGCTCTATATTTATGTACAGTTTAACCAAAGAAACAAATCCCACCGACAAATTCGGATTATCTTGGCATCCGGTGAGCAAAATCGCAAGAACCATCAATGCCTCTCACCATCAAGAACATCCTTATCAGTTGGGACCCCCATGGTAAAAACTGTGGTCTTATATACTTAATCAAGATACCATTTTCCTTTCTTTTGCGAGCGGGCCATCTTCTATGTTAATTTCATTCGTTGAATATTAACTGCATCAATAACTTCATCATTGACGTAAACTTTGATTTCTTCTATGCTTCCCAAAAGAGAAATTCCACGGCTGAAACTTTGCTCACACATTTAGCAAAAGGAGACAGCCTCCAGAAGGATACAGCAATTGCACGATCCAAATTTTCAAAGGGACTAAGCATTTCACTGCAAAAAGATAGCATTATCAATCAACTCATGAGGCCTGAAGTAAAATTATCCCAATTTTCCACAAATTTAGAGGACTTCATCACAAAAGGAAAAAGAAAGTGAAGATTTAATGAAGAATGTCAAAGAGATACTAGTGGAGTAATCGCACCGTAAAACGAAATGCTTAAGTGTATAAATTCATCCAAGATTCTAAAACAAAAGACCATCTTGTTAGCCTATAGTATGCATCTCAAAACATATTCTGAAATTCCCATGTAAGCACCAAATTGAAGGAAAGAGATCATATGAAATTACAGAATTAAAAATCTTTGTTCATTTGCATACTTTGTAGCCTCATCTAAATTCCACTTTTATAATGATGTAATAGTTCCAACTACAACCCTCTCTCTTCAATTAACTGAACTTCGGTGCACGCATAGCATAGCCAAGAAAGATCACAAAGATCAGGGCATGAGGAACGATTTCCAGAAAGATGAAACTAAGAAACTGAAAATAAAAGGTTAATTAAAAAAAAAAAAAGATAAGGAAGCCTTACCAAGCACTAAGAACCAGAGCTCGATTTTTGAACCCAGACTTGCTTCTGGAAGTTCAGAGAACAAACTATTCAATGAAGTCACACAGAATAAGTTAAAATCTTGCATTCAAGACAAGTATAATCACCTCATGCGAACCATAACCAGAAGCAACACTTTTTTTAGAAGACTTCCCCTCAACTAATGGACCATCAGCATCCTTCACATTATGTGAAGATACCCGACGACCAAAATGTTTATGGGATCCTGAGCAAAATCAAGAAAGTGAAATTGCAGTAAACAATTATTTGTGAATCAGATAGAATTAATTAAACAATAGGCCAAGAACCAAAGATTTAATTAAGACAAACCACAAACTAACCATTATCTAGAGACGGGTAATTGTTTCGTGCACTTCCAAGGGATTTGACTTCATTCCTCAAAGAATAAATACTATCCCCAGAATTTCCTGAGAGATCAAAGACCAAAATTTTATCCGAAATGAAACAAAAAGGGAAGAAGCAGGATTTTCTTCAGTGGATGCAATCAAATGCAAGCTTAGCACAAATTATAGTTCTTCCAGGCTTGGTACAATACTTTTGAGCATATAATGACTTCATAAATCCCATAGGTAGGATATGCATTCGTTCAACAGATTACTGCAATTCAGTAAACTGCAATGTTCCCTCCATTACTAACTCAAAAAGAAATATAAGAATAACAGTGTACCTTGAGAGGAATCTAATACTGATTGTGTGGATTGGGAGGTGGATGAGGAAAAGGATTCATCACTCGCATATGACCCATCTGATCGACGAAGAGGTGTCCATATAATACGATCAGGTCTATCCTTGTTTTTTGTTCGCTTTTCCTGCTTCTCACCAGAAGAACCATGCATATCATTTCCAATAAACTTATCATCTGGTGCTCCATTTGCATCCTTGGTAACCAATTTTACACTTGGGGACCGAGGAGGGCGTTTACCCTTATCTGAAGTTGTGGATTGCGTTTGTTGCTCAGATTGGATATTAGAAGTTTGGCGTAAATCCTTGTTTAGAAGTATGCTTCTGATTACCCGTCCACCAGTATCATGTCGTTGGCTCTGCTTGAGAGCAGTTGAGCTCATTAAATTTTCATCTGATGTTGAGCTCTGATGCTGCACCACATGATAATAGAAGTGTTAATAAACAAGATATAATACTTTAGAAGAGATGATTGTGGAACTATTTACAAGCTAAGTATGAAAGTTAAGGCAAAAAAACAAAAAGAAAAATATGTCACTTGGCACATCTGGATGAAATTAACTGAATTAAAATTAATAGCTAACACACAAATAGAGAATAAATGCTTTATCATAGAATAACATATAAAGAGGCGCGAATGCTATATGGATGATCTTCAGAACTTCTGTTTCTGTCCATATTAACTAATGCAAGCCAACAATAGTGAAATTAATAAAGGGGATCTTGAACATGTAAATAAGCACGTATGTTCTGGGGAGGCTGATATCCATACTCCTGACCACAAATGTCTTAGTATAAGGCTCTTTATTGGGACAGCTTCCAGTGTGTTATCTGAGGATATGGGGAACAAAAGAAAGCAAAATTTGTTGGGAATCGTAAATTCTGAATTATGTTATATTTTCACTTGAAAATTTATGTTTTGTAAAGAGTTGCTACATAAGAGCACATATCCATTCTTTATCATCAAAAATGAACTTATTCTACTGGAGAAAGGAGTACATTTGGGTTGGTGGGCTGCCCCCAGAGAAATAGGTAGCTGCATTTTGAAGCAACTACACATAGGGTGGAAATGAAATCAGCTGAGAGTAGTAAAAGCAGTTGCCGCAGATGCATCAAATCAAAATGACAGAAATTGGTAAATAGATCAAAATTTTGTCCTTTGCAAATCTTAAATGTAGAAGTGGATATCCACAAAACAGGACAACAATACAGAAGAGATAAAAGTTTAGTAATCAGAAGATCAATCACCAACCAAACTACTCCTTTCCCCAACTTCTGAAATGTTTTATCTCCCAATAAACCTTGAAAGAAACCATCAGTCACAAGACAACAACATGATAAAAAATAAGAAACAAGACACCAAGGCTTACCCGAAAAATTTCTTTTTCTTTCCCTTTAAGAAGCAGGATCTTCTTCTTCCTAACATCATTAATTCCTGCAGTTCCTTTAAGTACGTGGAAAGACACAACAGTTAAAAAAGATGACTCCAAAAGCAAATTTATTTATAGACAGATCGGAAATAAAATCAATTTTTCAAGAATTTGTACATCAGTGCAACACAAAGGAAATCCACTACATGGTCCATTTGCCTCGTGTTTGTGGTGAAATGAAAGATATTCGACAATTTGTCAGTGGAGCAAAGCTACACCACAACAATATCAACTAAATTGATTGACACAGAACCTATGGATCTAACATAGGTAATTTGGCGTAAATGAAATGGAGAATGAAATATCCAAAGAAAGCCCCACTTGCTTTAGACTAGTTACAGTGGTAAATCTGCCAGGAAAGAAATTAAAAACTTTTATGTTGCATCTTTTTATTCTCCAATATAAATTGGTAGTAAAAGTAACTGGATAAGACCCCTTCACTAAAAGGAAACTGAAAAGATATGCAACATTGCTACGAGACAACAAAACCTTAAAAACTATATTCAATGCCTTCCTAACCAACACCAAGACAGAAAAGATAATACTTAACAGAGTTAATGAACGTGGATTTAATACCTGATCTAACTAAACCAGATAAAAGGGCTCTATGAGAGAATATTGCATGGGTTGCAGCATTTTTAAGGAATATCATAGGAAAAATCTGATCCAATAACTTTTATTCTTTAATCTGGATTCCTATTTACGTCATTTGCATAGATTGGATATCAATAAAATACTTTATAATGAAATGTGATAAAGCACAGATTCATCAGATTATCACCAACCGAAGATATAAATCCTTCAAGAGTAGCAATTATTCATATTCATGTCACCTTCACTAAGTTACAATATTTTCCGAACTTCAAATAAATTTTCTCTTGAATTGTTTACATCATGAACAGTTATTTTTATACCATAACAACAATGACCAAGGATTTAATTTCTCATTCAGACTCAAAACTGAAACCACAAAAGACTTCATTTTACCATATACAATCATAATATCAAACGAAAATGGACACTATAAACCAAACTGTCAAACTTAGCATTGAGTTTCGGCATGCAACACAAATACTAAAACAATGTAAAAAGAAGTACTCAAATAGCATATTATGTTTTTGAAGCTTCCAACCAGACAAGACCAATTTAAAGGAAATTTGATAAAATGCTGCCATTGGACAGTGCACATAACTCAAAAGAATGTACAAGGAAAATGAAATGGAGGTAGGAATATTTCATAGTTAATAAATACTACCATAAAAAGTCTTACCAGTTTCATTTTCTAACACCTCAGATCCAGAAGCAGAAGCAGCAGCTGAAGTAACAGGTTTATCAGCAATTCGTTGATCATCTCTCTTGGAAACCAGCTTGTAAGTTGATTTCTCTTTTCCACCAGTGGCTTTTGCAGATTCCCTTAACACATACTGTCCATCAGAAGAGGCAAAATGTAAATAAGTTCTCCAAACTTCAAATATGTCAACTTAAGTTTGGTTAACTAGACAATCAAACAAAGCTTAAGTTTGAAAATTAAACACGATGTATTTTAAAGTATTCAATTACATAAAACCATGAATACCATTGTAGTGGATGCCCTCTTTTTTTCAGAACCCCTTTTGGATGAAGATGAGCTGGGATTCCCACTTGCACCAGATCTCCGGTTGAGTTTCCCATTGGATAATACTCTCTGCCACCAAAATTAGTTCTAACATTGTCAAATTTTCACATAACAGCTCACTATTAAAGATAATATCAACATTTGACCAAATTTCAGAATCCATACAAACGGATAAATTGAAAAATAAACAAAAAGTAAAATAAACAGTATAATCTGATATTTTGATTGATGCAGAATGGCAATGTCTTCGTCACAAACAGCAGTATCAGATCATTGCCAACACCAAGTTTATAAGACATGTCAGAAACCAATCCCATTGCTGCTCATGAAAAGCGAGAATGAGCTTGAAATTTTCAGTATTTGAACAAAAATTGATATGGGACTATGTTCAGTGGATAAGTAAAATTCTTCACCCAACCCAAATAATATCATACAATACCAATGCACTCAACTCATTTCCCATACCCAAAAAATAAGAGAATGCTTGATTGACAAGAAACGGATTAGTATATATTTAAAACCACAAACCCAAATCAGTTGCAAGACGTGGAAAAATAACTAGACTATGGTCTACAAAAGGAAAGAGCCAAAAATGAAATTTAAGCAATCTTACAATAAACTTGAACCAAGAATTGTAGTAATAGAAGAAATACCTGTGATCCACTCTTAGCAGCCCTTTTTTGTCGAACAAAGTCCATCAAAGGCGTAACAATAGTAGCATCTTTTGCAGCGCCTGTACACAACATGAGTACGCAACAATTGATTTAAGAAATAACAAAATAAAAGGCTGAGCATTTGCAACTCGGTGCAATTCACATCTTCCTTCTATTTATATTACTAGTTCAAAATGATATCTACACTGACCAGCTCTTTCTGCTTCTCGTCTCTCCAATTGAATTTCTGCACTGGGAAGATTCTCAGCAGGCTTTGCAATAATTTCAAGGAACTCCAGATACTCTGGATCTGGAATTTCAACAAGAAAACTTCCATTTATGAAAAGCAATGAATACCATATAGAAGTTTCTATGAACCAAATATCTATCTAGTTTTCTTTGTGAACCCAGACAACCAGTACCTTTGTATATGGTGCCTTCACGACCATCCTTCTTAGATGACTGCTTTGGAACACGTTGTGATGGGGCATACTCAACAACAGCTTTAAACTGAGTTCCTGTAAAAGAAATGGTTGTTAAGTTAAGAGTTGGATATTTTCATGTTAGTCTACAGAGTAATTTATCCAAGAAAAGTATAAAAGCCAAAAAAATGTAGCGAACTATAACCCAATGGCTCACAGATGTTATGAACTTGCTTCATTATGCAGACCCAAGAAAAAATCATGGCTTGATAGAATGAGATTCATATCATTACACCATTAATAAGCAAATCAATGTGTTCAGACAAACAATTACCCTTCTCGTTAACAAAAAGATGCCCGTTAAAGAACTCAGCAAACGCGATGACATCTTCAGGACATTTGAAGTCAATGTAGGCTCTAGCATAAGATTTATGCCTCTGGCTGCAAATTCATTTCCAGAAAATATCAGAGAATGCTTTCAACGACGCAGTTCATTCAAGTATACACAAAAGAGCATTAGGACGTAGATGCATGTTCACATGTTAAAACATGAATAAGGAACTTAAAAAGGTGAAGTAACCGCATGTAAATGTTAGAGGAACATAAATTTAAGGGCAGGGGCACAGAGAGGGAGTATAATCCAATCAATGTCATCTAAGTCTATGAGTCGTGTTGTTTTAAAAAAAAAACTGACGGTGATAAGTAAAGATCAGACCATGTAAAATGCCCTGAAAACCTAAATCTAAGCCGCAATTCACCCTACAGAATCAGCACCATAAACAAAGGAAAATCCCAGCATTCTTTGAACTTCATATAAGGTTCAAGAAAAACAAAACAATAGTACACAATACGTCCTTCACACAGACAAAAAAAAAAAAAAGGCCCATTAAATTTGACCAGAAGGAAATAGAAAACCGATATAGTTGAAGCAATCAAATAAACCAAAGTCCCAAATCCAAGGAGATAAAAGAAGCACTTATATTCAATAAAAATGATCAGTCAATACCTGCTCTTGCCAGAACGAAACGAGAACAACTTATAACGGCCGGCGAAAGCGGCGTCAATTTGTTCCATGAACGTTGCCTCAGAGATCGTCGGCGGCAAGTGACGCACCACCACTTTGGTCTTATCAGAGTGACCCTTCATATTTTGTTCAAAACCCTAAGAAAGAAATCCAAACAAAAACCTAGAAGCCCGAAACCCCAAAAACAAAACTTAAGCAATTCAACTACAAATTCCAGCCAAATCGTACAAAACACTCCGAAATCCCTGAGAGATCACATCTTCTTCGTCGGGCATCTTGGGGTCGATGGAGAGAGAGTGCCCTAATTTTAGTAATATGTTGCCCTAATCGCAATGAGTGAAAATTGGAGAAGAACAGAGACAGAAAGTGAAAGCTAACGTAACGAGGATTTCATTTGTCCACCAGTGAGAGAGAGAGATAAATCGTATGTGGGGAGGTGTAGGCTATTGGGGAAGATGTCTCAGGTACTTCCGAGATTTTATCTTTTTTTATTTGAATCTTTTTAGTTATTATACAAAACTTTTTTATTTATTTTCATTAATTCATTTAATTTATTTATTTTTCCCATTAACTCTATCTTTAAAATGTTATTAACTTAGTTTTAGTTGAAATTAAGTTAAGTGTTTTTAATTCTTATTTTAATAAGTTTTTATTATTTATTAATTAAAAGATTTAATTGAAAGACAAAAAAATGGTTACAACAAAATTAAAAAATTATGGATAATTCTTTTTAGATTAGTAAATTATATGATAATTCAAAATTTTAACATATATATGTATGTATATAATCAGGATGATTTAATTTTAATTTTATGATAAATTTTAAATTTCATAATAAATCTAAGTATTATAAATTTAGTAGTGATGACAATTTTGGTCCGGTCCAATTTTGACCCAGATTAACGAACTATAGATGAGTCACCTGTCAAAATGGTTTGATCTGATCGGGATTACAAAAATATCATTTTATAAATTTCTTTTAGAAAAAGGATAGGCTAGATCGGGCTATAGGTTGGCTATCTCCAACCTACCAGGCCACAAACTGGCCTGCGGGCCATCTAACCAGGAGCCAGGATGGGTCGAGATAAACTTTTAAATGATAATTCAAACATCTTATATAATAAGAATTCAAATTCTAAAATGCAAACAGGTCGAATCAAATTTAAAATGAAGAATATTAATTATTAAGTACAAAAATTTAATTTTTAAAATAACAAATTTTGAAAACTGCTTAACTCAAATTCATTTATAAATTTTGACTAAATCTAAAAATTCCTTAATGTTTAATAAATTTCTAGTAAAACTTAATTAAATTTGGATTAAAATCAAGCTTATTTAAAACATTTTAGATCCATAACTTAAGAGTATGAGTGGGGTCGGGTTGTATAAATCAATATTTAAAAATCAAATATTTAAAAGTCAGACTAAACATTAAACCAGTGAATTCAAACTTTAAAGTTTAAAAGGTTCAATTGGTATTAGATCATTATAAAATTAGTTAAAGATTAAACAAAATTAAAGAATTTAAAATATGATTGAAAGAAATTATCTGTATGTATCAAAAAATTTGAAGTTTAAATAAAAAAGAGATTATTAAATATAATTAATTTTAGTTTATAAAAAATTATACATCGACAAAAATTGACCAATTAGTTAGTAAATTGATTTATTTTTAATATTAAAAATTATTAAAATAAATTAAACCAAGAAGTAAAATTTAATTAAAAATTTAAATGGATTAAAATTTTTATAATTAAATAGGCCGAACTGGTTTGGTTTTTCAATTTTTGATCTAAATAACAAAGTTAACTTTCAAGGTAAAGTTCATCAAATCAAACAAATGATCATATGAAATGGAAGTGTTGAATTCACAGTCACCGAGGTTATGATTAATTTGGTTTGTTTTGGACTATTTTCATGGAAAATGAGTAATTGCAAACGGGAAAACTCCACTAGGAGTTTTAAATACGTATACACAGCAAAGCAAAGAGCAGAGGAGAGGGCAAATGCATACAAAAAGATACAATTTTTCATATAAATACAAGCAAAGCATCCGATGAGAAGTCCTCTTTGAGTAGGGCTTTGTCTCTCGTTGACACTTGAGAGGAGGCTCCCTCTTATTCTCTACTGCCCACCATCAACAACCGTCGAAGGGGGCAGAGAGAAAAAGGAGTAGTCTTTGCCGTCCATTCTTTCTGTGGCGTTCTTCACTCGGACTCCCATCAACATCCCGTGAGTTTTCCGTATCTAAGACCTGACGTACTCGTTTTATTGATGTGGGTTTTGGTTGGTTTCTCGTTTTAGTTGTTCCATTTCCAGATGTGACTCGGTTATTATTTGTATGCTGTTGCAGGTAGCAACCTTTTGTTTTGTGGGTTTGTGTTTGTTTTTGTGATGATGGGTGAGAGAATTCCACCTGGGAGTTACTTCCAATACTCTCCTTCTGGACTTCACGCTTCTCCTCACAGGTCCAGTTCTCTAGCTTCAGATCGTGAGAGGTTGGTTTAATAGCCCTTTCTGATACTCCATCCACATTGATTGTGTTCATATTCGATTGCTCTCTTCGTCTCCTTTTTTTATTTTTTTGTTTCACATCGTCATGATAGCATCTTTGATGTTTTTTCTGAACTTTTTATTTTTACCGATTGAAAGATTGGTTCTTGAACTCTTTGAGTTTGTGTCACACATAGTTCTTGGAATTTTATATCTTGGTCAGCAATCCTCATTCGGTGCGTGCTAAATTGGTATTGTTGACGTTAGTACTGGTGTTATGCTTTATTGTTCTTCATTTAATTGGCTTTTGGAGGAAAGCTGATTCGAATGGGAGGCTGTAGAAGTTTCTTTTGTGTTCATTTTATGAAGGAAGGATATGAAAGATTTGTGAGGTTGAAGGTATATTGTGCTGGACTTGGCGAAAACATATCTCTATCTTTGAATCTAGGTAGAGGACAAATTGTAAAAGGATACGTTTAAGCTTCGTTCCAAAAGAATCATTGCCTAACTATTTAACTTAAGCTTTTAAGTTTGGTAGGGCGGTAGTTGGATATCATCCACTAGTTTAATGCCACTTGTAAACACAATCTCTAGAATCTAATGGTGTCAGACTAACTGTTTCGTTTGTAATTAATATGTTTTTTTTCTTCCTGCTTGTTCAAAAATGTTGCATTCTTCTAAGTTTCTACGTTTTATTTGACTGTCTGATGATGGCAGGTATCTGGCTGACTTATTGGGAGAGAGGCAAAAGTTAGGACCGTTTATGCAGGTTGTGCCCCACTGTACCAGGCTTCTTAGTCAAGGTTGACCAACCATCTTTTATCATATTAGTTGCTTTACTCATTTACTGAACACTCGTACCAGTCAAACATTTTATGTCTATTTTGGAATGGGTAACGGTCGAACTTATTTGAATGGTTGATATTGACATTTGGTATTAACATATGGTACAAATTTCTTTTGTTAATGTTGCTGAATAAATTTTTAAACTTTCTTGAACTTTTGATACTTTGTATGCTCTCCTATATGCTTTTTTTATTGTTTTTCTCCACTGTTGTTTATTGTCTGATTGGAGCAATAAGTATACTTTTAAACGATTCATTACTATATTTATAGTGGTTCAAGGCTTAAGGTTTGAAGCTATGTAATGGTTGCATATGGTGCAAGCACTTGAGTTGATAAGGATTGTGGACTGTTACTAGCATTTCTTGTAGTTTGCACTTTTAACAGCATCATTTTCTATTATAATTGCAGAAATCAGAAGAATATCAGGACTTGATCATGGTTTTGTAGATCATGAAAGATATGAGCATGATAGTCCTCTTAGGTCATTAGGTCAATATTCAAATGGAAGAGGAATGGAGTTAGAGGCTTGGTCCACAATGCAATCTGAGGTAATATGGTTTTGAAGTTCATACTTGCTCTGGATGCTTACAACATTGCAGTAGTGCCAATTGTTTTACTTAATGTGCTTGTACTGTCAGACAATATGTTGCATTCCTATCTTTCTATGCACCATCACCAGTAGCATGATTCTTAAAGTAATCATGCACATGCTTCAGCTGGCATTGGTGAATTTGAGCTTGGAATCTTTCACATCCGGTTTCGCTAATCCATCTGGCCTCGAATTTATATTACCATAAGGTGAACTAGAATCAAATTATGCACAAAGCACATTTATGCCATAAAACCACAAATTTTTGAAGTGATTATCTGCCTGCAAAATGCCATGAAGTTTTTGAGTGAGGCAAGCATAGAGCACGGAGCCAATAAGCCTTGTAGCTAGTATTTCTCCCCTCCCCCAACTTGTAGCACTTCGCTTCAATTCTCCAAAAGAACAAAATAATACAAAAAGGCTTATGGCTTGGGTTGTCTCTTCATCACCTTTCTTTCTTCTTGCTTGTATCCAAATCTACATTTGACTCATTGAAGAGACTGAGAAGTAGCATTTTGATTTTATTATAGCATTAGGATTGCTGACTGGACTCCGTCTTGCACTAGGCAGGGTTATTCATGGGTTTACTAGTCGTTTGCATGTTTGATGGCACATCAGTCAGAAAGATTACTTTGCTTTTATGGCGTTTGGAGAAAAGAAAGAAAATATCTGTTCCCGGGAGGGGAGTTCTTGAGAATTGGTTATGGGGACAATTTGCCTGCAACTTGAGCTACTCTGTTGGCAAAGCCACGCAGATAATTCTCTATTTTGTACCTTTTTAGCACTTGATCTTTTATTGGGCATTCAAACTGTCCACTCTTCCTTCCCAAAACAACAGTCATTAATGCATTGACATTCAGTGTATTGCGTGAGGAGAATTGTGTAACTTTATTTCTAATTGAGCTAAGTATTGGGGTATTTATTCGATGATAAAATTTATTCAGGAAAACGGCCATCTACAAAGAATGGCCTCATTGCAGGCTGCTTCACCAGGTTGGCCAGGTGTTCCAGGTATTCCAGGCACACCTGTTGTGAAGAAAGTTGTTAGACTTGATGTTCCAGTTGATAAATATCCAAATGTAAGTCCAATTGTTACCACTTTTTAAAATTAAGAATCAACTATGATTTCTAACTCAAGAGTTAGCAGTTCAACTTTGTTGGCCGATTACTGGGACCGCGTGGTAACTCTTTGAAAAGGTTTGAAGCCATGACTCAATGCCGTGTGTATATAAGAGGCAGGGGCTCTGTGAAGGATTCTGTGATGGTAACTGATCTTTGGATTTTGCTTTTATACTTAACTCTTTGTTGATTTCACAATTTACTTTAAGCTAGTGGCGGGGTTATCAAGAATCAAGTTGAAGCAAATTTTAATCCTTTGTATAACATTCTGATTGATGTTTAATTGAGTCATCTATTCTAGTTTGCATTTTTATATAACTCTGCATTGTTTGCATATGTTTGATATTTAAACCATCCTAAACTAGAGCAAGTTAAGGATGGTACAAAAGATCTTGCCCAACTACAAAATGGTGATGTCTCTCTCTCTTTACGTGTTTGTATTCAGACGTAAGTTGTCTGTACTTGTATCATTATTAAGTTGACTGCTTTTGAAGTATCTGATACTCCATCAATTGCCGTAGTGATTGACCTTGTTCTTTCTTTTTTCTGATTAATTCATAATTGACTTTTATTGTTGACTTCTCATCCTTTAGGAAGACAAATTAAAAGATAAACCTGGATATGAGCACCTTAATGAGCCACTTCATGTTTTGGTGGAGGCTGAATTTCCTGAGGCTGTAGTCAACGATCGCTTGGATCATGCAATAATAGTACTGGAAAACCTCTTGAAGCCAGTGGTATGGGATTTAGACTTTGATATTATGTCTTCCAGGTTCTCTTTCAGGTTCTGCTGTTAACTACTTGCTGGTTGTTCTTCTCAGGATGAGTCTTTGGATCACTACAAAAAGCAGCAATTGAGAGAATTGGCTCTGCTTAATGGTACTCTCAGGGAAGAAAACCGAAGTATGAGCCCAGGAATGAGCCCAAGCATGTCGCCTTTCAATACCACGGGAATGAAACGAGCCAAGACAACCTGATCTTATTGATTGTTGGGATCACTGCAAGTGATTGATGGAATCATGATTACCTCTTGATGAATTGTGGAGGCTGCTTTCTCACTGCAAGCTTCATTGCTGGGAATCTTAGAGGGGTTATTGGTCTGACCCACCTCACTATAATCATTCCATAACCTTATATCATCTATCTATCCTTCTATCTTAGGTCCTCATTATTTCTGTGTACTATTCCATTATTCAACAAACTAATTATTTCATTTGATTAATTAACTTATGTTCCATAATTTAGTCGGACTGTTATGGATTCTGAGCGATGTAGCTCTGTGACTTGACGATTCTTTGAGCGACCATTTTATAGTGTTACACGAATAAAATCTCGACAAACTGTCTACTTTTCACTAAAATCACTCCATTAATCAATTCTATTTTGCCCATCATTTGCATTCTTGCAATCTTCTTCTCCATGTGGTAGTGATTATGGTGCTTCTTTGTCTTTGATGGTTAAACCCTGCCTGGTCATGAGGTAAGTTCTTGATGAATTTTGCTGCCGTGGATGAATAGTTGTACAGGTATGTTGGCTGTTACAGCAATTTGATGGTATTGCCTGGAAGAGAACTTTTTTTTTTGTAGTTTTGGTCTCTCTCTCTCTCTCTTTGGTTGCAGGAAGAGAGCTGTCCAAAGCAGCAGTAAATGAAGGTAGCCTTCTGAAGTACATAAGACAGGTTTTACTTAGATGTATAAGATAGTTTGATCTCTTGGTTGTTAAGGCACATTTCATCACTGAAAACATCCACTCCTGTTGCTTGAAAAAAAAAACATTTTACTTTATTACAAGACTTCCTGTGTAATTGGAACATGTCTAAGAATCATAACAAAAAATCCAGATCTGATTTGATTCAAATTCAATAGGTCAAATCTGAAGTGATCAATTATGAAAAATTGGGTTCACTTAGTTAGAGGTCAACAGAGTAAAATAAATTTTATCATAATTTTAAATATTTTAATTTGATCGAAATTAAATTTTGGGACTCAAATTTAATAACCAATTGCTTGCTACTCCTAATTTAAGTAAAAAATAGGTATGAGTTCAGATGTAGGAAAATTGCCCCAAATTGGCTTTTATAGGTGAAAGTGAAATTAGGGTTTTTCTAAGAGGGGAAACAAATTGGGTATTTTAGTGCTCAAATTGGACAAATATTTGAGCATTTCTCTAAAAGATTTTAACACTAAAAAGGCAAAAATAGTTTACAATTTAGACAAAAAACCAAATGATTCTAATTAAAGGTATGGGTTTAAATGTAGGAAAAATGCCCAAATTTAGCTTTTTATAATTAGGAGTGAAATTAGGGTTTTTTTAAGGGAATGAATTAGGTATTTTGGCACTCAAATTAGCCAAATTCCTGAGAATTTCACAAAAGATTTTATTCTTTTACATTCTCAGATCAATTGCAAATTCTTCTGTCCATGAAAATCTCAACAAAGGCTCTTTAATGAGATTGTATGAACAAATACCTGAGGTTTATTCTGTAGAATATTTATATTTTTACTATTTCATCATGAAGTACACAAAATATTCTTAAATAAATTATAATTATAACAATATTGGCTCATTTTGAACAGAAATGATCAGAACCAAAACTGGCAACTACAATTGAAGGAACTTATGCATAGTACTTCTCATTTGGAAGACAAATCATGGAACAATAACAACAAAAGAGAACAAATTGACCAAAAAAAAGAGCAAATTAATTTCAAGACTTCCCAGAATTCATGCTCAAGATTCTCTCTGCAAGCAGCATATCGTCAGGCGTCGTGACCTGTTGGTATGGTTGAAGGAAGGATTATCAAAATTAACAGGTAAAGAATCAACTCATCAACCATCATACCATCATACCATACTACAAATGCAGCAATTACAGATTCCAATTAGTAGAATTACCTTGATATTTGTATAAGATCCTTCAGTAATGTAGACGGGATGTTTCAGGTATTCTACGATGGATACATCATCAGTAACCTCTAGACCTTCCCTGTATATCAGTAGTAATGTCATAATCTGTTCCTATGTCCAATTAACCTTATGTATCTGAACAACCATAATAGATGCATGAAATGTCTAAAACTTTTTCGAGAAGGGATTGGCTTGCTACTAAATTTAAGTCTATCTGCATATCTTGATGCACGTCAATACTTTCTCTTTTTATATGTATATAGTTATGGAGAGAACAGTTCTGACATTGTCATGAAACCTACATAAAACACCAATAAAAGTGACATAAAATACCTATTTACAAGCTCGAAGCCTCTCTTAAGCAGCTCGGGCTTAATCACCTATACATGAGTTAGAAAAGTAATGATATCCAAACTTGGAATTCTATCAACAATAGATAGTTAGCAAGGTACAGAAGCTTTCAAGAGCAAACCTGTGGGGTTTGCATTTCCCAGAGTGTTTTGCGATCCAGAGTTCTAACAACAAAAGAGTCACCATCAGCCTGTGACATACAAGTTAAGATATCAGAGTTGGACAAAATTAAACGAAGAAATGCTTCTTCTGGCAAGCCCTTCACCACTTGCAGCTTATGGACTTGTGCACAATAAATAAGGAATAGTTCATAGTCCAAAGGCAAAGGGTCTAAGTTTAGAGAGGTTCCATAGTAGAATTGAATTTAAGCTGCAGGTGCAGCAGGACTTGTAAGAGGTTCTGAAATTCTGTTAACTAAAATACCTCCTTAATAGTAGCTTTAACAGGAACACCAAGTACAGCTGCTCCATTAGTCCAACCATCTCTTACAACCTAAGCACAAGTAAAAGCCATCTTAAGTGGGAGGATATAAATGCGGCTGATTCATCACTCTTTCAAATTCTTCCCTAACTCATCATAAATAAAAATTTCATACTTTGCGAAAAATGGTATTGACAATAGGAATTCCCTTATGATGTGGTAAATGCTGAAAAGATAAAAGAACAACCAACACAATGTAGTAGATACGAATTATGAAGTAAATATTCTCTGAGCCAACACCTTCTCTACATCTGCAGATGTTATCAGAGGTCTTGCTGAGTCATGAATGCAAACGAGGTCAGAGCTTAAATCCACTTCCTGCATAGAAGAATGGCACATAATGATTAATTTTGAGGGATAATCAGTGGAATAATCACTGTGACAGAATTAAACAAGTTTGCAGAAAAGATTTGAGTGGGTTTCCCTTGAAGTGATTCATCCACCTTAAATTAACATAAAGATGTCCTTTACTAGTATTTCTGAAGAGTTAACATGGCCAGATAATCTATAGAGGGAGTTTTGATTCAACTCTTTATTTTCAGAATAATTGGGAATTTAACAATTCGATTCCAAATAGGCAAATCAACCGTTGGAATAGCAACTAAGGGGCGTAATTATATACTGATAAAAGAAATGCAGTTCTATTTCTTTTGTGAATATAAGAACATGCTACATATATGTACCTGAAACCCATTGTACACTGAATCTTGTCTCTCTTTCCCAGGTACTGCAAATTTAAGGTCTACACCAATCTTTTCAATGGTATCTGACAAAAGGATATAATTTAGTTTGATTTCACTCTTATTAAAAAAAACAGAAGACGTACACACCATATATGCTTATCCATGTAATCACTCTTCAACTCTCCCAATAACACAGTACATTAACAAGTGCACAGAAACCAACAGAAATAAAATGAAAAGAACAATCTTGAACTCACTGCTTTAGTTCTAATGTTCTGATTTCAAAACCCATTTCAATACATAGCCAAAAAGGGTTCAAGTTGAAAAGCATTTAATTATGAAATTAAAGCTATCAACAACAAAAATGAACGCAGACTGTGAACAATACACAGCGATGAATGTGTGACCTTCAAAAATGTCCTTGTAAGAGGGATCACATACAACGACAATTTCTTTAACTTCACTCATTTGTGAGAAGGTGTACAAACTGCAAAATAAAAACAGTCAATTTAGTTACACTGATAAGAAGAAAATCAATAAATTTCAAGTGTGGAAACTGTTTAACAAGGCCACTGGTGAAACATTTGGAACAAAAACCACAGAATTCACAGGTAGTGTTCCCGGCCTGAAGCCACAGTTACAATAAATTTGAGATCAGAGCAACTTTTCCTGAGTTCAGATTGAATCATAACCTCATTTTTGACATGCAATGAAATGGAAAACATTGGGCAGATTTTGTTTGCATCAAACATATTCATCTTCGAAGTAGACGTACAGCGAAAAGTACTCAAATGTTTTCAAAGCCAATGTATCAACACTTGTGATTATCCATTTCAATTTGTCATGTTTCGAAAATGATTTTGAATGATTTTAGGTTTTCCCAAGAGCAATCTAAGCGAGCTAAAAGCATAAAAGTTGTCACAGAGTACCTATACAAAGCAATTGGTTGTCCCAGGAGAGGTAGATACTGCTTTGGCATGTTAGCCTATTCACACAAAGATAAGAAATTCTCTATTATGAAAGTAGATAATAATTGACAACAAAGATAGCGGCCATTAACAGTTGCCTACATAAAAGTTTGCATTGCACGTAGACAAGAACTCATGGACAAATCATAATAACAAACAACTAAAAGCTGAACCTGTTAAGATGATAAGGCTAAATTAAAAATTTGCACAAATGCACTCATGTTGATTCTACTTGTGTTTGCTTCATTCGTATAACAGCAAAATAATCACGACTTCCCATGCCGTCAAAAAACAGTTTTTAGACAAGAAAACAGTCATGTAAATTGATGCCTCCGCAAAACGAAAATGTCATAGCAACTACCAAACTGAATAACGAATAGTTAAAAATTCATACACCCATTCTTTTGCCCTTCCCTCCAGCCAACAGTATGACTGAAACGCTCTTCTCTTTGACAATTCCTGGGGATTTCTGAGTCTCAGACTGATCCAGAACAACATGGGATATCAGTATTCATAATGATGATATTACATAATCACTGAAAGCAAGAAATAAACAAACACCATGGTTATAGATAAATGCTTTCTCTTATGAAACTTGAATGAATGGAAGAACCATGGTTTACAAGCACACATACAATAACCAAAATCATCTTTTAGAAGGACAAAGAGAAGGATAATCAAAAAGCTCACATCTTGAAGTTGAGCATTACAGGTAAAGGTGCGGACTCGGGGGTTTCTGAAGGAATTCAACAACCTACATCCTAGAAACAATCAAAACAAAACCATCAGAAACTCGAGTAAACAAAAAAAGTCTGGATTTTGAGTTCTGGGTATTACCTGAAGAATGGAGAAGCAGACGGGAATTCAAGGAAAATGAAGTGGTGGGTTTGACGGGAAACATGATTCCATATCTTCCATTATTACCATTAGTAGTAGTAGAATTATGGGCAATAGCAAATAAGCTAGGAGAAGAAGATGAAGATACAGAAGCCATATTCATCATCTATCTCTGTAATCCTTTCTCTGTACCAGACAAACACAGAGAAATGAAATAGCCAAGAATGGAAGATGCAAATTAGGAAAAAAAAAATGAAATGATTTTGCTGACTCTTGTTGACTTACCTAACGCCGTCTCTATACAAACTTCCATAGCTGAGATAGTTTGACCATGAAAATTGCTGATTTATTCTTAATTATTTAATTTTTTTTATACTTCATTGTTTTTATTATTATTAAAAAAACCACCAAAAATATATATTTTTTAAAAATAGAGGAACCGTTTAATAGTGTAAAATTAAGCGATAACTTTAATTCAAATTATTGTTTATAAATTTCAATTTTAAAATAAAATTTTTGTTATTTTAATTTTTTTAAAAAAATATAATTTTTACTTTTGATTGTATTAAATTATTAAGTAAATACGATAATTTAAATTTACGTGATTTAACCAACAATAACAACTCAAATACACAAGATTCTCCGTTTTGTAAGAGTCGGGGGAGGAATTTCAATTATATGCAACCTTATTAATTACCTCATCGGTTGCTTCAAGGCTTATCTTTTATACGGTGATATAATCCATTATAAAAATATAATATTATTCATCAAGATTCAAGTTAAATTCGAATTTAAAATTTTCAAAAAATAAAATTTAACTTTAAAAAATAGTTCGATACAACTCAATTCAAAATTTTAAATAAGTTTGTTAAACTTTTAAACTTTTTAATTGTTTGCAAAACCCTGTTGAATTTAAAATTAAGCAACAATTAAAACCTAATTAAATTTTAAATCGAATTTAAATTTATTTTAAAAAATCAATCCATACTAGTTGAAAATGAGTAAAAGTCATACTCCACAAGTGTTTCAAGTTTTAATTAATTAATCCATTCCATTAGAGACAACCGGAGATATACTCACATAGCTACCGAGCAAAGACCCCTAACACTAGAAACAGGAAAAGTCGTATTTTATAGTTTATCAGATATTAACAGATCTGGACACTATATCAGGTATTTTCTTTTCTTTTATTTGATTGATTGATTTATTTATTTTAATTTTATTTACCTATTTTTTTAACAAATTAATTTTACACATCTATTCTTTTTAACCTACATCACTTGTTTATTGTCACATTTACATGTAAATCTACCATAAACAATCTCTTTACTCTGTAAGAATAAAACTGTGTACTATCAAACATTCTCAGATCCTACTTTAATGCGAGATTCAAGAGATGATGAATTCATTCCCTTAGAATTCAATAGATTGGCTTAAGGCCTTTAGGCAATGCTTAGAAAACTAAATGATAAAATTATTAAGATTGATTGGATTAGTTTATATAATAATAAAAAATATGAAAATAAAAAAATTATAATTAAAGATAGCTTTTTCCTTAAGATAACTTGAAAATATATATTTTTTCATATTGTACATTAAATTTCAAAAATATTTAATTGTACTTTAATATGGTGAAATAACCCTTTTCCTTAGGTTATCAATAACTAAATTTTCAATTCTAATTAACACTGCATCAAACAAATTTAAACCATTAGTTATCACTCATCTAAATTTAAATCACAAGGAACTTCTCTGAAGCAACAGTATCACTACCCCATTTTTAATCTAAATCATGAAACTTTACTTTCATGGGGTCATTCAATTTGATGAGTAAAAAATAGGAAAAGTTAGGTAAAAACTATTTAAGATACATCACAAGAAGTGACCTCAAGATTGACAACTTACACATGGATCAACTTGACATTGATTAGAAGTTCTCAGGCCTCATGTTTAATTACTTGCAATAAACTAGAGATGCCTCAATTTGACTTTCTTTACCAGCAAATCAGGAACATGCAATTCACAAGATAAATGCATATGATAATCTGATGTTAAGTGCCCCAAAGATGGCTTCCAACGGTCATCTCCACTCCCTTCAAATACCCCACATTAAAAGCAGTAAGCTTCCCCCTTAGTCAGTTGTCTGAATCCACTTTGGCTGTTAGCAGCACCAATCCTAATGATTTCGTGTACTGCTCAAACTGCAACCACAGAGCATATAAAGCAACTAAGCCATACAAGGACTAGCAATCCAGAGTTTCGAAACCAAATATAGAAAGAAAGATGGAAATTGAAACACAAAGTTGCTGACAAAGTGGAGATCAGTATTCACAAGGTTGTGGAGGTCAACTTTCATATTGTATTTGGTTGTCTTTTGGGCAGGAACCGTGAGTTCCTTTGAAGTAGATGTTAACCAGCAGTGCAATTTTCACAAGAAACTACAGTTAATGGTTTAGTTATAATGATTAGTATGGACAAGATTTATCTTTTGCAGCTCTTTCTAGTTGCTAACGCTGTGACATACAACCGGAAACAAGTTTCCAAGGTCGACACAACGATGATTTTCTGCATGCAAGAGGTATAAACATTCTGATAGGACCACCATTATGAAAGCTTGGCAAAGACATCTCAACTGATTTGAATGGAAATCCCCTTAAGGGCACTATTTGGTCCAAGGGTTCATATGACTTGGTTCTTTAGCTGGAACAGGAAAAGGAACAGGAGAGGATATGATTTGTACCCCATTTCTCTTTTGCAGCACTCTTTTTCGAGTCTAAGTCAAGCTTACCCGTATACCACAATGAAGTATACAAATGAATATTTATTATAGTCAACAGAAGCAGGGGATTAGAGACAGCCAATAGCAGACATTTGAATAATTAAGGATACAGGTAATGGAATTAGAGATAGCAAACCTGTTCTTCAACCTCTTCACATTTATGAAATAGATCTTGCACTTTAGCAGCTCCAGATTCTTTAACCAGGTTAGTCTTTGAAGTTAAGGCATCAATCTGTTAAATGAAGAGATATATCAAGTACACAATTGTACATCCAAGTTCCTCAAGGATAAGAAATAGTTCCGAAACAACCATAAACCAAAGTACCTCTCCAACAATAGTTTCAAGCTTTCTTCGCCTCTCTTCAAGATCAAGCCTCCTAGAATCTGCCTCAAGCTTAATCTTACTAAATTCTTTTGCAGCATCCTCACACTTAATCTCTCTCTCTTTTTCTAATAGCTTTCTTAATTCTTCTAACTGTTGGGCTGGCAAAATCAGGGTGTAGGAATTGGAATGGTTCAGACATGGGGTATGTGTTTCAAATAAAAATGATTACTGTTGAAGTCAATTTCATCAGTTACCTTTGCTTTGCCTTTCGATCAGTTTAGCATCAAGTGATTTATCCAAAACTTCGTCATCATCCAGCTTAGCTTTTAAGGCTTTGTAGTCTTTTTCAATAGACTTGGCAGAATTCACCTGGTACCATTAACAATTACAAATCATCATGTCCTTGGTGATTATTTCTTGGCATGACTGATAAACAGTTAAAAGTTAAAACCCAGTTCAGTGAGAGAGCCGAAATAATTAGGACTTGTACATTCATACTGTAGTAGAATATTTAATTTATAGATCCTTTAGCTCAGCAAGAGAAGTGGCTTCACTAAGGTAGTGGGTAAGGGAGTTACCCAAACGGTTTCTATGAATCAAAAAGGAAAATTTGTGGCACGATAATAATGCATCAAGTACAATTAAATCACATCACACGAAGACAATTGAGAAAGGGAGGAGCTCACCTGTTCTTGTATGGCCTGCATCTGATTGAAATGCTTTGACATTTTCTTGAATGTCTGAGAAATCCAAAACAAAGCTATCATCAAACGTTTACCCTATCCAAGAACCTAACTAACCTGTGGATTTACTCTCTTCATGCGTCAAAATCTCAAATTAGAATTTTCCGTGAAAGTAATGAAATATGTTAATCACCCTCATAGATATTCAGAGGATTAATTAAACAAGGTCAAAAGCCGTGATCTTTCCAAATTTGGCAGAACATATTCCTGCAGCAAGTACAAATACAAAATTCTTTTCAAGATAGTATCTGCACTCCTGATGTAGGATGACCATTGTTCCACAGAAGACAAGAGTACCAGAAACACTTACAATTTGAATTTTTATAAGGCAAAGAAGACAGAAAATTGCATCACTGATATCAATTGATCTAGGATCACCAAACTTCTATAGAACATAAAAATAAAATAAAAAGTAAAATGCAGAGCATTTACATATCCAACTTGCTATTAGATATTGCATGACATGGCTACTGTTAGCTCCTTAACATTGCAGGACCCTGCAAAGTCTTTGTAACAGTTACCTTCATGTAAACATCGAGAAGGGCAGTTTTCTCTTGAAAAGATTCCATTGCTGACCTTTCAGCTTTCTTTGCCTCTTCCCTTACTGATTTCTTCTCTTCCAGAGCCCTCTTTCAGCACATACAGGCAACAGCTTGCAACTTAATCAAAGGTGTCGAATAGGAAACACACTGAATACAGTTGACGAGTAACATTCACACAAGGAACAAATTTATAAAATAAAGGGTACTGAATACGCACTCCAGGTCCTGTGATGCATAACCTATTAATATCAAGCAGGCTCATTTAAAATGCACATACGATAAATCTTATCCCAGTTGAAGCACTATATTTGTCAAACACTATATTAAAGATTTTCATATCATGCAATCAAAGCATCAGATGAAGTAGCCACCACAATAATGTAAATCAAACTTGCCCTTCGACCTAAGAATGTACCCCATAGGAAAAAAAACTGTCCTTACCAATCATTGGTGCACAATAGAAACTAAATTCAGCAGAACTGAGAACTGCAATGCAGGTCAGACTTTCAATTACCATTGTCAGAATAAACACTAATATTGCAACAGAAATGATACCTGCAGTTTATCTGGTGACTGAACAATTTTTGAACGTAAATTTGCATTATCTTGGACACTTTGTACCAGGTCAAACTCAGCTTTTGAAATCTGGATAACAAACAATACAGACATTTTAATCAGCGGAAAGCTTCGCTGCAAGTTGGGGCCCCAAGGCATTTCAAACTAATACATTTAACCAAACATTACAATTAAATTCTTAATTTATCACAATCTGAAGTGCTGTTGCCAACCGTCTAAGATTAGGTTAATCCGCAGGTTGATACTAGGAAAGCATGACTTAAATATCCAATCAACAAGATGAGCCTATAAATGTCCCTTTCATCATTGTAGGAATTCTCCATGCAATGCAGTCTGGATAACAAAGAAGCTCAGCTGAAACCAAATATGTGGATGCACCCAAGCGGATATTGAAAAAGCTCCAAACCTAGAAAAGCTGGTGATCCAGATTTAGATTCACTTTCTGCCCTATAATGTTATAAAGCGAAACAGAATGGAAAGAGTTCCAAAATTTGGACTTGCTGTGTTGAGACTCAGATGTGCAAAATATATACTCCACTAATTAACACATGTCAATATTCAGTACTAAGTAATTCCAATAATCCCGATTATACACCTGTTCCAGTTAAACACTTCCTTCACATTTTCATGCTATGAATTGCCATTAGTATTCGACAAGCTAAGTATCAAATTCTTACATCTCCGTCCATTTCTCCAGCCTTCTCCTTCAACTTTCTGAAAGAAGCTCTGAGTGACATTTGGTTACTGTTAAGAACAGCAATAATCTGGTGCAATTCCTTGACCTTGGCATCAAGCTCTTGAACAAGAGGCAATTCCATTTCTCTTGCTGCATTATATTCTGCAATCTCTGAGTTCAACTGCACATTGCAAGTAATTTAGTATAATCAGTGTTTAGTTTCCAACAAACAACTGGAAGTTTTTCAATACTTACTTGTGCAATCTTTTCGTCCCATTCCTTTCGTTGCTCATCAAGAAGCGTCAATTCTTCTCCTGTGGGTCGTAAGAGATTCATTTTTGTGTCCCTGAGTTCAAGTTTAAGCGTCAGAAACTAAAGAAGAAGACATCGGATTGTAAGAAATGTTTAAGTTGAGAAAGGTACTTGTGAAGACAGAAATTAAGAATAGCACTTAGAAAATATTCGGTACGATCTCCCTGAGGCCTTAAGAGGTCTTTGAGGGTGAATTTCAAGGGGCAGTGAGCGAGGGAAATCAGGTCCCTGATCTTGACGTACAAATTCATGGTCCTCACAGAGTCCACATGATAATCTGGGTTCTCAAGCTGCTCCAAAGCGGAAAATTCCACTTGACCATGATCTTCCCTGCAAAAGAAGAACCACCACAGTCCAATCCAATTCAACCCAGTGAGTGAAAACACACAAACAAAGAACTAGTTTTTGTCAAATAAATAGTGGCATGGGGAGGCATACTCGAGAAGAAGATCGAGGTGGATGAGAAGGCGAGTGTAGAGATCAGAAACAAAATCGGGAGTTGGGTTCCTGAGATGGTTGTCGGAAACGGCCGCAATCTGGGATTCTGCTAAAATCGTCATGATGTCCGAACGGGACAGTCTGGGATACTCGAACTTCGACATTTCGCATCACTCGAACTCACTCAAGTCCCAGAGGAATTGAATTGGAGGTGACTTCGACTGTGAGTGGATGCTTTATGCCTACATATCCCAGTGGGGTTGTGGATGTATTGAATCGTATTGGATTTGTATCGTCCTCGCCCAAATCACAAACGCGGGAGTCTTATTTCAATTGTTGTTTTTGAATTTCTTTTATTATTAGACTAATTGGGTTTAGAAATGTTAAACCTTGGCCGGCCCAACTTAACCAGGCCACGGGCCAAGGTCGGATAGGCCACAAGCTAGACCAACCCTGCCAGGCCACAAGCTAAACCAACCCCGCCCTTACTTCCAAAACGATTTTATTTTGAAAGTTTTTTCTTAAAAAATAAATGTGGGTTGAGTCACGAGCCAATTCATCCTAGCCCACAGGACCACGAATCACCATGGCTTCAGGTGGGGGAGCCCAGGCTTGAGCCGACACATTAACATCCCTAATTTGGATCTCAATTAAGGATGACAAGGGCTCGATCAGCCACTGCCATTTTTTAGAATGAACTTTTTTATCGGATAAGATAAAGCTAAAGATGAGAATGGGCCGACCGATTGATTGATATTGCCAATTTTTAAAAAATTAATAAAATAAAATGACGTCGTTTTAGCTTAGTCTGAGCTTAGACTGTTCAAGTCTAGACCTGTCTAATTGAAAACATTTCAATCTGAACTCAAGTTTAAACTGACTCATCAAGTTTGAGCTCAACTTTAGGTCTAATTGGGCTAAAAAAGTTGAGCTCAGGTAGGCTCTAGTATCCTGAAGCTCAGTGGACCTGACTCGACCTATTTTTATTTTTTAAATAAGATGTCATTTTCTTATAGCTATTTGGCCTCGGGTCAGGCCAGACAGGGTAGTCCAAACATGAGGTCGAATTCAAGACTAAATAGGCTTAGGTAGCTTGAAGTTCGACTTGGACCGACCCATCCTAATTTTTTATTCTTTAATAAAAGTGAAATCAATATTGTTTTTTGCAAAACAATGTTGTTTTCTTTATAGCTGTCGAGCTTTAAGTCGGGCCAAAACTTGACAATCTAAGTTAAAGCTTAGCCTAAGCCTAATTTTGAAAAAATCAAGCCCGAGACTTTGTCAAATTGAGCCTAACTCGTTGAGTTTGAGCTGGGTTGAGGCTAGTCGAACCAAGCTTTAGTCTGATTGTCAAGCCTAATTAGACATAACACATCATCAAAAATAATCTTTTAAATTGGTTCAATAAAGTTTTAAAATATTAGTTACTTAATTAAAAATCTTAAGAGGTTAGACATTTTTTAATATGCTATCTGATGTTTTTTCCTATATACTTATCAAGTAATTAAAAAATATTCATATAATTAAAATAAATATGCTTAAATAAAAACAATGTAATAAAAATCATTTTATCCACTTTTATAATTAAAAGATATCTATTAATTATAGACGTAAACATTCAGATTTTATAATTTTAGCACGGTACATTCTTCTTTTTCCTTATCTAGTCTTTTGATACCATATGACACGGTATCAGATTTTTTGTTTCAGTCAATCAGTTTTTATTATATTTCATTTAAAGATAGTAATCGGTTGGGTCGCACCAACTTGGCTTGTCATTTTTTTTAAATAAAAACTTTCAAATCACTATCCTTTTAGAAGTAACGGTTACGTCACAGAATAGGTTGACCATAGTTGACTCATAGCTTACCTGTGACTGACTCAATTCAGGCCAAAATAAGGTCGAGCCTTTTTTATATTTTTAATTCTATTAAATTTTATATACATATTTATATAAAATTTACATAAATATTTAAACAATATTAAGCAGTACAAGGTTAAGAGGTCCGACCAGTAAGGCTCTAATCCGCTAATCTTTCTACGGCCGAAGGTCCCCTTAATGCTCGATCAAGTGATCAGGTTGCGTAAGGTTGCAACTTGCAAATATTGGCAAGAGCCAATGCGAGATAAAGAGTCACTTCGTAGTACTGTGCATTTCGGTTCGTTGCTCAAATTGGAAGTTAGTTGAAAGCTCCACTTGAAGCTGAAGTCGCAAACCTTCTGCTATCCACAGAATCCAAAGCATCCATAAAAAAGGAATAAAAAATTAAATTCATTCGAAAATTTGGATTGTAAAAATTTTAAATTATTAAAATTTTTAGTTCAGTTCTAAATTTTTGACTTAATTTATTTTACTAACTCTTATTTTTAAAAATTAATTAATTGCTAAATTTTTGTAAATTAACACATTTTTATAAATTGGTCAATTAATTTTCATTTAATAAATTTTTTAAAATAAAAATAATATCTTTTAATCATATTTAAAAAGATAAAATGACCTGGAAAGGAAGCCAAGTTGGGTCGGACACAATATCGTTTTGCAGTAAAATGACATCATTTTGGTTTTTTACAAAAACGCACTGACTCGGTTCAACCTATTGTCATCGCTAATCATATTTCAAATTCTTAAATTTTATTTAATCTTTAATCGGTTTTATAACGATCTAATTTGGTTGAACCATTTAAACTTTAAACTTTTTATCTTACAAGTTTAGCTTCTTGTTCGATTTTAAAAATATTGCCTTTCGATTCTCAACAATTAACCAAAGTTTAATCTCATCAAAATTTTGGTCTACTTAAATTTTATTTAGAATATTTTACAAACATTAAAATTCAAATTAGCAATTCAAAATATTAAATTTTAATTTGTATTTTGATAAATATATGAAGACTATTATGATACTAAATATTTTTTAATGTTAATTTTGATATGAAATCAGAAGCTACACCCATGTGGGGACATAAAAGTAAAAGACTTGAAATACAGGGATCAAATACAAACAAAAGCCTAATCTTACACACAAAGTGTATGCTTTTTGCCTTGTATCACCCTAAAGTAACCAATTAAAAAATATTATAAGGATGGTAGTAATTAGGGAAGATATTGCAATTAAATTTAATCTTAATTATTTTAGAGATGAGTATGGGTAGGATATGGAAAATTTTAGTCATAATTCAACATTTTTACATAAATTAAATTAAATACATTAATTTTAAACTAAATATGAAATAATCAATCAAGATTTTAAAAAATGTAAAGAGGTGCGTGGTTGATGAGTTTGGGAATGGTTCAATGGGTAAGAAATGAAAAACGAGTGGTTGATTATATATTATGATTTGAGGAACAGTATTTTCGTATTAGACTTTTGAGAATTATTCGATACTCCTCAAACATGAGATGAATGAAAATTATTTCTAAATAACGAGACAAGTGTACTGTCACGCCCGAGATAAGAGTGCATGTGACATTCTCTTCTTCTTCTTCTTTAATCTTTTTAGCAATTAAATATAATTAAATAAATAAATAATTACAATATAATTAATTAAAATAATATTACATTATGATTAATTAAAATAATATTACAATATAATTAATTAAATTATAATTAATTAATTACAACAATATAACTAATTAAAATATATTAAAATTTGATGTAAAATAAAAATTCAATAAACTTTTATTTTTCAATATTTTTGACAAATCAACCACGTAACGGTAATCATTCATTTATTTTAACTAACTATTACAATTATAGTAATTATATCAATTCTTATTCTTTACTGTATTCATTTTTATTCTTATTACCATTACTCTGTTTGAACCAACTGTTCCGTAAAAGTTTAATCAAATTTAATTTTAGAATAAGTTTAATTTTTTAATTTTAAAAATTTTAACTAAATTCAAAGATAAATTTTCGGGTTTGACTCAAATCCGACCCAACTCATCGCTAATTATAATAACATCTAAACAAAACCCAACCTTATTAAGCATCACCGAAGGAGTGGCACGTGGTAACTGTTTGTGTCGGACATGACATGGAAAGAGGAAAAGAATCTACATGTCATCTGAGCTGTGCTGTGTCTTAATGCGGCAGCTGCGGCAGACTATTTCTTCTTAACACCCGCAGCTGATCTGACCTCCATTTCAGTCATCCACCTTGTCGATTGAGCATATATGCCTTACTTAGCTTATCGACCCATCTTACTACTACTTTATCTTCTTCTCCATGGTATAATATAATCAGCTACAGCTCATGCACACAGTCATCCTCGACCTTTTCCTTTTCCTTTCTACTATTTTATCCAGTTTCTCTTTTTCTTTAGATTTATCACATGGCGGCTATCGAATCTGGAAGTGGGGTTCCACGTTGATCATCCTGTAGCACAGCAGTTTAACATTGACATTTGGGTCCCACGTGTGTGAAGGTACAGGTGTCCGTAATCTGTAGGGAGAGGAGAGGAGAATAGAGGAGGGGAGGTTGCTCTGTTTCTCTTTTGACTGCGAAAGTGAAAGGAACTGAAAATCGGAATTTTTAAAATAAAAGATTGAATAATTTAGCGAAGAACAAAGGAGAAGCGATTAGAGAGCAGAAGATTTTTGGTTAGATAGATAGATAGAGAGATAGAGAGAGAGACAGAGAACATGGTGACGGCGTAAGGTAGTTGTTGGGGGAGAGAGACAGGTGAAGTGTGACAGGACAAGAAATTACTTTTTTTCGTTTCGTTTTCCCAAAAGTTTGAATCTTTTGTTTCACCTGGATGATGGGTTTGAGCCAGATACTCCATTTTCGTCGTTTTCGTCTCTTTTTGAGTGACTCTGCTCGGAGGATGAATTGATTTCTGTTTCAGGTGAATTCATATTATCTATCTATCCCCTCTGCTTGGCTTTCCCTGTTTTGCAGTTCCATATAAGTGGTGTAATTTAAAAATTAGCGGTTTGGTTGATTAGGATATATGCTCCTTCAATGTCCAATCCGTTTGGAGTCTGATTGACAAATCCCGTACAGATACGAGCATTAATTAGTTCTGAGATAGAAAAGGATTATTCGTTTGTAGATGATTGAGATGGTAGCTATTAGCAACGCGTAGTTTGAGTTGAATGAACAAATATATGTGTCTAGTGACGCAGTAAGTTAGAGAGACATAAAGCCATATTTCATCTAGACTAGGCAGCAATGAAAATTTTTTACTAGGGCATATTTGTATTAGAGGCAAGTGAAGTATTTGCAATTTGAAATTCATAATTTCTTCTATTTCTTGAGACCTTTGACCAGAAAAAAGTTGAAAGACTTTAGTAGCATCACGGTTTGTTTACTTGGTTGAATTTATTGTAATTTCAGGGCCAAGATTGCAAAATGGTGGTCTTACATCGTTTGTTTGACATGGAAGACGCTTTAAAGTATTCTCCTCAGCTGATCACTCTCTGTTTTTCAGCAATTATGTTGCTGTTTATTTATATATTTGTAGTAAAGCTACTCTGCAGCACTCGTGACAAATTATGCTTCATTTTTTTGTTTTAAGTGCTCCTTATATTTTTCTAGGATGGAAGACAAGGCGTTACCGAATGGAGATGTCTATACTGGTTACTTTAGGGGAGTGATTCCTCATGGTAAAGGAACATATACATGGTTAGATGGGACAATTTATGAAGGAGATTGGGAAGAAGGTAAAATGACAGGAAAAGGGCAAATACTTTGGCCGTCGGGGGCCAAATATGAAGGTGATTTCTCTGGTGGTTACCTTCATGGATTTGGCACGTTCATAGGACCTAATGGTTCTGAATACCTGGGGACATGGCGGATGAATATACAGCATGGCCTTGGGAAAAAGAAGTATCCTAATTCAGATATTTATGAGGGTTCTTGGAAGGAAGGAGTGCAAGAAGGTAGCGGAAAGTACTCTTGGAGCAATGGAAATATTTACATTGGGAGTTGGAAAGGTGGAACAATGTCTGGAAGAGGGGTCATGAAATGGACAAATGGTGATATTTTTGATGGTCTTTGGTTAAATGGGCTTAGACATGGGTCTGGAGTCTACAGGTTTGCTGATGGGGGATATTACTTTGGATCATGGAGTAAAGGGTTAAAGGATGGGAAAGGAACATTCTATCCTGCCGGAACCAAGCATCCGCCTCTAAGGAGGTGCTCCAGCTGTTTTGATTTTGATAGTGGTGGAAGAGGTTCATTATCTCGGTGTTCTTCAGAGGAACAGGTGAATGCAAATCAAAAAGTCATCCGCAGTCATTCTGAGAAAATATCTGTTGGTGGATTGATAAGGAATTCTGGTCAAACATCTCACAAACCTTCATCTTTAGATGGAAACAGTAGTTGTGATGCAGCTGGAGAATTTTCCTCTCATGAATCATCATTTAGGACGTCCTTGGCACCTGATGACAGTGAAAATGAGAAGCAGGATAACTGTATGGTAGTTTACGAGCGGGAATACATGCAAGGAGTTTTAATCAAAGAACGAGTTAGAAGTTCAGAAGTATCATGTAAGATCAAACAGAGAAATAAATTTCATGTGAAGAAAGCAAAACAGAAATGTGTCGACAATTTTGAAGGAAATCACAGCGATTATTTGATGCTCAATTTGCAACTTGGCATAAGGTAAGCAGATGGTTGGCTAAAAGTCATTTCTCACCACCCCCTGCCCCCCACCCCAAAATAAAACCGTCCTATCCCCTGTTCCTTTCATTCTGTTATTTGGTCTTCTTGTGAATAGTTTTGGTTTATCTTTAAGTACAATAAAACTGAGAATTCAGTGTGCCAACGAAGGGTTACGCGCTTGTGCCCCTGTCATTATTGGTTGCATTTTGTTCTCTCAAGTCGTGTATATCATTCTTCTCTTGACAGTTGCACCATGTGAGGAGCTTATAGATCTAAATAATGTACATCACATTGATCTTATTCTTTCGGTTATTATTGTTTGTCTGGGCAAAAGCATTCCCATCTCTTCATGAATGATCATCATTTTTCGACCATGACTCAATTCAGATTCAAAGTTTTTTGGATGATTCATGTCATTTCTTGTGCAATTGTTGGATTTTGTGTCAATTAAGACTTGGCATGCTTCCTTTGACAGCATTACACCTTCCATGCTGAATATAATGTCTCTATATGTGTCAACCATTTCAGTTCTCTTATTCTTTACTCGAATTTTGACTACGATTGAAGTTTCATGCCTTGTTTCTTTCAGTAATACGATGTTGACAAACTGTATTATTTTTTGTTTTTTTCTTAATCCATTGTAGCTCTTTTCTGGAAGTTTTTCCACTTTATGATTTTGTCTTTAATATGCTCGGACAATATTGTTCTTGTAAATTGCTTGATTTCAAGCTCGCAGGTATACTGTTGGCAAGATTACACCAGTTCCTATGCGTGATGTTCGAGCTTCTGATTTTGGGGATCGGGCTAGAATAAGAATGTATTTCCCAAAAAAGGGTTCGCAGTTTACACCTCCACACTATTCTGTTGATTTCTATTGGAAAGATTACTGCCCTATGGTCTTTAGGTAATTATCAATCTGATGTGGTTATTTATTTAGCTGTGTAAAGAAGGCAACCATATAAAAGACATTTCTTTAGTATGATGAACCGAAAACTTGATATGCTTTCTGTTTGTCTTGTGTTTACCCTACATAGCTATCACTATACATTCCAATGTGTATCTCAGGAATCTGAGAGAGATGTTTAAGTTAGATGCAGCTGAGTACATGATGTCCATCTGTGGTGATGATGGTCTGAGGGAGCTTTCTTCTCCTGGGAAAAGTGGGAGCATCTTCTACCTTTCTCTTGACGATAGATTCGTAATTAAGACATTGAAGAAATCTGAACTCAAGGTCTGACCACAGTATTTCTTTGTTTATGGAAACTACAAAGTTCAATCTTATTATATCCGAAGTTTCCATGCTTTCTATCCCATAACATATCTTGGATTTAGCTGATGATTAGCATATGCTATCCCTTAGTTATATGTCACTGCTATTCATTAATGTTCTTGTTGTTCTTCTTTTAATATTTTCCCATGTTCTTTCCAATTTTTTCCTGTTATTTTCTCTTTATCTTTTATGCTTATTCTTACATTATGAACATGAGGGTTAAGGATCAATTGTTTTCCTGCATTTGAAATGGACATGTTAACAATTTCAGTTTGATTAATTCTGCATAGTTTCCGTAGCTAGATGAGTGCTGACCACACTCACTTTTATCTTTCATCCTGAAGTAGGGATAATGAGTGCACTAGAACTAAGGAAGCAACAACATCCTTGGTTTGCATAACCCTATTAAATTTTAACTTCACCTGTTATTAAACTGGTATAAAGCAAACTATTGAATTATCTCTATCAATCATGCGGGTTAGGTTTGTGGTTGATCTGCTGTTATTATAAATGGAGAACCTATTAGAGTCTTATCAACTTGGAATATGGCTTCAACATGATGCTTGGGTAACTGTTAAATTAGATGTATTCCTGAAAATTGTGCAAAATGTTTCGTCATAGTCTTTATTTTTGCAAAGAAAATTTGTAGAAAAAGAGAATTTTTCTTGTATTATGAGATATTTGCTGATTGACAAATTGCTCATCTTTTACTGCTGCTCTTGTGAAGAAATGTAGTTTATTGAGTCACAGACTTCATGTGAAGACATTATGTAATTTTATACTAGCCTGGAAAAAAAAAATTTAGTATAATTTTCCTTCAGTGAAATGATTTGATTGGAACTCTTAAAATTCCAGATGTCAATCAGCTTAATAATACCATATGCTTACTCAGAAAGCTATTTCTTGGTGTTCTTGGTTCATCTTTGTGCCTCTTTTTAGTGCATTTTATGTTCATTGTGTGGGTGGGAGAAACGACAATCAATTTTCTTTTATGAAATCCTGTGCAGACCCTCCTCAAGATGTTGCCCAAGTATTATCATCATGTAGGAGAGCACGATAATACTCTTATCACAAAATTTTTTGGAGTCCACCGAATAACACTAAGAGGTGGAAGAAAGGTACCTACATCTGTCTTGTGACCCTATATTACTTTATGATGTGGCTGTCTCTTATTATTGGTTTGGTTTTTCTTCTCCTTATGATGTGGCTGTCTCTTATACTTGGTTTGGTTTTTCTTCTCCTTACTTTTGCAGGTACGCTTTGTGGTCATGGGTAATATGTTTTGTACCGAGTTAAAAATTCATCGTCGCTATGATTTAAAGGGTTCATCTCATGGAAGGTATACAGATAAAGAAAAAAATGGAGATAATACCACATTAAAGGATCTTGATCTGACGTATGAATTTCATATGGACAAATTGTTGCGGGAGTCCCTTTTCAAGTAAGTTCCTTTGGTTTATATCATTTAACTTGTAACAGAGTCTCAGTCCCAGTTGTTTACAGGAGGTGCTATAAAACTTTTCTTTCTAATTTTGTAAAGCTTCTCAATTTATCATCTTTAGTGCGTACATCTTGTCAAAAACCTATTCAACCAACAAGTTTTTTCTAGTATGTTGGACCTATGATCAGTTTATATACTAACATCCAGTCGTTTGGACAAAAAGTGTGAATTACAGGTCTGTTGTACATAAATTTGGGGATTCAATCTTAATAAAGATGGTGGTTTCGCGTGTCTTTAACTTAAGATCTCTAATCACAAAGGCCATATGTATTGAATATCAATCCAATTTGAAAGCTTAAGTTTTTATGTGCAGCCCTTGATCAGATCATACATCAACTGTAACATTGTTTGTCATGGTACCACTTGGCAATTCATTGCGGACAATTATCTCCTTAAGATGAAATTTGTTAGGTTGCAGGTGGAATGCGCATTCAAATGACTTAATGAACAGACTATTTCTTTCATATCTGTAGTCGACTGACTATTCACTTGTTAATGTCGAGAAAAAATGTTTCTTTCTATGCAGACAACTTATTCTAGACTGCAAGTTTTTGGAGTCCCAACAAATAATAGACTACAGCCTCCTTTTGGGTTTACATTTTAGAGCACCCGAGCAGTTGAAGGCTTTTTTAGAACCTCCTGGTTTCCTAATCAATTATCAGAGTCCAGCTGGTAGCAATGGTAGGTGGTTTCTGTAGTAAAAATGTTTTATGTTATTTTCTTTGTATTGTTCAAACTAATTTTTAAGTCTGATACCGAAGTTGCTCTCCTTTCAGTGTACACATGCTTTTGTACATTTAAAAAATGATTCGAGTACTGCATTTTAACTTTTGTGGATGGAGTTTTAAATGAAAGGGCTTTCTTAAAGTAGCATCGAAGCGGAAACTCTCAATGACTAGAGAAATACTGTATTTCGGTTCTTATGCATGATTTACTTTATAGTAGGATTGCGTATCTGCTTTTCTAGGTTGTATCCAAAATGACAAATCCTTAACTTTAGATTATGTTCATTTAATGTCTCGCTATGCTGGTGTAAGTAGTAAATGTTTCCAGTTGGACAGTTTGGTTCTTCGGTCTACTCATTTTGCCCGTATGATGAAGTGCTAAGCCATACGAATACCCCTTGCCAATATTACTATTACAAAAAGTAATACCAAAACACATGGAGCTAAATACTAACTAGTATCAAACCAGGCTATCAAACCAAGTTAAACACTAATTACTTTTACTAAGTTCAGCTGTGAGTTTTCTGCAGAAAAATCACCATGTTATATCCAATTTGCTAGTCGTAGCTATCCTAAGTTTGAATTATATACCTTGTTTCCACTAGGTGCATCAGAAGGGGAGCCATTGATTCCTCCAAAAGGCCTGCTTTTAGTGACCCACGAACCCAGCGTTGTCAGCACAGCACCAGGTGTCCATATCAGAGGAAATACATTGCGTGCATATTCGGTTGGCGCGAAGGAAGTTGATCTTTTACTGCCTGGCACTGCAAGGTATATTTTATAGTTAAAACATGGAATGCTGGTACACTGGATATTCTTTTCGAATGGGGTACATATGGTCAATTTGTTTCTGTACAAAATATAAAATGATCATGTTTTGGGCATATAGTTTCGCGCTTGCATTGTATTACTGTCGTCATTTCACTGCTCTCATATGAAAAACTCTTACGAGGGTCTATGAATCAAGCACTATATGTTGCTCTCTTCAGAAAGTTGTTTTGATAGAGTTATTTCAGTTTTTTTCTGGTTAGATAGCAAGCAATATCTGTGGATATCACGAGGGATTGATGTGCTTATGTTTATAATGATAGATTGCGAGTGCAGTTAGGCGTAAACATGCCAGCGCAAGCTTGTCGGAAACTTAACGAGATTGATTCTGCAGAGATTGAGCTTTTCGAGATGTACGATGTTGTCTTATACATGGGCATGATCGATATATTGCAGGAGTACAATGTGAAGAAGAAATTTGAGCATGCATGCAAGTCATTGAAGTTTGACCCTCACACCATTTCTGTGGCTGAACCTGAGTTTTATGCAAAACGTTTCATCAATTTCTTGCACAAAGTTTTCCCTGAGCAGCCATGATCCTCACAAGTTGTTATGGCCAAGCTTGTTCCCCTGTAATCTTTCTCCTATTGGTATTGAATTCATTTTCGCTTTAATGCATTTTGTAAAGTGAATATGAGCATTCTTTAAATGTGCCAACACACAATAGTAGTTTGATCGGATAATGAGTCAGGTTTAGGTTCAGGCTGAACCGTAAATGTTAAAAAGTAAAAATTATTTAAGAATAAAAAATAAAATTTTTTGGCTTGACTTGAGCTCGAAATGTCTTGGGCTCAACTTGGGCTTCGAGTATTGAAACCCGATCAGATTTGGTTCACGTTTCCCGACGAACTTGATTGACTTTAGGCAGAAAGCTATGTGAAACTTGAATGACCTAAATTCTGACTTGTTAGTTTTGACCCAAGTTCTTTGCTAATTTGCTTTTAATCTCTTGATCTAAAGAATCTCTTAACAAAAGTGAAACTCGAAATCAATGACAATAGTTACAGCCTGATTTAACTGATTTTATAACGATTTAATATCGATTGAATTTTTTAAATCTTTTTAAAAAATTGATAGAAAGGATACGTCATTAAAATTAAATAATCAAGTCGAAGCTACAAGACCATAATTGGCCGCAAAAAAACAAAGACTGGAATCAAAGAATAACAACTGCATAGGACCTACCAGAGGATTCGAAAAAACATGTACTCCTACAGGTAGTGTATGGCGTGCTAGATAATCAACTACTGTATTAACTTCACGGAACATATGTCCCACCCGGACCTCATCACACTAACTAAAGAGCCGATGGCACTCACGAACCAAAGGCCAAAACTCGCAGGGAAGGTTGCGCAGTTTTAAAAGCTGCCACACCTCCTTGGAATCGATCTCTATATGCACATGCATGCCTCCATGTTGCCAACATAACTCCAACCCTGTACGAACCCCCAATAATTATGCTTCCAACGCAGTGGTCGAACTAAGAGAGTGTGAGAAACCCCACAGTGAACGACCCTGTAAATCACGTAGCACACCCCCCACAACTCCGAACCTTGTCAGAGCAATTCAGGATCCATCACAATTCAGTTTGACCTAGCCCCTGATGGGTGGGATTCATCTAACCTAACGATGTTCCTGACGCGCTAACCCAAGTACCAACGAACAAGTAATGCACAAAGCAGTCCAGAATTGGCGAGCAACAGTTGTAACATGGAGGTCCTCCACCCCTTCGCAATACAGCGTGGAACACCAGTTCATTTCTCCATTTCCATAAGAGCCAACACATCGTACCAAACAGGATCGGCCCAAGGATGCCTGCTACCCCAAAAGAGGACAATTGGTTGAGATATAATTTGATAGTGAAGCCGAAAAAAATTGCAATTGTAGGCTAGTCGACACAAGCCTTTCCCACAGCTGACAAGAATCACGAAGCACATGTAAAGTAGACTCTTCCTCAGTTGAGCATCGAGGACACATGGGGTCAATTACAAGTTGGCGGCAATGACAATTGCACTGTCATTTGGTAACTAGGCGATCATGACCAACAAGCCACAAAAACGCTTGCACCCTCTCCGATCCCTGCTACTTCCATATTGTCGACCATAATCTACTCACCTCCTTCGGGCTATGCTCTTCTAATAGTCCATAAGCTGACTGCATGGAAAATTGACCCATAGGTGATAACCACCACACAATCTCATCCTGATCAGCATTTGCGGGGGCACGGAACTAGTAAACAATCAGCAATAACTATCTCAGGTAAAAACTGCAGAAGAGAATCGACGGACCATCGGCTGGAAGGTGAGGCACAATAGTAAACCGAGATATTCCTTAGTGGTAATGGTACCTCTTCCCGTGTATGTGATATAAGGGGCCCCCACGATGGCATCCAGTCATCCTCCCAAAAGAGTATACTATCTCCTCTTCCAAAAGACCATTTGCAACCACCAACAAATATTGGCCAAATATAACAAATACAACGCTAGGAAGGAGACAAACTCGGAGCAGGCTTCGAATGATGTAACAAAGAACTAGTAAAGCCATACTTCGCACGTAGGAGTCGAACCCAAAGGGTATCTAGAAAAGAGACAAACCGTCATGCAAGCTTTAGCAAGAGAGCATGGTTTTTTTAATCACAGATGGTCGTAGTCCTAAACCATCCTTCTCTGTCGACTTACAAGCCACCTCCCACGATAACATATTCATTTTACGATGCTGATCTGTCGAACCCCAAATAAATGAGTGAATAAGTTTATCAATCTCTTGAGAAATCGAGGCAGGCAACTGGCAAGTTTACATCAAGTACACTGGCACCGTCGATAAAATCAACTTGGCTAAAGTGACTCGGCTAGCTAAAGATAATTGATTAGCTTTCCATCCAGAAAGTTTTTGCCTTATATTATCCAAAATCCCTGTAAAGTAGGATCTCGAATTCCGGCCCTGCAGCACTTGAACCCCCAGATAATGACCTAATGATGTGTTTTTCCAAAAGCCAAGAACATTGCAGACCTAATTCTGTACCATCCTAGGAGTATTTTCCGAAAAGAGAATGGTGGACTTCGAGGCACTTACTTTTTGAGCAGATGCCCCGCAGAATTAATCAAGACACTACTAGATAACAAGGGCTTGATCCAAAGAAGCTTCAAGAAACAATAGCATGTCATCGACGAAACAAAGATGAGTTAAACATGAACCCCCTGAGCTAACTCGAATACGATGCCAACACCCTTGATGCACAGCATCGGAGATAATATGTGTAAGTCGCTCCATGCAAAGAACAAAAAGGTAGGGAGAAAAAGAATCTCCCTGCCTTAACCCGCGAGTTGAAGAGAAGGCAGTCGACAATTCCCCGTTTAACAAGACTTGCATGGAAGCCGTGCACTTGCATGTCAGAACCCGCCGGATGAATTCCGCATCAAATCCAACCCCGCTCAAGGTATCTGCAAGAAACTCCCAATTAACCTTGTCATAAGCTTTCTCCTTGTCAAATTTAATAATCATCCAACCCTTAGCCCACTACGGTGCCTCATAGTATAAACCACCTCCTGGACCACTATAATATTGTCAATAATTTGACGCCCCGGTACAAAGCTGGCTTGTAATGGGGAAACAAACGATGACAGGCATGGCTGCATATATTGTGCAAGAAGCTTCGTAATAGCCTTATACAACAAATTACAAAGGCTAATAGGCCTGACTGAGAAAAGGAGGTTGGATTATCGATCTTGGGGAGTAATACCAGTACAGTAGCATTAAGAGTCGGCTCCAGGTAACTTGTTGTGAGAAACTCATGAGTACAGTGAATGACAAACTTGCCAACGGTTGTCCACTTACTATTAAAGAAGATGGGCTGGAGGCCATCTGGGCCCGGCGCCTTGTATCCTCCCATATTTTTGAACACCAGAAGGATGGCATGCTTAGTGATACCATCCACAAAATCTGTCAAATGAAGCCATATGAACCAATAGAAATACAACCTCTGTATGTAAGGAAATCGACACAGAAACAACCAGGGCATAAAGTTCCTGATAAAATCCCACAGTCATTCGCTTCAACTCGCCCGCATCCGAGCACCACTATCCCGTGGAATCCTGCAATGCATGGATATGATTCCGTTGGCGTCGAGCGAACGTGGAAAGATGGAAAAAATGAGTGTTCCGGTCTCCCAATCAAACTCAATTCACCCACAACTTCTACATCCACAACAGCTCCTCTTGAGCTAAAACCAACTCATACTGCCATTGAACCTGCTGGTACATTTGGTTCAAATATGATGACCAACAGGCGTCAAAAGCTTTCTCTAGTCCACTCAGCCAAGCCCAAGGATGATTTTTACGTTGAGTAATATTGCCAAACACTTCATTGTTCCAAGTGCCAATATCCTTCAAAAAAGCCTCATATGTAGGGAACCATTGTGAATCCGACTTCCAATGATCAGCCACAAAGGGAGAGAATCTTGGATGGGTGAGCCAAGTTGCCTGAAACCGAAATGGTTTTGCCACACGAGGCCTTACACCACCCTTTGGCGTGAAAACACACAGAATAGGTTGATGATCAGATTTAATTCTAGGAAGGTGGATCACCCTCGACCTCGAAAAAGATGCCAACCAACTAGCATTGCATAGAGTACGATGCAGTTGCTCTCGCAGAGTACCATGGAACCAGGTAAATTTAGGACCCTCAAAGCCAACATCAAACAAGCCACAGGTAGTTAACACACCATGCAGTTCTCAACACAGAATAGGTTGATGATCAGATTTAATTCTAGGAAGGTGGATCACCCTCGACCTCGAAAAAGATGCCAACCAAC
>JAOSBN010000178.1:2026712-2037808 GCA_027563595.1 Erythroxylum suave | reverse complement strand
GAACCAGGTAAATTTAGGACCCTCAAAGCCAACATCAAACAAGCCACAGGTAGTTAACACACCATGCAGTTCTCAACTGTGATGCAATCGGCCACCACTACCACCTTGTCTCTCAGAGGAAGTAGCAAGGCAATTAAAATCTCCAATTAAGAGCCACGGTTCATCAACAGCACTCGCTATCATGCGAAGAGATTCCCACAACCAAGCTCGCTCACCTGTGATAGGATGAGCATAAATAGCAGTGCACATACCAGAGTAAACACCTTGAGTCCAGTGAAGTTGAACTCACTATTGGGAGGAAAAGACCATCGATACTGAAATTTGAGCAGAATTCCAGAAAACCTAAAAACCACCATAGAATCCACGAGCATCCTCTCTAACAAAATCAAACAACCCAATGAACGCATCATTCCCAATGCCTTGTCTCCACTAATACGTGGCTTAGTGAGAACAAGTATTTATGATTTATGCACTCGGACTAACTCCTTAACTGGAACTCAAAATCGGGTACTAGCAACACCCTGGCAATTCTAGGCTAATATCGACATGATAATAACAGCAACAAAAGAAAGTAACAATCCTTACATAGAAGGACCACCAATCATAGTCGAATCTGGCTCCACTGTAGGCACTGAGGCTAATATCGACATGATAATAACAGCAACAAAAGAAAGTAACAATCCTTACATAGAAGGACCACCAATCATAGTCGAATCTGGCTCCACTGTAGGCACTGAAGGCCACCCCACCACATTATCTTCCATCCTACCACCAGTTGTAGAAGCAAGTGAGGCAATCAATTAATAGTATCACCTTCATTATTAGCACTGGACTGCTTAGCAGTGTATCCGCCTCTTGTCAGAGCAGTAGCCCGAGTAACATCTAAATGAAAAATATGTTCCATATGCTGTGGAGGTTTCTCCTCGTGGCAGCTACGCCGACCAGATTTGGTCACAACACCTTCCACTTGGTTCTCCTTGGCCAATATCAAACTCGTTTGCCTAGCGTTGTTAACACGTGAACCAAAGGTAAAGACAGACGTTGCTTGCCCACCTCATAAAGGAGGATCGACCTTCCTCGTCCCATCTGTACTCGGTCTTGATGTCATCACCTGTGTTGTACCCTTAACTGGTGATGTCATGCACGGAAGGATGCATAAGCACGGACGTACTCACCGAATCGGATGCCCTACTAGCCGTATCATGATTCATGCATGTATCAGATAGAGGAGTGTCATAAAACAACATAACAAAATGTGATCCACGTTGATCCTCACTCACTTTAACCGAGCCCTGACCAACAATGGGACCACCTGAAAATCAGGTACCCCCTTTCACCGCCCTCCGATGCTTATCTGTCTTCATTAATGATCATCATTCTCGTCGTGGAACCATCATCCAAAGCCCATATATACTCAGTGTAAAGTCTTGTGAGTCCAGGGCTGACGTTGAACTTGAAGCCCCCATAACTTGGATCCCTTCGCCAATAAAAGTTGAACTATGTACTGCCTGTTCGTCGCTATAGGGACAAGTTAATTGGTTATGGCCGACCCTTCCACAGAAAAACAAATCTGCGAAAGTTTCTCGTAGACAACCTTTGACAAATATCCTCCAAGTCAAAATCCGGTATTAACGATGGAGAAAAATCTAATTCCACCACCACTCTTGCAAACCTTCCCTATTCCGATTCTAACATAGGCATATCCACTTTAATTGGCTTTCCAATAATACTGCCAATCTCCAACAATAGCGCTTCATCGTAATATTCTGGCAGAAGATCTGGGATACAAACCCAGGCGACCACGCGTTTGGAGGTAGCCCCTGTCGCACGAAACCCTGGATACCAAGGATGAACCATCAGGTAATGCCCTAAGATAATCCAAGGATCACTCAGGAGAATGTGAGTCATATCCTCTTCTTTGTTTAACCTCAGTAGATAGATGTCATCCTCAAGATCAATTACCTTCGGTGTGGCAGAGAGAGGCCGCATCGATTTCAGCTTATCACTTATAACATGGAAGGAGGTCGTGCGGCCAAGGAGTTTGACCACCACCGAAAATTTCCAAGCCTATTGGAGACGCCCTTTCAACCTTGCGGACAATGAAACTCGGACTTGCGATTAGGAACGATCAAAAATCACATCCCCATCCTCCAATGGTACACGCGTATGAGACGAAAACTTCTGCCCCAAGCGATCTTTGTAGGATGGTCGAGACTCCACCATGTCAGTATCCTCAGTTGATTGCAGTGTAGTATCCACCATCGTAGTACCCCCACCACCATCCTTATCTCGGAACTTCACTTTGCCCGTAGTAGCTGTCGCATCCGCCAAACCCTGGGAGAGAGACTTTTCAAAGGACATATGCAGAGGAGAGGGCAATATAGTTACAGGAACTAGTGACAGACAGAGGTAGATCTCTGGTACAATAAGCCTACACAATTTCTCTCTTCAATACATCATTTTAATTTTTAAGTTTTTTAATTTAGTAGCTTATAAGATCATATAAGTAGTTTGTTTATTTTTAGTTTTGAACTCATAGTTGTAAGTTTGTTCTGATTTTCATTTACTCTTGAGATGAGACTTGACGGAGTTTTACATATTGAAAGGTAATATTGCCTTAAAATTCTAGATAGGGATTAGATTCACCAGCATTAGATATATATAAATAGCATTAGGTAAGGTTGATGATTTTTAGGCATGTCAATGGGCCATTTGTTGAAAAAAATTTGCAGGCGGGCCGGCCCGCCTAGATCACGAGCCGCCTGTTGGGCCTTAATCGGTCCGGGCGTTTAATATATTTTAAAAATTTTTAAGACAATTTTTAAAAATTATAGTTGTATTTTTTAAAATTCATAAATTATAAATTATAGCATAATCATTTATAGTAAAATGTAAGATGAAATTACCATAAATTATGCAAAAATATTTATATTAAATAAAATATATAAAATAAAAACCAATTATATTTATTAAAAATATATAACAATGATAATGTTGTCATAATAATTCTCTATAAACAAGTCGATTTAAACTTTTTATTTTGTTTTTCATATTCACATAATATATTCATTATTCATATATGTATTTATATTAATCTTAAAATGAATTAATCACTTTATTAATCATAATGTATCAATTCCAAAATAATATATAAGTAATTTAGTTATAAAAATAAATAAGTACAGTATATTACATTGAAAATAACTATTATTTTATTAAAAATAGAATACATTTTATAAATTCTTTTGATTTGTTTTTATAAATTATTTATTTCATTAAGTCAAAAATAGTTCTTTTACTTTGTTTCTAAAATCATTATATTCTAATTATTCTAAATTTATACAAATTACATTCATAATTTTTTCTCCTATCTAAATTATAATATTAGAAGATTCACTTATACTTAAGTCACTCTAATTAAAAGTTTGTTAAGAGTAATTCATTAGATCCTTAAGGGAAACCTTGATATAAGATATAAGTATTACTTTAAATCCTTGTAATCCTTAGAGTGTTATAAGCAGCATATATGATATATTCATATTTCATAAAATTAATAAAATTTTATCATTTTTCTTTCTAATATATATATATTATGTGATAACTTTAAATTATAACAACATATAATTAATTAATTATAATATAATAAAGTTATTGAGATGTATGTAATGATATGATTAATTAGGACATTTAATTCAATTAATTAGAAATTTATATCAAAAAATAATAAGTTAATAGTTATTGTTAAAAGTATGAATTAAATTAATTATAAAAATTTAATTTACTTAAATTATTTATTATTATTTTAAGAGAGAATTGATAAAACCAAATTCATGTTTCGTAAAATTAATAAAATTTGCACTTTTTTCTTTTTAATATATGTATTATGTGACAACTTTAAATTATAACAACATATAATTGATTAATTAATTAATTATGATATAATAAATTTATTGAGATGTATGTAATGGTATGATTAATTAGGATATTTAATTCAATTAATTAGATGTTTATATGAAAAGTTAATAAGTTAATAGTTATACTTAAAATTATGAATTACATTAATTACAAATTTTTAATTTACTTAAATTGTTTATTAATTATTTTAAGAGAGAATTGATAAAACCAAATTCATTTTTTATAAAATTAATAAAATTTTCATTTTTTTTCTTTTTAATATATGTATTATGTGGCAACTTTAAATTATAACAACATATAACTTATTAATTAATTATGATATAATAAAGTTATTGAGATGTATGTAATGGTAAGATTAATTGGGACATTTAATTCAATTAATTAAAATTTTATATGAAAAGTTAATAAGTTAATAGTTATTGTTAAAATTATGAATTACATTAATTACAAAATTTTAATTAAATTAAATTATTTATTAATTATTTTAATAAATAATTAAAATTTTATTAAAATATGTTTGGGTGGTGGGCGGGCCGAGGGCCATGGGCCGTTCTATTATTATTATTAATATAATTCATTCATTAATTAAAATATTGTAATTGATTAATTAATTAAAATATAATAAATTGAAATATAATTAAATAAATATTATTATTTATTAAAATATAATTAATTAATTAGTTACAATATAATTAATTAAAATATAATTTATTAATTAGTTACAATATAATTAATTAAAATATAATTTATTCATTAATTAAAATATTGCAATTAACTAATTACAATATTTTAATTAATCAATATATTGTAATTAATTAAAATATAATAAATTTTTATTTCTCAATATTTTTTACAAATCAACCACTGTCAATGGTAATGGTAATCATTCTTTCTCCTTAACCAACCATCATAATTATAATGATAATATTCATTCTCATTCCTCACTATATTTATTCTTATTTCTATTATCATTCCCTCATACGAACCAACTGTCCCCTAAATAATACAAGATTAAAACACCATAAATGACACAAAGGATCTGGTGCCTATTTGGTGGCATAGTGCATTGAAGAGAAAGAAACTGAGTAAAAGGAGAAAGCAATTTCGTACACATTTTTGGATCTCGGACTTAAACTCACCTATTATCACTGTTAATAATAGTCATTTATAATATATTATCTAAAGATGACAATTGGGCTCCAGCTGCCATCAAACCTAAAATTGAGCACGGACTGGGGCTACCTAGGCCCGAGATCCCCTAACTACTATAAAAAATGATGTTGTTTCACAAAAAAATGATATAATTTTTCTTTTTTAATTAAAAATAAAAATAAGTTAAATCAGGTTGAATCGAACATGTCTAAGGTTGGGCTGTCTCGGATGAGCTCGAGCCTGACTACCTTAGGTTGATCGAGCTTGGGCTGGCATCCCTAATATTCTTTCTAGTTAGGGTTAGGGTTAAGGTAGGTAATAGTGATGGTCAAATATAACTTGCCCTATTAATTTTGAGTCAAAATGAAAAATATTAAGCATAAATATCTTATTGAGCTAATTTAATGATGCATTTTATGCACATAAAATTTTAATAATTTCTAAATATTCTATTGTCAGTCATATATGGAAATAAATTTAAATTATTTAATAAGTTATTGCCATCTATATATGTGAGAAAAATGTTTATTTATTAATTTTAAGGAATTAACTTAGTGTATATAAATAAAAAGATGCAAAAAATCATTATATAAATATATGAAATTATAGTTTGAATAAAAAAGTACTATGTTAAGTTTTCAATAGATGTTAAAAAATTTGAGCCAAAGCCCGATCTCAAACTTAAAATTGTAGAGCCTGAGCTCTTAAAATTATTTTTAAAAAGTTCAAGTCTAATTTAAAACTCGATTAACTCATATTAAATCTATTAACTTTAGGTTAGATTATATTGAGTTAGACCAAGTTTAGACCGCTTTTTTTAAGTCTACTATTCTTAGGTTTGTTTATATTTTTTGACTGGACTCATACCCACCTATTACTACCTTTAATATTAGTTAGTTATAATATGTTCTTTAGAGATGGTAATTGGGCTTAGGCTTGTCCTGACTAGATCCGATGTCAACGGGTTAGGTCCGAATTATCATGGCCTAGAGCATAAAAGGGCCTCATACAGGATTTCGGCTTGGACTGCCCAAACCCAATTCCAAACAAATATTGTGAAATACAACTTCATTTTTCTTTTTTAATTAAAATAAAAAACAAGTTGGGCAACACTGTTTTAAGCCCTAGCAAAAGATATCTGACCAAGTTGGAGCCTGGGTAGCCTGAGCCCGACTCACCTTTTTATCATGCCTAATGTTCTCTTTACTTGCGTGTAGGGTTAAAGTTGGTAATGGTGATGGTCAAATATAATTTGGCCTATTAGTTATGAGTCAAAAATATGTTTTTTAAAGCTTATTGAGTAGTTTAATCTTGCATTTAGTTTTCATAATTTATAAATATTATATTATAAGTCATATATAGAATTAAATTTAACTTATTTAATAAGTTATTACTGACTATATAAGAAAATATTCATTCCTTAATTTTAAGGAATTAATTTAGTGTATATAAATAAAAGGATTTGCAAAAGTCATTATACTTGTGTGAAATTATAGTTTGAATAAATGTTAAAAAAGTACTACTTTAAGATTTCAATAACATCTAAATTTGATATATTAATTAAAATTTGTTATCTATATTTTCACTTTATATATAATGAAAAAAAAGCATTTTATTCTAAAGTTATTTATTTTATAACACTTGTATGATTTTATTGTTAAAGTGTTGCTTAGGAGGGCCTACTCCAATTAACAAGTATAATCACAGATAAATAATTGGAATAATAATTAATTTAAATTTGCTTTTACATATAATGAAATAAAACTAAATAAAGCATGACTTTTTATTATTACCATTGACTAGAAAGTTTAACTGTTTTGGTCTGTTTAATCGTAAAAATCTTAAACCATTTAACTTTTCGATATGATTTACTTTAGGTTATGTTTGGTTGTACGTAGAGTTTTTAATGAGATGAAATGATTTTTAATGTAATGAAATGTAAATGGATGTAGTATTAGAAAATTGTTGTTTGAGAATGATAGAAAGGTTCATAATGTAATATAGTGTAATATTATTTGTAAGAAGGGTGAAAAATTGTTTATCATTTTATATTTCATCCTAAATCTCCAAAATCGAAGGTTTATCATTTTTACTATTTAGGATGAAATGAAATATAGTATGAAACCCTCATCTTCCATCTCATTTTATTATTAATCCTTCGATGGAATAATATTACATTCTGTTAATAAACTCCCAACCAAACATAGTCTTAATAACTCTTTTAATTAAAAACTGAATAATTTATTAATTAATCGATCAATTTTTTTAAATTACTAAGTATTAAAAACTAAAATAAATCGATTAATTTTTATTTAATAATTACTTTTTTTCAATTTAATTTTGAATTCTTAGATAAATAGATAAAAATAATCTATACGACCGGCTATGCTCTATGGCACTGAATGTCGGCCTATGAGGGTAGGCAAGTGCGAAAGTTTGAAGTAGCGGAGATGAGAATGTTGAGATAGATATGTGGTTGTACGATGTTAGCTAGAATACCAGATAGGGTATACAGAGAGAAGTTAGGCATCGCGGATATTAGAGACAGGCTGAGAGAGTGGAGATTGCGATGGTTCGGACACGTGCGTAGAAGAAGTGTGACGAAACCAGTCAGGCGAGTTGAAGTGATTCAAGTAAAAGGAAAGCGAGGTCAAGGGAGGCGAAGGAGGACATAGGAGGAGCAGATCAGGCTGGACCTATAGGCTTTAAATTTATTTGAGGATATGACATCCGATAGAAACAGTTAGCGCCGCAGAATTTCAGTATTAGACGTATAGGGCGGGCAGGGGCGTGAGGGATAAAGTGGGCTTTAGACTGCTTCTGAGAACATGACCTGTAATTTGAAGTATGACAGACAAAGATATACAGGTTGATACTTAGAGTGGTCTAAAGTAGTAAATGTAACACGTGTGTATTTTGTACATTGTTTCGACCTGTCATTCATATATGTAACCCTTCACGGAGTCGAAGGGCTACAAATTGGTTATAGACTCCTAGTTCAGCGGATAATCTATCTGTTGGTCGACTGTACTTCCAAATGACAGCTTGCCCTCCTACTGAAGCCCCATGAGGATACGACCTTTGTCTAGTATAAGTAGAAAACGTTTAGGGTGGAATTAGAGCCTCCTATAAGAGGTGATTAGGTTTTACCTATACTATAATAGATAGTAGACGTTAGCTCAAGAATAGGCCATATAAGAAGTGTATATGTATATAAATATGTATGTAATTATATATATTATGTCCCTAGTGTACTTTTATTTTATTGGTATTTATTTTATTTTATTGGTATTTTTATTACGTTAATTTTTGAATTTTAATTTTTATATATCTCTGCTTATGCCTACTCACATATTTACATCTTCATCTATTTATATATTCTCATTTTCATGTGTATTCTATAAGTTATAGTCTCCATACGTATATATATATTGTTATACTTATACAGTGATATAGTTGCATTGGTATGATCAGTTTGTTTTTTTGTTTATTTGGGTCTGTTTTGGTTGTTTGTGTTTGCTTGTCTGTGTTTGTTTGTGTTTGCTTGTTTGTTGTTATTTGTTTTTGCCTTACCTTAGCCGAGTCTCTATAAGGAAACAGTCTCTGTATCTCTATTGGAGATGCAGGCATGACTATATACATCTTACCCTCCCCATACTCTGCTTAGGCGGGAATTTGGGTATGTTTGGTTTGGTTTGGTAACAATAACAACTTGCTTAAAGATGGAGTTTGGGGATTACAATAGTATGCATCCTTATCGTTAATTAATAAAGAGTGTTTCCAAATGACTCATATAGTTAATCATATTTTAAATTCTTTAATTTTATGTAATTTTAAGCCGATTTTATGACTTTTGGTTTGGTTAAATTTAGGAATGTCAAAATCGATCTGGCCCAACTTGACCCGTTTTTGGCTCGGGTTGATTGGGCTACAGGCAAGTCACGGGTCGATCATGGTCAGCCCTGGCAGGTCACTAGCCGAAATCCGACGGGCCACATTAATCGTGATTGTTACTTCCAAAACGACACCGCTTTGTCAAAAACGATGTTGTTTTGAAAGTTTTTATTAAAAAACAAATGGCGAGTTGGGCTAGACCGGCTCGCTTGTGACCTGTAGGGCCATAGCTCGAGTTATGAGCCGATCAGTTCGTGGTTAGGTCGGGCTATGGGACAACCCATCCAGGCCCGCTGGGCCACGATCCACCAACTCCCGCCGGGCCACTGAGTAGCTTGAGCTCGGCCCAAGTCATTGACATTCCTACTTAAATCTCAGATTTTTTGACTTATTGATTTAAATTTCAATCTGATTTTTTAAATATTAATAATTGTTTATAATAATTAGATGAAAAATAGCAATAATACGCGCATATAATAAGCCTTGGCTTGATCTTGTCTCTCAACTTCCAATTTAGGGTTTCTTTTAAAGTTTTACTAATTGGGAATATGCCTAGGGATTTATCTCGGTCTAGGTCACCTTCATACAGGCGATGGCGTTCACCGTCGCCGAAGGTAGCATACAAGAGCAGCAGGAGGAGCCGAAGAGACAGAAGCCGATCTCCATATTCATCATCTTATAGCAGGTGACCCCGTTTAATTCTTCTTCATTCCTTTACTTTTCAACTACATATTGCCGTAATAAAGAAAGAGAGAGTTGAGGAGTCTGCGTCTTCTGTCAATATGTATTCTTATCAACTCGTATCAAGTTGTTTTTGTGATTTTATTTCTTATTATTTTACTCCACATGTTATAAAATTTGCTCCTTTTTTTGATCTATTTCAAGTTATAACCTCTTTGGTTTGTCTAAGATCTGCTTGTGCGATGTGGGTTTTAAAGGTTGATCCTTTTTTTTTTATAATAGTGTTTCATAAGTTTTTGTTTTTGGTGTAACATTGCTTGATCGAGATAGCTTATTTGTGATATTTAATTAGTTAATTTATCCATGTCGATGAATTTATATAATTTGATTGTTTACTTTTATATTTATAGCAAATTGGCGCCAGATTATCGTATGTTGAGCTCCTTGAAATCTACTTTACTATGACGGTTTTCATGCCCATGCTCAAGTCTTGTTAGTTTTATTTAAAGAAGTGATGATTTCGTTGTTCTAGTGAGCAATCTGCAAAATGCCAATGGCCATCTGTTTGATGAAACTTACAAATACATTATAAAAGCTGAAGAGAGGTTAAATAGAACTATTCTGGCCAAACTGGAAAATTAGATAAAAAACTCTCGGTTTGTCCCCATCTTGTGGGGTGGGAAGTGAGCAGGTGGTGGGTGCTGATGGGTGTCCTTTTGTTGCTCGATTGTGATATTAGCTTCTTCATGTGTTAAAGATGGAGCACTTAACACTTCATGAGGTAACTTTATATACTTCTATATCTATCGTGCTGGATGAAGGGAGTGAAGGCTTCAGAGTAATTATTTATACCAGTTGTGTTTTTTCTCTCTCCCTTATACTCTTTTGCTAAATGGTTTTCATTTTCTTCATATAGGCGAAGAAGTCGTTCTAATTCTCCACGCCACCACAAAGTTCGTTCTCCATCTTCAAGACGACGTAAAAGTCGTTCACCAACCCCAAAACGTCATAAGTACCAGAAAAGCAGGAGTCCTTCATCGTCGCCTTCACGCAAATCTTCAAGTTCAAGTCTTGGTTCATTGGGGAACAAAGCTGTTTCTGAGAAGTTGAGAAAAGAGGAAGAAGAAGAGAAAAAGAGGTATATCAACTGCAACAGAATGTTATACGGTTTACCACATATTTCTCTTATAAGGTTGTTTTGCTATTCCCTTTTTCCCAATTTAAAATTCATGACATTATTTTTAGCTTTGGCCACATTTGTGGAAGATCTTTACATAATTTTGCTACAACTTTTGAACAGCCGTATTCCTTAAATACTGAGGTATAGCTTAATAAGGTGGAAAGTAGTATTGTCAATTATCTTGTTATTTGCTGCTCTTGCTGCTCTATCATAACGCTGAATAATGGAATTGAGGGATAATGAACAAAGACTTTCTATGCTATTTATTTGATTG